>OY757904.1:28272123-28512123 GCA_963585895.1 Sepioteuthis lessoniana
GGAAGTTAAGTGCTGCAGGGCTCTTTCAGTTTTGGCAACGAGAGCAGCATCTTCAGGGAAGAGGAGGCTACGGAACTGCTGCTGAAGTGCTTTTGTGTGGGCATGCAGTCTCCTGGGGTTAAACAGACTGCTGTCAACATGGTAGTGGATGTATACAGCAACATTATCATCAAAGTCCTCTCTGACCTGTTAAAGCATCATGCTGATAAAGATGCTGAACAGAGTCGGTACCAGAAAACAACCCTGTTTCACGCCGTGGTCGATAGGGAAGGATCCAGAGAGGTCGCTGTTAAACCTAACTTGGCCGCGTTGATCTTTGTACGGTTTGATAACCATGCTGAGAACATTGTTGGGTAGCTAAGGTAATCCATAATCATCCACAATCCCTTTCTGCTCACTGTGTCAAATGATATGGTCAGGTCCACAAACCCTACATACAGTCTTGTTCTGCTCCTTGCATTTTTCTTGAAGCTGTCTGAGGACGAACACTATGTCTGCGGTACCTCTGTTGGCTCTGAACCCGCACTGGGTTTCTGGTAGATGGTCTTCAGCAACAGTGGATACCAATCTTTTTAGGAGCACATGAGCAAAGATTTTTCCTGCGATGGAAAGCAGAATGATCCCAGAATAGCTGGAGTAATCTGAGATTTCTCCATTGTTTTTGTACAAGGTGGCGATGATTACATCGCAGAGATCACTTGTTACTTGGTCCTGCTCCCAACCGCTGACAAGGAGTTCGTGGAGCTTACTGTGTAATTCTGGTCCTCCTTCTTTTCAGAGCTTTGGTGGAGTTCCGTCAACTCCTGCAGCCTGGCTACTCCTCACCTGCTCTATGGCCTTGTTAATTTCTTTCATAGAGAGTTGTTCCTCCAATTCTGCTTTGAATGGTTGCTGGAGGATACAGAGAACTGCTGGGTCCTGAACGACACGGTCAGAACTAAAGAGGGATTGGAAGTGCTCTGAACAACGACTCAGAATGGAGGTCTTGTCTTTAAAAATCACTCGCCGACCTGTCCTGCGCAAGGCACTCTGGACCCGGAGAGTCTGGCCATACACTGCAGCGCCCCAATAATGAAAGACAAATAACAATAAATGTTACTTTTACCCTGTAGACCCTGGTGACTACAGAGTAAAAGCAATTATAATTGATAATCCGCCATTTGTCTTTGATTGTTAGGGTGCTGCGAACTATCTTAAGAAAACAAAAGAAAAACGCAAATGCAATCCACCAATTCAATGAAAGGGAATATTCTCTTTTTTGCGAATTACGTACATATTTCTGGTATAAATTTATGTAAACTTTAACAGATATTAATTAACAGTATAAAAATTCAATGTATGACAATAATCTTGTTCTATATTACTGAGAAAATAGGTTTTCTTTGAAATGTCTAATTTGTTAAATTTCAAGATTTTTATACATTGAAAGAAAAAGTAAAAAAAAAAAAGTTAATTAATGAACACACATTTGAAGAACTGTGTTCGTTCTGTTAATACAAACTTTTAGCACCTTTTGCATTCATTATTTCTTTCATTTGTACTGGTAATGAAATAATTAAATTATGGAAAGTCTCTGGTGACACCGATGCCCACACTTCAGTAATGACTCACTTCAATTCTTCAGGATTTGAAGAAATTTAGTTTCTTAATTTCCACTTGAGGATTCTCCATAAATTGTGTATTAGATTTGCATCTGGACCATTTGCGGCCTAATCAGAAAAAAAGGTAGACTTTTGTCTCAGAACCATTCTTTTGCAGATTTTACTGAGTGGAATGAAACCATATCATGCTGGGAGATGGATTCATTGTTCCCACACTTGTCTTCAATATATGGGATAAAGAAACTATCTAGAACATCCCGATAGACAACAGTATTAATCGATCTTTTCAAGAAGCATATGTTTCCCATACCGGTGGCAAACATGCTACCCCAAACCTCAACAGATTTCGAGAATTTTAAACTTTTTTCGTGCATTTGATATAATATCTCTCCTATGACATTCTGTTGATGTGGGAGGAGGGCTACGAAGGAAATGCAGATTCAAATCTAGAGCCAATGTTGAACCCTTTCATTTTTTAAAAGTGTTAGTAGTGGCTTCGGAATCGATATCTAGGTGTCATATCTGAGCTGTCGGAGTTTCTGGAGTGTTGTGGATCAAGAAACAGCTACACCGGCATCATTCCATGCTTTGGAAATGTCTACAAAATCGACGAATCGATTAGAAATAAGAATTCTCTTCAGCAGATATTCATCTGTAGCTACTGACTTGGGTTTGGAACTGAAGTTAAACCATTTTGAACAAGTTCGTCTTGTTATCTTCGAGATGGCAGACTTCGAGAATCCCACGTGAATAGCTATATCGTTTCTCGTCATTCCAGCTTCCCACAACGCATGGCTTTTTTTTTGCCTTATACATATCTTTAAGTCTTGTAATTTATGATACTGAGCGATAATATGCTTAACGCGGAAGATGTCACTCTTTTTACACCAATACATTGATACGGAGTATACCAATGCAATTACATCATTTGTAAGTCATTAAAAAATTCAAATTATTTGTGAGTAACTGCTAGATTATTTGCATATATTGAATTGATATGCTGTTCAGAGTAAATTGTGCTATTTTGAACAAATTGAAACAAGAAACATATTTTGGATTCAGGGTGGAAACAGAATATTGCATTTCATTGAATTATTGGAAAGTTAATAAAGTTAACGGCCTTAGTCGAGGGTGACCCGAAGACTCCCATTTTACTTTACCCTTGATCCGTACCTTATAATACTGAGTGTTAAGCATGGCGACATCAAGTACAGTTTTTTGAGTCTTTGATATGACTCAACCTAGGATTGAGCCCCGGTCTTCCGGATCATTGGTGAACACTCTACTCATTTTGAGAGACAAATAAAGAACCTTATTCATGAGATAAACTTGAAAATTTCCCCAAAAAGGTGGACCTAAAGAAAGAAACTTGATATATCATAAGGATAGAGATACCATCTTTCTATAATGACTTTTCCATCTCCCCCAAACCAAGTGCGACACCTACCACAAGGCCTCGGTGAGCAAGCGTAAGTCAACCTTTTTCCTCCGAGGCAGAATTCAACTCACTGACTTTCCTCAAATCTCAGCCCACACTTCCGGTGCGTGACGTCACTCACATCCCTGGTCACTTCCACTCTATGGGATTTTTATTGGGACATCTCTGAATAATACGTCCGCTCCGCGCGTGCCCGTGAACACCTGCGCTCATGTTTGCCCCTAACTAACGTATACACTGAGCCGAAAGGTTCACTGCCTAACTAAACCCAAAGGCAAGATATATAAAACGAAATCCCTCGGCCATTATATTACAATGAGAAAAAATAATATTAAGCATTCCTGAATAAATGCAGATAAAATAGTCTAAGATACACTGAAGAGACCAGGAGATATATTAGTTTTGCGTTGTCAGATACACGAATATGGGCATGTGCGAAATGGGTGAAATGGATATCGAATGTTCATAACGATAGAATATAGGAATCTCAGAATTAGAAAACACGTAACGACTTCTTGTCCATGTACGAAAACTTTTTATTAACTTTGAGTTAAAGGTTTCGACGTAAGGAGGAGAGACACAATCTTCTATGCTGTCTTATTCATTTGGCCCCCATCTCGTGCGGCCCTCATAGGGCGCAAGTTCGTCTCGCGCCTGCGAGCTCCAAAAGTCGATCCTTCTCGTTTGGTGTCTAGTTTCCAACTCTTACTTTCTTCAAATCTCACACAAACCTCCGCGCGCTTCCGGTGCGTGACGTCACCCGCACCCTGTCACCACGTTTCGTCTCGGACTATTATGACATCTGAGTGACACCTCCATCCGCCCGCGCACGCCCGCGTTAACACCTGCCTCAATGTTGCACCTAACTAACCCATGTGCTGAGCCAAAAGGTTCTCAGCCTAACTAAACTCAAAGGCATGAACCGAAATCCCTCTGCTATTTTATAACATTAGGACATTCAGGCACTCAAACTTAATGAAAAACTTATAAGAAGGATCAATTATATTTAAACCAAAAATCGATAAATCATGACAAATTAGCAATTGTAGATCATGTGGTGACAAAGACAAAATGCAAATCACATTGAAAGCGAATGTAGCAAACTCACGTAAAACGGAAAAATACTGGAAGCAACTGGGTTAAGAAGTTTATCTAGTAGGAATTATGTTGGAAATTGAAATTCGACAATACTTGGAAATGTTATATCCAAAAAACAAAATTCACTCGAGAGAATGAGACTCATAAAATCCTGTTGGAGTTTTAGATAAAAATATATCACCAGATCTCAGCTTGAAGACCTGACCAAGTCAAAAGTAACAAAAGAAAAAAAAGAGAAGTTACCGTTTATTGATTTCTGCAGTTCCAGGAAACCACAGAGGAGAAACAAAGTAATCAAAAAGAGGGATAAATACTTAAACATTACTAGAAAACTAAGAAAAAACTGTGAAACCTAAGGGTGATAATGAATATGATTGGTGCACTTGGAAAGGTTCTAAAAAGCCTGGAAAGAGGACTGGAAAATTTAGAAATCGGAGGTCAATTTGAGAAAATCCTGTCTAAAGCGTTCTTAAAAACACTGGGAAGGGTCCTGGAGATCTGAGACTTGATGTCAGTTAGACTCCAGTGAAATATCACAAGATTACAATAGTGGGAAGTATTCACAAGGAGTGCAATAATAAAGATAATATGCAATAGACCAGATAAAGCTATCACGGATTAAAAAAGAAAAAACATGCGTACCTTCCGCTTTATAAAGCAGTGCCAACTAATAATAACGCATCAGTCAAGGAATATATCAAAATAAGTAAACACAAACATCAGATAATAGAAATTGAAAAAAATGCTGCAACTTAAAACTACACCCGTACCAATAATAGTGTGAGGCCTGAGTATGATCAAGAAAAGGACATATAAATCCATTGTTAGCGGGATAAAAGTCAGTCCAAGCCTTTATGAAAAGCAAAAGACTGGACTTTGTAGAACTGCTCATCTCCCAAGAAGAGAATTATCAACTTAACAAAAATGATTATCAAAAAAAGGCAACAAAATCATTAATTCCTAGATTATGTAAAATCATTACTTTCCCTCACCTAAGGTCTTGAGTAAAACACCTGCTGAAGGTTTGTAAGAAACCGAAAGAAAAACTAGAAGTAATAATAATTAATCACATGCTAAGTGAATGCAAAAAATTAGCTCAGAAATAGTATAAGACTAGACATGACTGGGTGGGCAAGGGGATCAAGAGGGACTTTTGCAAGAAACTGAAATTTGACCATGGGGACAAATGGTATATGCACAAGCCAGAATCTGTCCTGGAGAATGACACGCATAATGTGCACTGGGATTTTGAGATACAAACGGATCACCAAATCTTGGCCAGACGACCAAATTTAGTGATCCTATTTACCAACCCCTCCGCTCGGGCAGGATATGACACAAGGTCAATTTTTAAGCGGAGTTTAACAGGTTTTTAATTCAGAGTTTTCCTTCTCCTAGACTAGTTGCCTGACCAAGGCTGAATAACCTAGTCTGTCCTACTATTTACCCATAGTTGGAGGGAGAATAATTGGATTGATACCTTTCCCAAGGGTATTAGTGCTATGTGAAATGCAATCAGTCTCCTCCAGGATTTGAACTCGTGTCGCTGTGTTCATTTCCTACGACGATAACAATTACCCACGGGCACCTCCACCAAACTTAGTGATAGTCAATAAAAATAGAGAACCCGTCAACATTGCAATCCTAGCAGACAAAAAAGTATAATTGAAGAAAAGTGTGAGTTCCTAAACCTTGTTGAAAACGGAAAAATAAAACCGCAGAGAATGAAAGTGACGGTGATACCAATTGTAATCGGTACGCTGATGTCAGTCACCAAAGGATTGGTACAAGGACTGGAGGACTTAGAAATCAGAGGATGATAGAGACCATCCAAACTACAGCATTATTAAGATAGGACAGACTATTGGGAAGAGTGCAGGAGACTTGAGGAGACTTGCTGTAACTCAAACTCCTGTGAAAAACATCGCTTGAGTCAGAAACTTTCAAAAGAGAAAAAAATAGTGATAAATCCTTCTTGGAGAATCAGATACTCAACGTTCTCAGGATACAGACGATCACCTGTTTTCGGCCAGATGAACCAGATTTAACGATAGACAACAAAAATATATGAACATTTCGGGCAAAACAAGCAAATCATAAAAATGGACATGGCTAAGTAAGGGAAACCTTAAGAGTGAAACTAAATCCCTTTAAATAGCACCACAAATGGACGCCATAAGGACGAATTATATGAAAGAATAGATAAGACGTAACAAAATATCAAATGTGGAGCATTACACACCCGATGAATGGTTGTACATTACCAAGCACAAATAGACGTTTGCAACGATACGGTCTTTAAAAGGAAGTTCGTGCTAGTGCGGCTCCAACTGATATTTTTACTACTACTTCTACCACACATAGACACTCTTATTACCACGTGGCGAACGGGTTAAAGCACACAGCACTACATCTTAATTGTCCGTTGTAACCTCGCAATGAGAAATGTTACAAACACACAAAACCCTGTCTTGGTTCACTAAGATAAAAATTTATTCGTTACTATAAGTAGTCGTCGGGAAGAGAGGAAGAGCGTATAAAAACTGAGTTAACCGCGTAAGCTAGACAACGAGAAACAAAAGGTCATGCAGAAAGTGAGGGCAGGAACAGACCTTGAATTATTTTCCACATTTTCTTTTGTAGCTCTAACACGAGCTTCCACGCGGGGTCAGTCTTCAACGCTTCGCCACCTGGCACCAACTACTGTCTTTATATCGTCGTGTCCCGCGGCAAACTTACTCTTTTTCTTATTTCTATCCCACGACCATTACCCTAACAGCGTTTTAATTTGCGTTCCTTCCGCCAATCAGAAATCGTCGATTCGCAGCTAATATATTTCTATTTATGGTGGCCAGTTATTGAATATGTCACTCCAATATTTGTGGGAGCTCGTTATTGAAAGGCAAACAATATAAACGACGCGGACAAAAGAACATACGCGACAAAGGAATACAAACAAAAATATTTATAAATCAACGAGTATATTATAAAAAGTGTTACGAAAGTTCAAAATATAGTTCGTCAAATATTCGTGTGTTAGTGTGTGTGTGTGTGTGTGTGTGTGTGTGTATGTGTGTTTATGAGCGGTATTCATCTCAGTGTATGCTAGTAGACTAAATACTAACAGTGTCCTATCGGCTATGTGTGCATGTTGATAAAGTATTTCACCATAAAATATTAATACACAGGTCTTTTTTGTCACTTTCTGGTTTTGCGGAAGATTCTGAGGTTGTACGAAGGCTTTCGGCGGAAAGGCAGAACATGCGAAGAAAGAACTCGCATATTATACACGCGCCCATTGCATGTTTCTGGAGCTATGTGTCACTGGCTGTGAGTCAGAATGTAAGAGTTGAAAGAAAGAATGAGAGCTGTCTCTACAAGTCAAAATGTAAGAGAACGAGTTATTAAAAGTCTAGAGTATATATAGTTTTCCCTTGTCCTGTGATCGACTCCAAACATACCGTTCAAAGGTTCAGACGTAGTTGGGAGCTCAACTTACGTGATTTCCCTGATTAATAGGTTCCCGAAACTAATTAGTTTACCAACGTCAACAATATTTATTTAGGGAACAAGTTAATCAGGGTCCTATTTTGTAGAATTTTATTGTATCACGACCATTTCAAAAAATATACGAGTGTAAATCCTATATATTTTAACCTGGGTGTCCCTAATTATTTTACAATAATTTTATGTGAGGACAGAGACGAAATTATAAATCACATGATTAGCAAATAAGCCCAGAAAGAGTATAAGACTAAACACGATTGAGTGGGAAAGGTGATACACTGGGAATTGTGCAATAAGTTTAAATCTGACTATATGAACAACTGGTATATGCGCAAGCCAGAAAACATCGTGGAGAATCTTTTTCACAAACTTTTCTGAGATTCCGAGATACAAATGGACAATTAAATATCGGCCAGACCACCAGGCTAAGTGATGGTCAACCAAAACAAAAAATTGGATACCGGCAAACCACAGATTAAAATTGAAAGAAAGCATAAAGAGAGATAAATAATTAAAACTTGTTAGAAAACTGAAAATAAACTTTGAAACATGAAATTGATGTTGCTACCAACTGTATTTTGTACTCTGAGTACAGTCACAAAATGATTGTTAAAGGGACTGCAGAAACATAGAAATAAGAGGATGAGTGGGGACCATTCAAACTAAAGCATTATCAAAATCAGCCAGAATACTAAGAAGAGTCCTGGGAACTTTAGGAAACTTGCTATCTTTCAAACTCCTATGGAAGACCATCATCTAATGCTAGTGTCAAGAAGTCTCAAAGGAGTATAATTATAATAATAATCGTCGACAAAATTCATTAATATTTATAATAACTGTGATAAAGATGCAATTATATCATTGACACTTCTTTAAATGACAAGTTTTATGGGTTGATGAAGAAAGAAATTGGATATGTAATTCAGTTCTTTAAAAATTAACGAGGAAAAATTGAATTTTCTCATAAGAGAGAAAATAAGATAAAATAATAAACGTCATATTAGTTGGATAATAAAGATGGATAATATGTTTCACTTAATGCTCGACACTCTCAATAATTCTACTCAGTTTTCTCGTGCCATAAGAATCACTTCATTTTATAAAGTGGACACGATTAAGAGAAGAACGATGTCAAAAACAAAAGAAAATAATGTGTTGGATATAAGGATTTCTGTTATTTAATTTATCTAAATCTTGATTTTCAAATTCAATAGATTGCCGAGGATTGAGACATATCTAATCATCCAAAGAAATGAATACATATATATATATAATTTTTAAATAAATAAATAAAAATCTATTACCATACTCGAAGTTTCACGCACTATTAAAAGTTGTAACTCACATAAATTGGTGTCTTAAGGATTTTCGTATTCTAAAGGATGCGATGAACTAAAATTATTTCGAAACCAGGTTGCATATGCTGCCAATTATATTGTTTTATTGATTGATTTTCACGGCAAGAGAACCCACAGAGATTTATTTTAGGCCTCGAGGTTAGAGAATCACTTTCTTTGATGCTTACATTTTTGTGCATTTGTTTCTTAATTTTTTGGCAGGTGTCATGGTTCTTTCGAATACGAATAATTTGTAAACATATTTCTTTGATCTGGAGATGGGACTGTAACGTGTACAACCACTCCGTGTCCGATTGACCTCGTAGCAATGGTGGCTAGGAAATACTTCTCACACCTTAAAATCATTAGAACTAGATCCTCATAATGAATGTAGTTTCATATCATATCCAGGACACAGCGTTAATAACGGGAGAGGTGGGAATCAGTACTGTGCAAGGGATATCATCGACGTATAGCCTCACAGACGAGACAGCTTTCCAGTATTTTTTTCCAAAATTTTTATTATTAGAACTAAAATCGCAACTGGTTGCTTTTCTGGTTAACATTGAGAAGTTCAAATGTTTGCTTTTAGGCAATACAAGTTATTTTATAATTCTATTTGTTTGTTTGTTGTTTGATGGTATATTAACCTTCTTGGGTTATTTAATGACAAACCCATCCTTCAAGAAGGACAGTGATGGTACTACTTAACTAATAGCTGGGAGAATAAGGGTATTCATCCTTTCCCAAAGGTATTTTAGGCAATGCAAGTTATTTTATAATTCTATTAGTTTGTTTGTTGTTTAATGGTATATTAACCTTCTTGGGTTATTTAATGACAAACCCATCCTTCAAGAAGGACAGTGATGGTACTACTTAACTAATAGCTGGGAGAATAAGGGTATTCATCTTTTCCCAAAGGTATTTGTCCCAAAGTGAATGTAACAGCGTAGATGGAATTCGAACTCGCTTACACTGAGTTCCCAATCCAGCGCTTTAAGCATTTTATCACTTTGCCAATATTAATATTCTTATTGTTTTCTAAGAGCTTCTAGTCATATACGAGTGTCATCTGAAAAATTTATCGGCTAGCCAACATACTCTCAATGAATGTGATCAAATGAGGTGTATTTTTCAACGTAGTTCCTCATGCGTTGGTTGGTTGTTTAGGTTTTATGGCATATCAACCTTTGCAGGTTATTTAATGCCCAATCCATTTTTATACGAATAATCAGTTTTCAGTTTAGCATCAGTACACAGTTTAATTGTCAAAAACATTTATATTTCAAGCTATTTAGTTTATTCAAACAGTTCTATTTCAAACAATTCAGTTTAGAATAAGTATGCAGTTTACTCCTATGTCAATGAAGGGATACTCTGCATTCCCCAAAGCTCCAGGATCTCTGGAGCCTCACCATCAGTTTGTTTAGTGTCATATGCAGGAAACTCATTAGGGGGATCTTACCCCTCTGTAGAGGTGCACTCGATGTATTCTACTGCCCCAGCAAACTGGTCAAACTCGGGAAAGGTATAGATATTATCATCCATACTCCAGTTATAGTTTAAATAGGACCATCAATATTCTTCTACAAAAATTATATAGACTTTAAATAACCAACGAAAGTTGATATACCATTTGCCAAAGAACCCAAACCACACAATTGTAACGTGGTATTTTTCCGTGATATTAAGCGGTAGACAAAGTAAAAAATTTAAATAAAACATTGGATTAAGAGGTTAAAATAGGATAAGTAAAAATGGATAGAGAATTGTGCCTTCTTTAAACGAACTTTTGCGCCTGAATTTGTAATGTCGACTTACTTTAAGAAACACTGGAATTAAATTTACCATATTTAATAGCGAATCATGAGACATTCTTTGACCGAAAATGTTAGCCTAAAATTAAGACTTCGTATCATATGCGTGATATCACATTTGAGCGTGTAATTAGATGGCTAGAGTAGGCTTAGACCAGTTGGTCGGTCTACATTTTCCAGCCGCAGAAGATCTCAATTTCAGTCTCCGAAAATCACGTGACACGCGGCTATATATATATATATATATATATCACATGTCTTGTCGCATAAAGTTGTGCTATTACAAAACCATCTATGCCTACGTGATTATATATATATATATATATATATATAGCCACGTAGGCATAGACGGTTTTGTTATAGCACAACTTTATGTGGCAAGACATGCGAGATGCTTCAAACTGGGATCGAAACCCAGCTGACTTTATCTCAGTTGGACATTCTACCCCATCTTCATTCTCTGCTTTAGTGAAGGGATTTTTTACGTATATCATTTTACATGCATGTTATCAGCAACCAGAAGTGCTCAATTCATAAGACGAGCTCTTGCGTTTCAGCTTATTTGGTAGCCGGTCAATTCCCTCTATTTGTCAGTAGCATCTATGTGTTTTGTCAGATTTGTTCAATCAGGAAAGATACGATAGAAAAAAAAAAATTAAAAATCTGAGAACAACTTATTCAAAAAAATTCATCGTAAGAATGTAATGAGAAAGAATTCACGAAAGATACCAAAAATGGAGAAGGTATCTAAATAAAGAAAGCAACTACGGCGGAAAAATTGATGATGAGTATAAGAAGAATACATAGAATATAAATAAATAAACAAATGGAATGAATAAACGTGAGCGAACATTCCGGAAAAGAAAAGTCAAAAAATATATAGATATCACATGAGTAAAGACGACAATCGAGGTTGGGTGACCCAAAGCAACTAAGGAATTCAAATAGATTTATGCAATTCCTTTCTTTCCTGATTTATTTTTATCTGCTTCTGTATATGTTTTTTTTTTTCAAACTAAATTCCGAAAACGGCAGATAAATTTTAATCATGAGTGAGAAATCGAAAAGGATGAAGTAAATAATATTTAAATTCAAAACATATATTAAATTTTTATAACCTTTCATGATTTTTCTATAAGCAGTGACTAAATAAACGGCAGAAGTACTTAGAAAAAACAACAAACAAAAATAAAACAAACAAAAAAAAAAACAAGGCTGAACATAACCGAAATAAAATCTATGTGAACAAAAGGAGCCTGAAAAACGTCAAGTGTCCATCATTTTTGTTTCTGTTTTCTTTAATATAATCTGATTTATGTCCTGTTCACTATAGATCGAAATTATGATTGATATTACACACACACACACACACACACACACACACACACACACACACACACACACACACTACAGTGCATGCATAGTTTATATATATATATATATATATATATATATATAGTATGCGTAGATATGAATAAAAACTGTGAATTTTGATAATGAAGATCTCTCTCTCTCTCTCTCTCTATCTCTCTCTCTCTCTCTCTCTCTGTTTTTCTCCGTAAATGTGTGTCTTTTTCTCTCTTTTATTTTGTTTGTTTATATATATATATATATATATATATATATATATATATATATATATATGTGTGTGTGTGTGTGTGTGTGTGTGTGTGTGTGTGTGTAAGAGAGAGAGAGATTTTATTTTGATAAGTTCTTATGTTGTCTGAACCTCTACAAGACGTGATGGATGTGAATCTAACTATGATCCAGTCTAAATTTCTTGAAATTACGCCCAAACACATATAAGAACATATTAAAGAAAATATACATTATCAAATAAATTAGGTTATTAGATTACAATGGCTGATTCTATTTTATATGTATATGTAAAACAGACATAATTTGATTTAAAGTATAATACATGTATATTGATATAGAATATCTTTGTATCACAGTTCCAACTAAATGAGTTTCCATCTATTAAGGGCTTTTGCGATTCATTTCTTTTAATGGCATATCAAACTGTCTAGGGTTATCATTTGCCGAGAGTTCTACGAATGGTGTTCATTTTACATTTATATTAATATTTTTATGAAGCAGTTTATTATCAGTTGTCAGCGAACAGCTGTATTCTATCACGTATTCCTTTAAAAAATGAAAAATCTTCAGACAGCCCAGACTGATAAAAAGAAACGCAGTTTCTTCCAAGCAGCTGTCGTGTCGATACTGCTATATGGATGCACTACATGCACGCTGACTAAACGCATGGAGAAAAAGCTTGACGGCAACTACACAAGAATGCTGCGAGCAATTTTGAACAAGTCCTGGAGGCAACACCATAAAAAGCACTAGCTGTACGGCTACCTACCTCCCATCACTAAAACTATTGACGTTAGACGAACAAGACATTCGGGACACTGCTGGAGAAGCGGGGACGAGGTCATAAGCGATGTTTTCTTATGGACCCCTCACATGGCTAAGCAAAAGCACGGCGACTTGCTCAAACCTACATACAGCAGCTCATTGAGGGTACGGGATGTAGCACTGAGAACCAGCCAGGAGTGATGAACAATAGGGAAGAGTGGCGACAGAGGGTCAGGGATATCTGTGGTGGTTGCACGACAAGATAATGATGATGATGGTTTCAGTTGCTCTTATATGATATTAATGATTATATGTTTTCAAGTTATTATTTAATTTTAATAATAGTCAATTGTTTGTACGCAGTTATAAGGTTTCATTTAACTAATACTTATATATATAATTATATATATATATATATATATATATATATATATATATATATATATTGGAACTATTCTTAATTCAAATAATTTACTGTTATATGAAATCAAGTGACCCAATTAAATACAACACATTTTAAAGCGAACTCTGTAGATGTGGTCTTAACAGGTACTACCAATCAGGGTCAAAGTAAAACTGAGAGAAATAGCAATAAATTGATACTCCACTCTGCTTAGATCTCTAAAGGTAGAATTGAGTATCATATCCAGGACGTCATATTTCCTTGGGTAAATTGTCGGGGTCTCGTCATATACTGGGGAAATAGCGTTCTTTGAGACTTGTCGACAGCGTGGTATTAAAGTTTGTTTCATACAAGTCCAGGTGTAATAATGGAAACAAATAGAAATTACTGGAAACATTCAAAGAAGTTCAAAGGGTTATAATTTAATAAAAATATTACCATGTTCTTATTGTAATGACAGAAGTGGGGTAGAGTTTTTATTGTCATAAACGACTTAACATCGTCAAGTAAGAAAATATCGACTTTAATTTTTTTATAACAAGAAAAATAACAGAATCATGAGAACAATTCACTCGAAATGAAAAAGAAAATACAGATGATACACAATAAATGACTGGATTTAGTAGCCAAGGAACTTAATGGCAAGAAGTGGAAGTTTATGAACATTAACCTAACTTACAGAAACATATTTGACACTTGGTTGCAGTTATATTGAGAACAAAGAAACGTGACAGTAGCAGCCCAAGTCGAAATTTTAGTCATAAAATTTGAAAAATGTTTATTTAGTAGATTTATGAAGCAGTTTTATCTTGCCAACGTGTTTAAAATTGGAGACATAGTTCGTATGTGCTGCAGTTCCAAGATATACAAATATATCCACTGGAAATTGAGCAAAGAATTCTATATTCCAGTTAGCGAAAAGTGATACTATATCATAGTTACTGACAACTACAATGAGATAATGGCGATTGTATGATGGGGGAGGGTAAATTTAAAACAAAAGAAACACTGCCCGTTCTAAATGTAAGAACTTCTGTTGTTTCACTCTGTGAGTTCAGTCACTGATGACTGTCGAAATAACTGTTAACGGAAAACAAAAACAATGCGTCGGGTAAATTCTTTGTTCTAGTAGGAAACGACTTTTGACGTATCTTAAAATTTCTTTTTGACTATCAATCCACCCTACAGGTTACCTATAGTATCTAGCCAACAAAGAAAGAGCGAATCGAAAACCCAAGGGTTTTTATTGGGGTTCAAAGAAAATTGAATCTTCATTCAAGCCTTGCGTGCGCGGTATCACTCGACAAGATACCGTGACCTTTTAGATGACCTATGGTTAAGTTCTGTTTTCAGTCCGGGATGCAAGATCAAGTATATCTAGTTACTCCCAGACGACTGTGAGAAATCTTATCTCTTCCGGCGGCTGGCTTTTTTTTTATATCTTATCTATTGCAACCTATGTTCATTCGTTTACAATATAATACTACTTGCACAAATCAGAAGCTGAGCCAGAAAATGGGAACGTGAATTTGCATTGATACTTTGCGGCATACACTGTCCGTCTAATCTATCTTCGCTTTTACTTTTGAATACTTGTTAAAAAGAACACTTGACTGTCACACACTTGCTTATCAACGGATGATAATGAAAAATATTAGGAAAATTACAAATCAATATTGAAGAATTATTAAGCTACTATCTTCGTAATTATGGAACTGGACACCCGACCAAAAATCAGTTGCCCTTCAATGTGCACATACACAAAGGCTAATTGTTATTATATAAAATCAGTGACCTTATGTTGCGAGACGAATAATAACATAGACATGTGAGTTTAAGGGGGAATAATATCATGGTTGTTGTAATGAAAGCGTATCATGTCAAATATGTTTAAGAAATCACAATCTTATATAAAATGGTAGAACTCTGTTAAAATAAACTATCTAAAAGAAATATCTAGTAAGAAAATTCACATAACAACATGTTCTGTTTGTGAGGGCAGAGAATGTAACGACAAAATTAGAAATGTTGCCTTGAAGGAAAAGGTTGATAAATGCGCATTTTGCAAAGAAATTGGTCGCGTAAAATATGTTTAAACCAAGACGACATACCAATGAAAACGGGTGTGACTCTCTGCAAGATCAGCCTGATATATAGTTATTTTTAAATGAACTGATGCAGAATACAAGTTGAAACCAAAACTATACCGAAGTTAAATAAGTGATGAATTAAAATATCGATCAATTCCAAGAGAATTGCCTTAAGGAAAGGCAACAACGAACAAGATATGAAGAAGCAAATATAAAAATGTTCCGATTGACTATTGTTTAAAATTAAAAAGAAAAAAAAAAGAAAACAGCTGCTCTTTTAAAAAAAACATAATATGATTTACTAATAATATAATAAACACATTTTAATCACTGGAAAGTTTTAGTAAGACCAGAATAAATAAGGATGAGATATATTGTTTTAGATGAATTCACAGTCATCCTGCGATGTTTGCTAATTTCAGAATGTCGAGGTGACAAATATGAAGAACAAAACAAAAGTTGTACATTTTTCTTTTTTTTAAGCGGAGGAATTACATTGAAAATTGAATTACTATGACTAGAAAATACAGCAAACACTTGCGCGTGACATAGGGAAACACCGGACAGCTTTTTTGACCTTATTAGGTCTCATCAGCAGTGTATACCGTGATCTCCCCCTCTGGAGATCAATAATAATAAGGATATTATTTTGTGACAAGACGTTATTGAATATTTAGAATAAAAAATGAAACCATGAAAAGCAAAAAGATGTTTTTTTTTCTTTCTTTGGTAATTACAATTTAGAATTACTGACAAGAGTTCAATTATTAAATAACCTTTTATTTCTTGCCCAGTCGACTGTGGCTGTAGAATACGCCGACTGTACTTCTGCAGTGGGTTAAGATCCCCACAAACGAGTGTCCTACATATGACACTAAAAATCTCATGATGAGGTTCTATTAATGCTAGAACTTTGGGGAATACGGAACACCATTTTATTGCCATTGTTCCCAGATGCACTCAGGCCCAGAATGGTAGCACCTAATAGGGCCCTATCTATGGGTTAAATAGAACTAAAATGCATACTTATGCTAAACTAAATTGTTTGAATTAGAAATGTTTGACTAAACTGAATAGCTTGAGATAGAAATGTTTCTGACAATTAAACTCTACTCGAATTTAAACTGCATACTTATGCTAAACTGAATTATTTGAAATGAAACTTTTTGAACAGTAAAACTGTACTTCCGCTAAACTGAATTGTTTAATATAGAACTGTTTTGACATTTAATTGTGTGCAAACAAAATCTATACTTATACTAAACTGAAGTGGTTGAATTAGAACTATTTGAATAAACTGAATAGCTTGAAGTAGAAATGGTTTTGACAATTAAACTGTGTACTCGTGCTAAACTGAATTGTTTGAAATAGAACTGATTATTTGTATAAAAATGGATTTGGCATTAAATAACACACAAAGGTTGATATGCCATAAATCCAAACAACTAACCAACCAACCAACCTTTTATTTCTTATTGCTGATTTAAAATGTTACGAACATAATCTGATTGAGTCAATCTATATGGGTTGTATCTCGGATGGAACACTGTTTATGCGAAACATTTTGTAAGGAAATTTCGATAACATTATTTGAAATTTTTCATGAATTTCTGTGCGGTTTTAATCTTTTGAAACTATGGCATCAGACATATATTTTTTCTTATGAAATGTGCAAACGTTTTTCATAATAGACTGTTATAGGCTGACAGAACATTTGTTGACATAGACTATGTGATTCGATTAAATGCCACATAGGTTGCTAGACAGGTATAAAGATAAAAAAAGAAATTATATCATAGAACATATGAAAATACCTCACAATTTTAGATTGGGAAATACTCCAAGAAAGTATTAAAGATGGTTATATGAAAGGAGAAAAGAATGTTACAGTAGTGGGGATATATTAAGGTCGTGAAAATTTACCTGCATTCTCTTCTCTGAAAACTATTGAAGAATATATTGTAATAAACGTTTTTAATGTGCTTTTTAATAGCTGTTCAATATTGCTCGCAACTGGCAGCAACACCCCGCAAGGCACCAACTATACGGCCACCTACCTCCCATCACGAAAACTATTCAAGCTTGACGAACCAGACATGCAGGACACTGCTGGAGAAGCAAAGACGAGCTCATAAGGGATGTACTCCTAAGGACCCCCGCATATGACCAAGCAAAAGCAGGACGACCATCTCGAACATACATACAGCAGCTATGTGAGGATACAGGATGTAGCCCTGAAGACCTGCCCGAGGCGATGAATGATAGGGAGAAGTGGCAAGAGAGTGTCAGGGATATCCGTGCTAGCGGCACGACATGATGATGATGATGATGATGATGATGATGATGATGATGATGATGATGATTAATAGCTGAGATCTTTTACATACACCTAATAAATGGAAAAAGGCCCCATCTGGCGTTTGCGACGGGTGAATTATTTAAAGTCTATCGCATTGTCTCGGGAGTCCTTTTCCCCAGTCATTAGTTTCCCCTTTGTCTAAAAAGAGTTCGACTTAGTTTATTGATCGGCGACTAAGGCGCTCCGGAAGGGGAATGCATAGATGACCAAGTATTATTTTTAAAAAATGGCTTCAAATGAGTCTCAATCCATGCGTACCCCCAATACTATAAAATAACTTAATGTCAAATCTGACTTGGTGAGTAATTGGATAAATCCATACATCTAAAAATTGGAAAAGGAGCCCATCTGGTGTTCGCGCCGGATGAGTTATTTGAAATTAATCACATGCTTCAAAGGGGCCTTTCCTCCAGGCAGTAGCTGCCCCCTAGTCTAATGGAATAGGTGTAAGTTTACTGTTCGCCATCCAAGGCGCCGCTAATGGAGAATGCCGTGGTTACCAGGCATTTTCGTAAATCGCAATGCATGATTTGAGGGAAGTCCCCCCCCCATTATAGAAGGACTTCATTTCAAATCTGACTTGATGGGAAGTCGGAAAAAAACATCCGCCAAATAGATGGAAATAAAATTGTTATTAAATGTCACAAAATAGAATGAAGCTTCTGCTAATAAAAAAATGTTGATTAGAATATATAACATCAGTAAAAGAAAAAATTAACAAACGAACAAAATAAAAGGGAATTTGAAACAATAACACAGACTGATGAAAAACACAAACAACAACAAAAACATGATGAATATTAAACGTACTGGCACCAAAAAATAATAACATTAAAAAAAATGAATAAATGAAAGTAAATTCGAGGAAATGATTATCATACGTTTCATCGAAAATATATATTAGTTGGAAATGGTATGGAAAAATTGCAATTAGATAATGATGAAAGCGATAAGAAATACAGTCTTTTAAAAGACAAACACAACTTACCCAAGCAAGCAACCCCAGATGATGGCCTATGAAGGGTCCGAAAGTGTTCGGGACAATTTTGGGAAATTCATCAACTAATTACAACCTGAAAGTAAAAAACTTATGAGAAAACTTGAAAGGATCTTAAATAGATTATATAGACAAAAAGTGTCTTTATTATTTAATGATACATGCGTATATATATATATATATATATATATATATATATATATATATATATATATATATATGATACCTTCTAATATATCTATCTCATTATATATATATATATATATATATATATATATATATATATATATATATATATATATATATATATAATTCTAATATCTAATACATCCAAAATATATCTAAAATGCATATATACGTTCGGTTTAGTTTTATGGTATATTTTATGGTTATTTAACGGCAATTCCATTTTACGTAAATAATCTGTTCCATTTCAAAAAATTAAGGTTAGTATGGGAACACAGTTTGTCAAAAACATTTCTATTTCAAACTATTCAGTTTATTCAAGCAATTATATATAACAATTCAGTTTAGTGTAAGTACAGTTTCAATGTCAAAAACAGTTCAATTTCAAATAATTCAGTTTAGCATAAGCACGCAGTTTAAATGTAAGTACAGATTGATTGTGAAAAACATTTCTATTACGCGCTATTCAGTTTAGTCAAGCAGTTCTAATTCAGTTAATTCAGTTTTGTATAAGTACTGATTTTGTTTACACAAATGTCAAAACATTTACATATATACAACGTATAATTCATCTTATTGCATTTATGTAATAATTAAATTAATATGATATAAAGTTCATTTTGAATCTATCTATATCATAAATTTCCCAATAAAAAAATCTCAATTTAAAGTGTTAATTGTTTTCTCCTCAATACCCACTGGCTGTCAGCTTTTCACAACAGAATCATCTAAGGAGACAATCTTTTGCAGGTTAAATGTTCAATCCTGACGGTAGGCTTGTAACAATACAGGAATACTTAAAACTTGTACCCGGTTATGGGTAACGGAATCAGAACAGGCAACCCCATGGATTCAATAATGGACGTAGTTTGACGTTCTGTGTATGTTCCCGAGTTCGACAAACACCTGAAGATGTCCAGAGGATATATCGGCCGAAACGTCGGGGGAATAACAATAAAGATGAAGAGGATAGTCCGAAAAATCTTAATAATAAGAATCACCTAGTTATTCATTTCACAACTTCCTTTTACATTAAGAAACATGTTGCTTACTAATTAACAATTATAATCAAATGACAACAATTTAAAAAAACGAATATACTTTTCATTGTAGCATTTACGTACTTCCTTATATCGTCAAAATGTGCTTCTATCGTTTACGTGCAAAAAATAGTTCATCTTTGATGATTGTTTTGTTGAAGAATCACAGCTTGATTCTGATTCTACTCAAAATTATAATATTCCTATTTAAACAAGATCCCTACCAAACTCCCCCCCAGTAAGCAGGATATAATACAATATCAATTTATAAGCTAAGTTTCACAGGTTTGAATTAAATTATTCTTCTTCTACATCGTCTGTCATACCAAGTTTGAAGAGTCTAGTCTTCCCTACTATTTACCCATAACCGAAGGCAGTACATTTGAATGCATACAATTCTTCTTCCTCTACAACGTTTGTCATACCAAGTTTGAAGAGTCTAGTCTTCCATACTATTTACCCATAACCGAAGGCAGTACATTTGAATGCTTACAATCCTTCTTCCTCTACATCGTTTGTCATACCAAGTTTGAAGAGTCTAGTCTTCCCTACTATTTACCCATAACCGAAGGCAGTATATTTGAATGCATACAATTCTTCTTCCTCTATATCGTTTGTCATACCAAGTTTGAAGAGTCTAGTCTACCCTACTATTACCCATAACCGAAGGGAGTACATTTGAATGCACACAATTCTTCTTCTTCATCGTTTGTCATACAAAGTTTGAAGAGTCTTGTCTTCCCTACTATTTACCCATAACCGAAGGAAGTACATTGGGATGCATGCAAATCTTCGTCTTCTACATCGTTTGTCATACCAAGTTTGAAGAATCTAGTCTTCCCTAATATTTACCCATAACCGAAGGGAGTACATTGGAATGCATACAATTCTTCTTCTTCTACATCGTTTGTCATACCAAGTTTGAAGAGTCTAGTCTTCCCTACTATTTACCCATAACCGAAGGGAATACATTTGAATGCATACAATTCTTCTTATTCTTCATCGTTTGTCATAACAAGTTTGAAGAGTCTATTCTTCCCTACTATTTACCCATAACAAAAGGGAGTACATTTGAATGCATACAATTCTTCTTCTTCTACATCGTTTGTCATACGAAGTTTGAAAAGTCTAGTCTTCCCTACTATTTAACAATAACCGAATGCAGTACATTTGAATGCACACAATTCTTCATTTTCTACAGTGTTTGTCATACTAAGTTTGAAGAGTATAGTCTTCCCTACTATTTACCCATAACCGAAGGAAGTACATTTGAATGCATACAATTCTTATTCTTCTTCACCGTTTGTCATACCAAGTTTGAAGAGTCTAGTCTTCCCTACTATTTACCCATAACTGAAGGGAATACATTTGAATGCATACAATTCTTGTTCTTCTACATCGTGTGTCATACTAAGTTTGAAGAGTATAGTCTTCCCTACTATTTACCCATAACCGGAGGAATTACATTAGAATGCATACAATTCTTGTTCTTCTTCATCGTTTGTCATACCAAGTTTTAAGAGTATAGTCTTCCCTACTTTTTACCCATAACCGAAGGTAGTACATTGGAATGCATACAATTCTTGTTCTTCTTCATCGTTTGTCATACCAAGTTTGAAGAGTCTTGTCTTCCCTACTATTTACCCATAACCGAAGGAAGTACATTTAAATGCATACAATTCTTCTTCTTCTACATCGTTTGTCATACCAATTTTGAAGAGTCTTGTCTTCCCCACTATTTACCCATAAACGAAGGGAGTACATTTACATGGATACAATTCTTGTTCTTCTTCATCGTTTGTCATACCAAGTTTGAAGAGTCTTGTCTTCCCTACAATTTACCCATAACCCAAGGCAGTAAATTTGAATGCATACTATTGTTCTTCTTCTTCATCGTTTGTCATACCAAGTTTGAAGAGTCTAATCTTCCCTACTATTTACCCATAAACGAAGGAGGTACATTAGAATTCATGCAATTCTTTTTTTTCCACATCGTTTGTCAAACAAATTTTGAAGAGTCTAGTCAACCCTACTATTTATCCATAACCGAGGAGAATACATTTGCATGCATACAATTCTTGTTCTTCTTTATCGTTGGTCATACCATGTTTGAAGAGTCTAGTTTTCCCTACTATTTACCCATAATCGAAGGCAGTACATTTGAAAGCATACAATTCTTCTTCTTCTACATCATTTGTCATACCCTGTTTGAAGAGTCTAGTCTTCCCTACTATTTACCCATAACCGAAGAGAGTACATTTGAATGCATACAATTCTTCTACATCGTTTGTCATACCAAGTTTGAAGAGTCTAGACTTACCTCCTATTTACCAATAACCAATTGGAGTACATTTGAATGCACACAATTCTTCTTCTTCTACATCATTTGTCATACAAAGTTTGAAGAGTCTAGTCTTCCCTACTATTTACCCATAGCCGAAGGAAGTACATTTGAATGCATGCAATTCCTCGATTTCTACATCGCTTTTAATACCAAGTTTGAAGACTTTAGACTTCCCTACTATTTACGCATAAGCGAAGGGAATACATTTGAATGCATACAATTCTTGTTCTTCTTCATCGTATGTCATACCAAGTTTGATGAGTCTAGTCTTCCCTACTATTTATCCATAAACGAAGGCATTACATTTGAATGTGTACAATTCTACTTCTTCTACATTGTTTGTCATACCAAGTTTGAAGAGTCTAGTCTTCCCTACTATTTAACCATAACCGAAGGCAGTACATTTGAATGCATACAATTCTTATTCTTCTACATCGTTTGTCATACCAAGTTTGAAGAGTCTAGTCTTCCCTACTATTTTCCCATAACCGAAGGCAGTACATTTGAATGCATACAATTCTTCTTTTTCTACATCGTTTGTCATACCAAGTTTGAAGAGTTTAGTCTTCCCTACTATTTACCCATGAGCGAAGGGAATACATTAGAATGCATACAATTCTTGTTTTTCTTCATCGTATGTCATACCAAGTTTGATGAGTCTAGGCTTCCCTACTATTTATCCATAACCGAAGGCATTACATTTGAATGTGTACAATTCTACTACTTCTACATTGTTTGTCATACCAAGTTTGAAGAGTCTAGTCTTCCCTACTATTTAACCATAACCGAAGGCAGTACATTTGAATGCGTACAATTCTGGTTCTTCTACATTATTTGACATACCAAGATTGAAGAGTCTAATCTACCCTACTATTCACCCGTAACCGAAGGGAATACATTTGCATGCATACAATTCTTGTTCTTTTTCATCGTTTGTCATACCAGGTTTGAAGAGTCTAGTTTTCCCTACTATTTACCAATTACCGAAGGCAGAACATTTGAATGCATACAATTCTTCTTCTTCTTCATTGTTTGTCATACCAAGTTTGAAGAGTCTAGTCTTCCCTACTATTTACCCATAACCGAAGGGAATACATTTGAATGCATAAAAATCTTGTTCTTCTTTATTGTTTGTCATACCACGTTTGAAGAGTCTAGGCTTCCCTACTATTTATCCATAACCGAAGGCAGTACATTCGAATGTGTACAATTCTTCTTCTTCTACATCGTTTGTCATACCAAGTTTGAAGTGTCTAGTCTTCCATACTATTTAACCATAACCGAAGGCAGTACATTTGAATGCATACAATTCTTACTCTTCTACATCGTTTGTTATACCAAGTTTGAAGAGTCTAGTCTTCCATACTATTTACCCATAACCGAAGTCAGTACATTTGAATGCATACAATTATTTTTCTACTTCTACATCGTTTGTCATACCAAGTTTGAAGAGTCTAGTCTTCCCTACTATTTACCCATAACAAAAGGGAGTATATTTGAATGCATACAATTCTTCTTCTTCTTCATTGTATGTCATACCATGTTTGAAGAGTCTAGTCTTCCCTACAATTTAACCATAACCGAAGGCAGTACATTTGAATGCGTACAATTCTTCTTCTTCTACATCGTTTGTCATACCAAGTTTGAAGTGTCTAGTCTTCCATACTATTTACCCATAACCGAAGGCAGTACATTTGAATGCACACAATTCTTCCTCTTCTACATCGTTTGTTATACCAAATTTGAAGAGTCTAGTCTTCCATACTATTTACCCATAACCGAAGGCAGTACATTTGAATGCATACAATTATTTTTCTTCTTCTACATCGTTTGTCATACCAAGTTTGAAGAGTCTAGTCTTCCCTACTATTTACCCATAACAAAAGGGAGTACATTTGAATGCATACAATTCTTCTTCTTATACATCGTTTGTCATACCAAATTTGAAGCGTCTAGTCTTCCCTACTATATACCCAAAACTGAATGGAATACATTTGAATGCATACAATTCTTCTTCTTCTACATCGTTTTTTAAACCAAGTTTGATGAGTCTAGTTTTCCCTTCTATTTACCCATAACCGAAGGCAGTATATTTGAATGCATACAATTCTACTTCTTCTACATCGTTTGTCATACTAAGTTTGAAGAGTCTATTCTTCCCTACTATTTACCCATAACAGAAGGCAGTACATTTGAATGCATACAATTCTTCTTCTTCTATATCATTTGTCATACTAATTTTTAAGTGTCTAGTCTTCCCTACTATTTACCCAAAACCGAAGGCAGTACATTTGAATGCATAAAATTCTTCTTCTTCTACATCGTTTGTCATACCAAGTTTGAAGAGTCTAGTCTTCCCTACTATTTACCCATAAGCGATGGCAGTACATTTGTATGCATACAATTCTTCTTCTTCTGCATCATTTGTCATACCAAGTTTGAAGAGTTTAGTCTTCCCTACTATTTCCCCATAAGCGAAGGGAATACATTTGAATGCATACAATTCTTGTTCTTCTTCATCGTATGCCATACCATGTTTGATGAGTCTTGGCTTCCCTACTATTTATCCATAACCAAAGGCATTACATTTGAATGCATACAATTCTTGTTCTTCTACATTGTTTGTCATACCAAGTTTGAAGAGTCTTGTCTTCCCTACTATTTAACCATAACCGAAGGCAGTACATTTGAATGCATACAATTCTTGTTCTACTACATTGTTTGTCATACCAAGTTTGAAGAGTCTAGTCTTCCCTACAATTTAACCATAACCGAAGGCAGTACATTTGAATGCATACAATTCTTGTTCTTCTACATTGTTTGACATACCAACTTTGAAGAGTCTAATCTTCCCTACTACTCACCCGTAACCGAAGGGAATACATTTGCATGCATACAATTCTTGTTCTTTTTCATCGTTTGTCATACCAGGTTTGAAGAGTCTAGTCTTCCCTACTATTTACCCATAACAGAAGGCAGTACATTTGAAGGCATACAATTCTTCTTCTATATCATTTGTCATACTAATTTTTAAGTGTCCAGTCTTCCCTACTATTTACCCATAACCGAAGGCAGTACATTTGAATGCATACAATTCTTCTTCTTCTACATCGTTTGTCATACCAAGTTTGAAGAGTCTAGTCTTCCCTACTATTTACCCATAAGCGAAGGCAGTACATTTGAATGCATACAATACTTCTTCTTCTGCATCGTTTGTCATACCAAGTTTGAAGAGTCTAGTCTTCCATACTATTTACCCATAACAGAAGGCAGTACATTTGAATGCATAAAATTCTTGTTCTTCTACATTGTTTGTCATACCAAGTTTGAAGAGTCTAGTCTTCCCTACTATTTACCCATAACCGAAGGCAGTACATTTGAATGCTTACAATTATTTTTCTTCTTCTACATCGTTTTTCAAAACAAGTTTGATGTGTCTAGTTTTCCCTTCTATTTACCCATAACAGAAGGTAGTATATTTAAATGCATACAATTCTTGTTCTTCTTCATTGTTTGTCATACCATGTTACAAGATTCTAGTCTTCCCTACCATTTACCCATAACTGAACGGAATACATTTGAATGCATACAATTCTACTTCTTCTACATCGTTTGTCATACTAAGTTTGAAGAGTCTAGTCTTCTCTACTATTTACACATAACAGAAGGCAGTACATTTGAATGCATACAATTCTTCTTCTTCTATATCATTTGTCATACTAATTTTTAAGTGTCTAGTCTTCCCTACTATTTACCCATAACCGAAGGGAGTACATTTGAATGCTTACAATTCTTCTTCTTCTACATCGTTTGTCATACCATGTTTGAAGAGTCTAGTCTTCCCTACTATTTACCCATAACTGAAGGCAGTACATTTGAATGCATACAATTCTTGTTCTTTTACATCGTTTGTCATACCAAGTTTGAAGAGTCTAGTTTTCCCTACTATTTACCCATAACCAAAGTGAGTCCATTTGAATGCATGCACTTCTCCTTCTTTGACATCGTTTGTCATACCAAGTTTGAAGAGTCTAGTCTTACCTACTATTTACCCATAAGCGAAGGGAATACATTTGAATGCATACAATTCTTCTTTTTCTTCATTGTTTGTCATACCAAGTTTGAAGAGTCTAGTCTTCCCTACTATTTACCCATAAGCGAAGGGAATACATTTGAATTCATACAATTATTTTTCTTCTTCATTTTATGTCATACCATGTTTGAAGAGTCTAGGCTTCCCTACTATTTATCCATAACCGAAGGCAGTACATTTGAATGCGTACAATTCTTCTTCTTCTACATCGTTTGTCATACCAAGTTTGAAGTGTCTAGTCTTCCATACTATTTACCCATAACCGAAGGCAGTACATTTGAATGCACACAATTCTTCCTCTTCTACATCGTTTGTTATACCAAATTTGAAGAGTCTAGTCTTCCATACTATTTACCCATAACCGAAGGCAGTACATTTGAATGCATACAATTATTTTTCTTCTTCTACATCGATTGTCATACCAAGTTTGAAGAGTCTAGTCTTCCCTACTATTTACCCATAACAAAAGGGAGTACATTTGAATGCATACAATTCTTCTTCTTATACATCGTTTGTCATACCAAATTTGAACCGTCTAGTCTTCCCTACTATATACCCAAAACTGAATGGAATACATTTGAATGCATACAATTCTTCTTCTTCTACATCGTTTTTTAAACCAAGTTTGATGAGTCTAGTTTTCCCTTCTATTTACCCATAACCGAAGGCAGTATATTTGAATGCATACAATTCTACTTCTTCTACATCGTTTGTCATAGTAAGTTTGAAGAGTCTAGTCTTCCCTACTATTTACCCATAACAGAAGGCAGTACATTTGAAGGCATACAATTCTTCTTCTATATCATTTGTCATACTAATTTTTAAGTGTCCAGTCTTCCCTACTATTTACCCATAACCGAAGGCAGTACATTTGAATGCATACAATTCTTCTTCTTCTACATCGTTTGTCATACCAAGTTTGAAGAGTCTAGTCTTCCCTACTATTTACCCATAAGCGAAGGCAGTACATTTGAATGCATACAATTCTTCTTCTTCTGCATCGTTTGTCATACCAAGTTTGAAGAATCTAGTCTTCCATACTATTTACCCATAACAGAAGGCAGTACATTTGAATGCATAAAATTCTTGTTCTTCTACATTGTTTGTCATACCAAGTTTGAAGAGTCTAGTCTTCCCTACTATTTACCCATAACCGAAGGCAGTACATTTGAATGCTTACAATTATTTTTCTTCTTCTACATCGTTTTTCAAACCAAGTTTGATGTGTCTAGTTTTCCCTTCTATTTACCCATAACAGAAGGCAGTATATTTAAATGCATACAATTCTTGTTCTTCTTCATTGTTTGTCATACCATGTTACAAGATTCTAGTCTTCCCTACCATTTACCCATAACTGAACGGAATACATTTGAATGCATACAATTCTACTTCTTCTACATCGTTTGTCATACTAAGTTTGAAGAGTCTAGTCTTCCCTACTATTTACACATAACAGAAGGCAGTACATTTGAATGCATACAATTCTTCTTCTTCTATATCATTTGTCATACTAATTTTTAAGTGTCTAGTCTTCCCTACTATTTACCCATAACCGAAGGGAGTACATTTGAATGCTTACAATTCTTCTTCTTCTACATCGTTTGTCATACCATGTTTGAAGAGTCTAGTCTTCCCTACTATTTACCCATAACTGAAGGCAGTAAATTTGAATGCATACAATTCTTGTTCTTTTACATCGTTTGTCATACCAAGTTTGAAGAGTCTAGTTTTCCCTACTATATACCCATAACCAAAGTGAGTCCATTTGAATGCATGCACTTCTCCTTCTTTGACATCGTTTGTAATACCAAGTTTGAAGAGTCTAGTCTTACCTACTATTTACCCATAAGCGAAGGGAATACATTTGAATGCATACAATTATTTTTCTTCTTCATTGTATGTCATACCATGTTTGAAGAGTCTAGTCTTCCCTACAATTTAACCATAACCGAAGGCAGTACATTTGAATGCGTACAATTCTTGTTCTTCTACATTGTTTGACATACGAAGTTTGAAGAGTCTAATCTTCCCTACTACTCACCCGTAACCGAAGGGAATACATTTGCATGCATACAATTCTTGTTCTTTTTCATCATTTGTCATACCAGGTTTGAAGAGTCTAGTTTTCCCTACTATATACCCATTTCCGAAGGCAGTACATTTGAATGCATACAATTCTTCTTCTTCTTCATCGTTTGTCATACCAAGTTTGAAGAGTCTAGTCTTTCCTACTATTTACCCATAACCGAAGGGAATACATTTGAATGCATACAAATCTTGTTCTTCTTCATTGTTTGTCATACCAAGTTTGAAAAGTCTAGGCTTCCCTACTATTTATCCATAACCGAAGGCTGTACATTTGAATGTGTACAATTCTTCTTCTTCTACATCGTTTGTCATACCAAGTTTGAAGTGTCTAGTCTTCCATACTATTTACCCATAACCGAAGGCAGTACATTTGAATGCACACAATTCTTCCTCTTCTACATCGTTTGTTATACTAAGTTTGAAGAGTCTACTTTTCCCTACTATTTACCCATAACCGAAGGGAGTACAATTTAATGCATGCACTTCTTCTTCTTTGACATCATTTGTCATACCAAGTTTGAAGTGTCTAGTCTTCCCTACTATTTACCCATAACCGAAGGGAATACATTTGAATGCATACAATTCTTCTTCTTCTACATCGTTTGTCATACCAAGTTTGAAGAGTCTAGTCTTCCCTACTATTTACCCAAAACAAAAGGGAGTACATTTGAATGCATACAATTCTTCTTCTTCTACATCGTTTGTCATACCAAGTTTGAAGCGTCTAGTCTTCCCTACTATTTACCCAAACCTGAATTGAATACATTTAAATGCATACAATTCTTCTTCTTCTACATCGTTTTTTAAACCAAGTTTGATGAGTCTAGTTTTCCCTACCATTTACCCATAACCGAACGGAGTACATTTGAATGCATACAATTCTACTTCTTCTACATCGTTTGTCATACTAGGTTTGAAGAGTCTAGTCTTCCCTACTATTTACCCATAACAGAAGGCAGTACATTTGAATGCATACAATTCTTCTTCTTCTGCATCGTTTGTCATACTAGGTTTGAAGAGTTTAGTCTTCCCTACTATTTACCCATAACAGAAGGCGGTACATTTGAATGCATACAACTCTTCTTCTTCTGCATCGTTTGTCATACCAAATTTGAAGAGTTTAGTCTTCCCTACTATTTACCCATAACGGAAGGCACTACATTTGAATGCATACAATTCTTCTTCTTCTGCATCATTTGTCATACCAAGTTTGAAGAGTCTAGTCTTCCATACTATTTACCCATAACCGAAGGCAGTACATTTGAATGCATACAATTCTTCTTCTTCTGCATCGTTTGTCATACCAAGTTTGAAGAGTTTAGTCTTCCCTACTATTTACCCATAAGCGAAGGGAATACATTTGAATGCATACAATTCTTGTTCTTCTTCATCGTATGTCATACCATGTTTGATGAGTCTAGTCTTCCCTACTATTTATCCATAACCGAAGGCATTACATTTGAATGTGTACAATCTACTTATTCTACATTGTTTGTCATACCAAGTTTAAAGAGTCTAGTCTTCCCTACTATTTAACCATAACCGAAGGCAGTACATTTGAATGCATACAATTCTTGTTCTTCTACATTGTTTGACATACCAAGTTTGATGAGTCTAATCTTCCCTACTATTCACCCGTAACCGAAGGGAATACATTTGCATGCATACAATTCTTGTTCTTTTTCGTCGTTTGTCATACCAGGTTTGAAGAGTCTAGTTTTCCCTACTATTTACCCATTACCGAAGGCAGTACATTTGAATGCATACAATTCTTCTTCTTCTTCATTGTCTGTCATACCATGTTTTAAGAGTCTAGTCTTCCCTACTATTTACCCATAACCGAAGGGAATACATTTGAATGCATACAAATCTTGTTCTTCTTCATTGTTTGTCATACCAAGTTTGACGTGTCTAGTCTTCCATACTATTTACCCATAACCGAAGGCAGTACATTTGAATGCACACAATTCTTCCTCTTCTACATCGTTTGTTATACCAAGTTTGAAGAGTCTAGTCTTCCATTCTATTTACCCATAACCAAAGGCAGTACATTTGAATGCATACAATTATTTTTCTTCTTCTACATCGTTTGTCATACCAAGTTTGAAGAGTCTAGTCTTCCCTACTATTTACCCATAACAAAAGGGAGTACATTTGAATGCATACAATTCTTCTTCTTCTACATCGTTTGTCATACCAAGTTTAAAGCGTCTAGTCTTCCCTACTATTTACCCAAAACTGAACGGAATACATTTGAATGCATACAATTCTTCTTCTTCTACATCGTTTTTCAGACCAAGTTTGATGAGTCTAGTTTTCCCTTCTATTTACCCATAACCGAAGGCAGTATATTTGAATGCATACAATTCTTCTTCTTCTACATCGTTTGTCATACCAAGTTTAAAGCGTCTAGTCTTCCCTACTATTTACCCAAAACTGAACGGAATACATTTGAATGCATACAATTCTACTTCTTCCACATCGTTTGTCATACTAAGTTTGAAGAGTCTAGTCTTCCCTACTATTTACCCATAACAGAAGGCAGTACATTTGAATGCATACAATTCTTCTTCTTCTATATCATTTGTCATACCAAGTTTGAAGTGTCTAGTCTTCCCTACTATTTACCCATAACCGAAGGCAGTACATTTGAATGCTTACAATTCTTCTTCTTCTACATCGTTTGTCATACCATGTTTGAAGAGTCTAGTCTTCCTTACTATTTACCCATAACTGAAGGCAGTACATTTGAATGCATACAATTCTTGTTCTTCTACATCGTTTGTCATACCAAGTTTGAAGAGTCTAGTCTTCCCTACTATTTACCCATAACCGAAGGGAGTACATTTGAATGCATACACTTCTTCTTCTTCGACATCGTTTGTCATACCAAGTTTGAAGAGTCTAGTCTTCCCTACTATTTACCCATAAGCGAAGGGAATACATTTGAATGCATACAATTCTTCTTCTTCTACATCGTTTGTCATACCGAGTTTGAAGAGTCTAGTCTTCCCTACTATTTTCCCATAACCGGAGGCAGTACATTTGATTGCATACAATTCTTCTTCTTCTACATCGTTTGTCATACCAAGTTTGAAAAGTCTAGCCTTCCCTACTATTTACCGCTAACCGAAGGAATACATTTGAATGCATACAATTCTTTTTCATCTTCATTGTTTGTCATACCAAGTATGAAGAGTCTAGTCTTCCGTACTATTTACCCATAACCGAAGGCAGTACATTTGAATGCATACAATTATTCTTCTTCTTCTACATCGTTTGTCATACCAAGTTTGAAGAGTCTAGTCTTCCCTACTATTTACACATAACCGAAGGGAGTACATTTGGATGCATACAATTCCCAATGATGTTAATGATATGTAAAAGGCAGATAACATCGTTCAAAATTTCAAATCAATTCAACGTGTCATCTGTTAAAATTAGAGGAGTTCAGTTGTTCTGTTGTTTACAGAATCGAGTTTTGGTTATCCTTGTCAATTGATTTCCTCTGGAGTTAAAATCTAAAAGATTTGTCTTCCTGGCAAAAGTTCATGTAACAATTGCAGGTATTTTCTGGTTCCCTACAAACAGCCGAGTTTGACAAAATGATGCTTTTAGTGAGGGTTCTAAGAGCAGGGCAAATCCTAGTCATGCCCGGTTCTATTCCCCTAAAAAGGGGTGCCTAATGCGCCATCCGATTAACCAAGCCCTGCGGAAGTATTAGTACGGCCCTCTAAGACTCAAATGTCGATTTTAGTTGTGAAATCATACTTACCAACCCCACCCCACCCCGCTCGGCCAGGATATGACACAAGGTCAATTTTTAAGCGGAGTTTAACAGGTTTGAATTCAGAGTTATCCTTCTCCTAGACTAGTTTCCTCACCAAGGCTGAAGAAACTAGTCTGTCCTACTATTTACCCATAGCTGGAAGGAGAATAATTGGATTCATACCTTTTCCAAGGGTATTAGTGCTATGGAAATGCAATCAGTATCGACCAGGATTTGAACTCGTGTCCCCGTGTCCATTTCCTACGACGATAACCATTACACCACGGGCACCCCCTCCTCTTAGTTGTGTAATAAATACTATGTAAGCACGTTTTAACTTGCATTTAGTGATTTATCTGAACCTCTCACTAGGTAGGATTTGACACAAGTCTTTTTATAATGGGGATTTCAGGAAGGGGGAAGTTGTGTAAGGGCCGAAACCCATGTTCTAGTGGACTATGCGGGTCTTGGGATCACAAGGTTCAATGTTAACTATGTTAACCTTTGCTAAAACTCATATCACTCATGCCAGGTTACCTTGCCTATCATAGTTTCACTAGACCCGAAGGTTTAATACTATGCTTGTCGTTGATCCTTCACCCACCCAAAGGTGATCATTGATACTCCATCAGGTACGTGTGCCAGGCGGCCAGAGAGGTATGATATTTGTCGCTGCCTCCCACCAGACAGGACTCGATACAAGGTCAATGACCAGAAGTTCGATTATAGTGGGGATTTAGAGTAGGGGAAGGTCGGTAACGAGCCGAGGCTTGAAACCTGCTGGTTTATACTGCTCATTGACCCACTTAGTGCGATGTGGGCCTAATGAGACAAGCTGTTTCTTCGACCCAAGTCTGTGTGCAGGCACGGATGCCGAGTTATAGCTCAAACTAGACAGTAAGGTCTAGCTCTATACACAAGATATAGAGGTGTCAGTGTTGCAGCTTGCCCACCCGAAGGTTGCCCAACCGTAGCCGGGTGCTTTTCGGCCTCGAATCTGCCATTGGTTTCGATACCCCATCCAGCAAGAATGCCAGACGGCTCAGCTAAGGCCGGGCAAGTATCTCAACTCACAACTGAATATTTGAGGACAGTTGCAAATGATCTAAAATGGCTTTTCAGTCCTCGTCTCTGATTGGACAATTTTTAATAGATGTGCCTATAGTTGTCGGAAAAAATTATAAATAGAAATGACGATTTTGCATACACCTTAAACTAAACTTTCTTCGACGATAGTCATTATATTGCGAGTGCCTTCTGTTTAAACAATAAGGAAGAATGTTAAGTGTCATTTTATAGTTAATTCTTATTATGAATAACTTAAACTAACGTTCAATGCTAACATAGACCACGCAAATTAATATTCTGTTGTACTTTGAAGAGGAACTTCAAATAGTCTCTAAATTGAGGATCATTTAAATATATATTCAAATAATAATAGTTTCAGTAGCGTTAACCATTTTTGCTATTTAACTCTGATAATGAGATTTTTAGTAATATGTTGATATATTTGGTGGAAATATTTATTCAACGAAGGTTACCTGTGGAAACAATTATCCATCTTCAGTTGTGAGCATGAGTAGAAATACATTTTAAATGATTGGTTGGTTGGTTGCTTGCTTGGTTAATTGGGTTTTATGGCATATCAACCTTTGTAGGTTATTTTACGCCAAACCTATTTTTATGTAAATAAACTGTTCTTTTTAAAACAACTCAGTTTAGCATAAGTACACAGTTTAATGGTTAAAACATTTCAATTTCAAACTATTCAAGCAGTTATATGTAACAATTCAGTTAAGTGTAAATACAGTTTTAATGTCGAAAGCAGTTCTATTTCAAATAATTCAGTTAAGCATAAGAACGCAGTTTAAATATAAGTACGGTCTAATTGCCAAAAACATTTCTATTTCAAGCTATTCAGTTTATTCAAACAATTCAGTTTAGAATTAGGATGCTGTTAGTTCTATTTAACCCATAGATAGGGCCCCATCAGTTGCTACCACTCCGAGCCAGAGTGGACCTGGGAGCGATGGCAATGAAGGGGTACTACGTATTCCCCTAAGCTCCAGCATTGCTGGAACCTCACCATCAGATTGTTTAGTGTCATATCCAGGACACTCGTTGGTAGGTGGGGGGTCTTATCCTCTGCAGTGAAGCAGTCGGTGCATTCTACAGCCCCAGCCGACTGGGCAACATTTTTAATGATATTTCCGCATTGTTTCAGTTCGACATGAAATGACAATCGCTTTACTTTCATTGAATTTCAAACTCATTCCACATTTAAGCTTTTTTCCAATATTTCTAAAAAGCACTTTCTTTAGAGCATAGCTCAAAAGATAGCACTGCTTATAAATAATTGAACAAACAGATAAGATCTATTGCTTACACGATAACGGGTGTCATTATATATCACGAAGCTGTGTAACCAGATTTTATTAGCCTGTCAGAAAATTTTAATCTATGATAATATATTTTCATTTTAAATTGGGATTTTTCTAAAAAAAAAAAGACAGTTCTATAAATTTAGCATTATGTACGAAAAAACACGACTAAATTCCTTCTGGTGTGTAATATTTATGCTTTTAATCCAAGAAACTAAATGATTACAAGCAAGTTTTATGTTGTTCAAATATATATATATATATATATATATATATATATATATATATATTTAGAGAGAGAGAGAGAGAGAGAGAGAGAGAGAGAGAGAGAGGGAGGGAGAGGCGGAGAGAGAGACAGGGAGAAATTGAAAAAAATGATTTAATGATGGAACGGTCGTATGTTTTGTATTTGTATATACACTTTCCTCACATATGTCTTCTGTTGTATTAAACATACATCGTTGGTCTATCACCAATTGGTATCATTATCTTTAAAGTCCTAACAACGGTTTACTAAAACCGAAACGTTATAGCGTCAGGTTTCTTTCACAATAAATTCCTCACTTTGGATAACTTTGTTTTTTCAATTTTTCTCTATACTGTCGGATTCTTTTCAATTATCTTTTACCATATATATATATATATATATATATATTTTTTTTAATTTTTCTGAGAACCGAGTAAAAAAAAAAAAAAAAAAATTAAAAATCGGAAAGCTGCAGGACTGGACGAAATTCCCCCGGAAGTATGGAAGACCAGACAATTCGACGACATACTGCTCCGACACTGCAACGCAGTATACAATCAAAATCCGATAGATAGATGGACGAAGGGATGCATACTCCCCTTCCCTAAAAAGGGGGACCTCGGATTAGCCAAAAACTACCGAGGCATAACACTTACATCCATAGCTGCCAAAATCTACAATGCCCTACTACGAAACCGAATAGAACCCAAAATCGACAACATACTTAGAAAAAACCAAAATGGCTTCCGAAGAAATAGATCCACGACCTCACAAATATTAACCATCCGCAGAATCCTTGAAGGTGTACGGGCAAAGAACCTACAAGCGACATTAATATTTGTCGACTTTACCAAGGCTTTCGACTCCATTCACAGAGGAAAGATGGAACAAATCCTACTAGCGTACGGCATACCTAAAGAAACCGTAGCGGCAATAACGATTCTCTATAGAAACACTAAAGTAAAAGTACGATCACCAGATGGAGACACAGAATACTTCGACATAGTAGCAGGAGTACTACAAGGAGACACGCTGGCTCCGTATCTCTTTATCATTTGTCTAGACTACGTACTTAGAACATCGATTGACAAAATCAAAGAGAATGGCTTCGAACTGACGAAGAAAAGAAGCAGAAGATACCCCGCAACAACAATTACCGACGCCGACTACGCCGATGACATAGCGATACTGGCAAATACACCTGACCAAGCCGAAACACTTCTGCATAGTTTGGAACGAGCAGCAGCAAGCATAGGCCTCCATGTTAATGCACACAAAACGGAATATATGTGCTATAACCAAACGGGGGACATCTCCACTCTAGAAGGAACCCCTCTTAAACTAGTAGACAAATTCACGTACCTAGGAAGCAGCGTCGAATCAACCGAAAAGGACATCGAAACGAGGTTAACGAAAGCATGGACAGCTATCAATAGGCTATCGACTATATGGAAATCAGACCTAACCGATAAAATGAAACGCAGTTTCTTCCAGGCAGCGGTCACATCGATACTGCTATATGGATGCACTACATGGACGCTAACAAAACGGCTGGAGAAGAAACTAGATGGCAATTACACAAGAATGCTGCGTGCAATCCTGAACAAGTCCTGGCAGCAACACCCCACAAGACACCAACTGTACGGCCACCTGCCCCCTATCACGAAAACTATTCAAGTTAGGCGAACCAGACATGCAGGACATTGCTGGAGAAGCAGAGATGAACTCATAAGAGATGTACTCTTATGGATCCCCACACACGGCCGCGCAAAAGCAGGACGACCAGCACGAACGTACATTCAGCAGCTATGTGAGGATACAGGTTGTTGTCCTGAAGACCTGCCTAGGGCGATGAACGATAGGGAGGAGTGGCGAGAGAGGGTCAGGGATATCCGTGCTGCCAGCACGATATGATGATGATGATGATATATATATATATATCCAGGGAGAGAGAGAGAGAGAGAAAGAGAGAGAGAGATTTATAAATAATCAGACTGAAGAGAAATAAAACGTTCAAGCCAATAGACTAACCTTTCACGCGTTTTCCGGTTTATAACACTACCATTAATATATATATATATATATATATATATGGTTAGGGGGATGTATGCATGTGTGTAGATGAGCATGAAAAAAGAAAAATGTTAGAATCAAAATACTACAATTTATAATATTATAGCAAATATAAATATTATATTAGAATTATGGATGCAATAAGTTCTTTATTCTAGTTACACGTATTATCTCGAATCCACTACGTCTACATTTATTCTTTTCATATGTTGTTATTGTGCGAGATATTCCTCCGAAAGAATAACGTGGTATGGTGTTTGAACACATCACATTCAAACAAAAATGTACATATATATATATATATATATATATATATATATATATATATATATATATATATATATATATAGTAAATAGACCTGAAAACAGTTCAGCGAAATGTTTATATAGAAAGAGACAAGTGTAATATAATAACATATGATCAAAAATTAAAGTACATTTTAGATAAGTGTTATTCAATAAATAAAGTGAATTTTGTCTTGAAAGATTGCAGTAAGAATTGCTTTACACAGCGGAAACTTTATCAAGGAAATCAAATTAATTACTGTATTTCCTTGTTCCTGAATAGCGTCATCTAATCTCCCGGAAATTCACTTTTTAACGGAGAATCATTGGGTTTCAATCTATTGACTATGTTTTTGACTTCGCTTCCTAGTGGCAAGCCCGTGTTTCAACCATTCATAAGCAACCTAAAAAAAAAAAAACTTCTCCATATACGTTACAGATTCTTCTGTAAATTTCACATGGTTTGTAATTTTCCGGCACTAAAAATTTAAAGGCGAACTGCTTAATTTGCTCCAATTGAATAGCCTGAAAACAAATATTTTCGCAAGATTAGAATGATTTAGCTATAAACTAAATCGAAACAATGCAAAAGTGATATTTATGGAAAAAATATGAATCCAAAATATTTTCGTTTTGCTTAAAAGGTAACCGTATTCATTGAATGAGCCAACAGTAGCACCTTAGTAAAAATAAATATTCTCTTCTCTTTCTTTGGTTGACCCTTGTACTTTTATTTTTTTATGCAAAGGGAAGGATAAATAATAAACAAGTTTACGCAGTTTGTAAAATTTACAACAAATATCAAACTAAAGCGGTTTAACCCTTTATAGTTAAAACTGAAACGATTTTAGTGTCAAGATTAAAGAATTGGAATAATTCTCTGAATTTATTTTGCCCAGTTTCATAGAGGCTTCCTATGAGGTAATAATCACACCCTCCGACTGAAACAGAGATTGTCAGATATCTGAGGTACCCAGAAAGAATTCTTATGTGCCTGGACAATTTCTGACTCTATCCTTCCGTTTCACGGGAGATTCCCAGTCATTATATTGACTCCGTATCGTCTTTAAACACATCGATGATTTTAATCGTGACGAATAAATACTTTCAGGAAGATAATATTGAAATGTTAAGGAGACTACCTTCTTCTGTTTTCTAACCAAAATGATCTGTTACTTGAAGTGTGAAAACTAATTTGAACAAAATAAAATAACTTGAACTATCAAAAATTATGGTAGGTGGAAAATAGTCAGTATGACAAGAATTATTGGATTAGTCAGAAAATCTTGAAAATAGTTGCATGGTGTCAGAAATCATAAAAGAACAATATCTACTAAAGATATACATTGATGTTATGAATATAATGATATGTCGTATATAGTCGGATGTTTCATCGACATTCATCAATACTCACCAGATACTTTTGTTATGAAGGTACATAAGACAGAGGATAAATTTGGAGGCACTAGGGGCACTAAAGTTATTGTCATAAGAAATATACACAGAGTCCCGATTTCAAATTTTGGACGAAGCTGTTTGCATTTTACATAACGTTAATGCTCTTGGAAAAGGTATGAATCCAACTATAATGGGAAAAATAGAAGCTTTTTAAACTTTATATGGCAACGGGCCATGGAGAAGGAAAACTGAATTCAAACCGGTAAAACTTCATTTTAAGGATGACCTTTTGTCTCATCCTAGTCGAACGGAGCGTTGAATAAATCCAAACATTCAACTCTAAACAAAATCACTTCGTAACTGTGGATCAGCTGATCAAGGCCCAATTCATTTCTGGATCAAAGGCTGTTCAAATATATCCTGAATATAACTAATAACCAATATCGCACTCACCTCAAAGAAAACGCATTAACAAATGCCTAATTGTGGGTACAAATACTCTTGGGAAATGTTTCAACTTTATTCCCCTTGTTCTGCGTTAAATTGTACCTCTACTGTCATTCTACACAGATGGCATTGGCATTAGATAAATCGGTGGAAGTTGATATGCCATTAAAAAAGAAAACCAAACCAAACCAAACCTAGCAGTACTCAGATCCAATATTTTGTTTCTGTAAACATCCAGGAAGCATCGATGAATGCTAATGTGACTCATTATTTCGGGGTAGAGGAATTCAATGATACGAGTTGTTTGCTGACGCGTTTATGTCTTATACTCTTTTACAAGCTGTGGCTCAGCTGTAATTCGTAACAATGCAATGAAAAACAAATTATCATTCGCAGAAAAGCTCATGTTTTCCTTCTATACAAACATAATCTTCCACAGACCTCGTGAGCTATATAATAAAAATAGGAGGTATTATTTTTATTTTTGTTCTTCACAATATTTTTTTTTCTGATCTGGATTGTGTTATAGAAGTCATCGAGACATTTTTTTCGTGTATATGGACCACATTTTTTTTAATTTTTTTCTAATCTTATACTCTAATTTACGATCAAATCTGATTAACCATTCCTTGAGTAAATGTATTTTACTACATTTAGGACATTTTTTGCCAAAAGAATGATAACAGAAATTTATCAAGATTCCCTCTCGGAAAGTAATGATCTTTTTTAACAAGTATTTTCTGGTGACGGCTGTAGTTTATCATTATTTCCTGAATAACTTTATTGAACGAAGAAAATGTCATTTATGGTTAAGTATATGGTATGCTATCATATGAAAATCTTCTCTTTTTAGATAGTGACTGAGTTTCGCATTTTAAACTCTCAATTTCTTAGTCATGCGTCTGTCGTTCGGATAATGGATCTGAAACCCGAAAATGTGATCTGTTTTCCTTGCAATCATAATTTGTATATTGCAGAGAAAAGGGACATTGGTTTTGTTTGCTTGAATGAGAAGGACTGTATTTGCCTAGCTTTGCCGGTTCCAGTCGAATGGCAAGAAAAGATGGGTTTGAAAATAGACATTCTCTTCTGATACAGATCTCAACTGATTGGCAAGCGTTAGTGGCACGGGAGTAACATCTCAGCCCAATTTCAGCAATAGATTCGTTAAAGCGGTGGTAGATGGGCGTGTCCAAAGATTTTATTCCTTTGGATTCTGTGGAGATTATTATTATATTCTCTCTCAAGAATTTATGTACATTAGGAAATATATATTACATAGATTGTGAAGTAATTCTTGGGGATATAAGAATCATTTTACAAGTTTGACAGAGTATAGTGGATCTCCGAAGTAATTGTGCTAAGATGTGTGATTCTATATGGATGTTAAGTTTGGTCTCTGAGTCATGTAGTAGAATTTGGTTGGTTGGTTGGTTGGTTTATTGGATTTTATAGTATATCAACATTTGTAGGTTATTTAACGCCAAATCCATTTTTATGTAAAAAATTAGTTCTATTACAAACACTTCAGTTTAGCATAAGCACGAAGTTTAAATGTAAGTATAGTTTAATTTTAAAAAACATTCTATTTCAAGCTATTCAGTTTAGTCAAGCAGTTCTAATTCAGCTAATTCCGTTTAGTATGAGTACAAATTTCGTTTACACACAGTTAAATGTCAAAACAGTTCTATATTAGATAATTCCGTTTAATGTAAATACAGAATTATTGTCAAAAAACAGTTCCATTTCAAATAATTTAGTTTAGCATAAGTACACAGCTTAAATGTAATTACGGTTTAATTGTCAATAACATTTCTATTTCAAGCTATTCAGTATATTCAAGCAATTCAGTTTTGCATAAGTATGCCGTCGGTTCTTTTTAACCTACAGATAGGACCCTTATCAGGTGCTATCACTCAGGGCGAGAGTGGACCTGGGAGCGATGGCAATAAAGGACAACTCCGCATTCCCCAAAGCTCCAGGATTACTGGAACCTCACCATCAGATTGTTAAGTGTCATATCCAAGACATTCTTTGGGGTGTCTAACCCTCTGCAGATGTGCAGTCGGTGTATTCTACCGCCCCAGCCGACTGGGCCATTGAATTTGGTAGTTATTATTTTACCCACCAGATGAAAGATTGAATTCTCGAATGAAATACATAAATAAGCTCCAGTTCAACGTGGTGTTCAAATATAATAGACGAATAGGATTAATGGGACAGGAGTAAACTCCTATGCATAGAAGGTTTGTCATGAAGATTGTCCACTCGAAATTTTATTTTTTGGCTACCTCTGGCACCAGTAAATAAATAAGGCAGTTTTTTAGTCTGTCTTTTATTGCCCAGTATTTCATCTGACTTAACAAGGATACTCCAGCTGGATAAGTTGTTGTATATAATAGTATATTTCTTTTTTAAGGTACAATTCTTTTCTTCTGTTAAGCTTTTGTTGTTTTTACTCCTTCACCTAAAAACAACTTACCATTTGTCTAGTTTTGATATATATATATATATATATATATATATATATATATATATATATATATATATATATATATATATATGGAGAAGCAGGGACGAAATCATAAGAGATATACTCTTATGGATCCCCACACATGGCCGTGCAAAAGCAGGACGACCAGCACAAACATATATTAAGCAGCTATGTGAGGATACGGGATGTTGTCCTGAAGACCTGCCTAGGGCGATGAACGATTGGGAGGAGTGGCGACAGAGGGTCAGGGATATCTGTGCTACCAGCGCGACATGATGATGATATATATATATATATATATATATATATATATATATATATATATATATATATATATATATATAGTTTTGATTTGTATGGTTAATGGACTATCAACTTTCATGAGTCTTTTAATGTTAAAGTTATTCTTACAAAAAGAACTCTAAAGGTATGATATATCCCATAACTGGTAAAGAAGTTAGCTCATACGTTTCTAAATGATATTAGACCGAAAGTGAACGTAATAGCTTGACTGGGGTTCGAACTCATTTACTAAGATGTCGTAGTCCAAAACGTTTGCAACGACGCCATAGGGGACTCCTTTTAACTTTTAGTGCGTCTTCTATCCGGAATCAGGCTCAGCATTTAATTTTTTAGTGTAGGTATCTGAATTGTATCACGCAGGTAATCATGGAGCAAAACAAATCGTTTGTGTTGATAAATCTTTGTCCTTTTCCTAACATCTAGTTCCAGGTAAGCGTCTAATAAATAAATTTTAGAAAAAAAATCCAGCAATAATTAACTTGGGAAACACATCTGCCATTCATTGCGGATATTTACGTTCACTGAAAAACTGTCCACACGGCTGTAATTTATGGTCAGTTTTTCTCACGATAACTATTTACACAAATCCAAGATAAAAAAGTAAAAGGTGAAATGATCCCCACACGTTCTAACCTGTTTATTTACAGCTGAATGTTTCCAATTTCAACCATAGAAAATGCCCACTTCGTGCAAATGGCTGATTTCATGTGCGTGTTCACATATAAAGATGATTCAACTTTTGTATAGAGATTTATGTGATTTTTTTCGCTGTTCAGATTTTAGATTATTAACCTTTTTCATACTTTGACGACTGATTCCAGATTGAGTGAAGGATATGGAGAAAAAATGTCAACGTATTTTTTCTAATAAACAACGCTGAAAAATCGAAGACGTAATTATTTACACAACCTCAATGCCAAATGTAGAATATGACAGAATGTCGTTTTTAACTGAGTGAAGTTGGTTTGAATTCAGATTTTTCCTTCTCCAAGACTCATTGTCAAACCATTGCGAAAGGAACCAGTCTCTCTTACTGCGTATTCACAGCATGGCGGAGAACATTTGGACTAAGGCTTTTCCCAGTGAAACCCAAATAGCCTCGTCCACGATTTTGAACTCGATTCAATTTTCCCCGACCATAACTGGTACACATAAGATATACCGGGGTATATGCTTATTCTATTAGTTTTATCTGAAAGACTTCAATACCACGGTTCTAGTGACTTAGTACTTTTGCTGCTTTTACGTAAAATCAGATTCCTTAAAGAAAATAATGGGACATAAGTTCGAACCTTATCAGGAGCTTATCCACAGATGTTAATGACTACACAAGATTTTCTTTGTTATCTTAGAGATAGCAAGTTGAATAAGATTCAATCGTGAGAAGAATTAAAAAGACAAAGTAAATAGTAGTTCAAATTAGGAACACAAACAATATAATCGGATAAAAAAGAAAATCAATAAAGTAAACACTAGTGACTTGAATATGAATGGTAAATTCAGGGTTGTATGCAAGCTCTTTTAAGTATAGATATATTTTTTTTTATTGATACTTACCAGTACCAACAACTAACAAAATGTGTTGATGACATCTTTAAATTAGAAGGGTACTATAATAATTGAAATATTATTACGGATGCTTTTTTAAATACGTAATTTTGTTTTGGCTTTTTAGAACACAGCATTTCGGTCGATATGTCCTTAGTCTTTCTTAAGTTCTATGTTTTAAGAACAGTTTTCTTATCGAAAAACATTTGAATACTATCTTTCCAAAATGAATCTCCACTTTATTTTTATTTATTTCTACATAAACTCTAATACGTTATTTAAAGAGAGGATTAAAAAACAAACAAAAGAACTAAAAAGAAAAAAAACATAAAAAAATCAATTTTTATCGATGATGCGATAATACATACACCTGTATCGAGCCACAATATTTGATAGAAAAGGAAAGAAAAGATGTAAATTCACAAGATAGAATCATTCTGTGCTAGAAATAATAATAAACCTGAAAAAAAAAGTGTTATTCTTTTACAAACAATAGTTTGGTTGGTTGGTTGGTTGGTTGGGTTTAATAGCATATAATTTTATGCCAAATCCATTTTCATATAAATAATCAGTTCTATTTCAAACAATTCACTTTAGCATGAGTACACCGTTAAATTGTCAAAAACATTTATATTTCAAACTACTCAGATTAGTCAAACAGTTCTACTTCAAATAATTAAATTCAGAGTAAGTACGGTTCCTATGTCAAAAACAGTTCTATTTCAAACAATTCAGTTTAGCATAAGTGCGCAGTTTAAACCTCAAAACGATGCTTTTTCAAGTAATTTAGTTTCGCATAAGTGCGTAAGATAGTTCTATTTAACCCGTAGATGTCATGTGCTACCTCTTAGGAGCAGATTGGACCTGTGATCGATGGCAACGAACAGATTCTCTGCGTTCCACAAAAATCCAGCATTATTGGAACCTCATCATTAGATTATTTAGTGTCATATACAGGACATTCGTTGGGGGAGTCTTACCCCACTGCAGAGGTGCAGTCGGTGTATTCTACAGTCCCAGCTGACAGAACAAGCAACCAATAGGTTTTGGTTTCATGTATAATGGCATATCAACCGTCATGTACCATTCACTGTCAAAGAAAGAGAGTAGTGTTATTACAAAATCCATATCTAGTGGGAAAAACATTATATTTCCGAAGGCTATTACTCCAAAAAAGAACATCATAGTGTGACAGTAGTTCCTGTCGATGTTTCATTGCAGCGCGTAAGTCACTACGCACTGAAACACCTGTAATATAACGACTCGAAATAGCCGTTTGTTCCCCCATGTTTCTAAAGTGTCTACGAATGTAGCACTACGCTTTAAATTCCATTCGGACCTCTTTTGTAATCACACTGTGAGAAAAAGTCACGAAATCACGGGACATGTCTGATGGTTTGGCAATACAAAACTTTTTTTCACCACTACCCCCCATTCATAGTCGTCGAAAGGAAAGAAACAGAGTATGAAAATGAGTCAAACCCAGGACAGTTTCTCACCCTCCCTATCGTCCAGACCTTGCTCCCTGTGATTTTTGCTTATTCCCTAATCTTGGAGGCTGTCGTTATGAGACAATTGAGGTGGCTCTGACGAAGATCATTGACACGCTCACATGAGAGCACTTCCACTGGGCCTTTCAGAAGTTGTTGGAGCGGTACAATCAGTGCATTGCAGCCGGAGGAGATTACTTTGAAGGGGACAAAAGTTTCATGTGTGTACTATCAATAAAAGTGCCCATACGAAAAACGTCTGGAAACTTACTTAATTATCCTCGTATATATATATGTATATATATATACGCAAAAGCCTATGAGACAAATACTACTGTTCTAACATATTTTTTCATTATAAGCGAGTTAGCGTTTTATAAAATAGTTAATCATCATCATCATGTCGTGCCGCCAGCACGGATATCCCTGATCCTCTCTCGCCACTTCTTATTATTCATCGCCTCTGGCAGGTCTTCAGCGTTACATCCTGTGTCCTCACATAGCTGCTGTATGTGAGTTCGAGCTGCTTTTGTTTGGCCATATGTGGGGGTCCATAGGAGTAGATCACTTATGAGCTCGTCCTTGCTTCTCCAGCAGTGTCCTACGTGTCTGGTTCGTCTAACTTGTATAGTTTTCGTGATGGGAGGCAAGTGGCCGTATAGTTGGTGTCTTGTGGGGTGTTGTCGCCAGGACTTGTTCAATATGACTCTCAACATTCTTGTGTAATTGCCGTATAGTTTCTTCTCCAGCCGTTTGGTTAGCGTCCATGTAGTGCATCCATATAGCAGTATCGATACAACCGCTGCCTGGAAGAAACTGCGTTTCATTTTATCGGTCAGGTCTGATTTCCATACCACACTAGACGGAGCCTCTCTGAAACTAGTAGACAAATTCACCTACCTAGGAAGTAGCGTCTCATCAACCGAAAAAGTCATTGACACAGGACTAACGAAAGCATGGACAGCTATCGATAGGCTCTCGATCAAATAGTTAATAATTTCCTGTAATTATTATATTGATGGAAGTATATTTCCAATTCCGTAAATTTATCAAATACCACCGGTTTACTGTAAAATTTTACCGAAATTATTGTGAATATATTCACGTGAAATACCTCAATAGTTTCCCTGAATGCGTTTACATGTCAGAAAGCTTAACCTCTACTCAGATAACAATTAGTGATACATTATTTTCTCAGATATTTGATACAAATAAATGAATAATCTGCATGTTCTTCTGTTAGCAGTTACTCGTTCACTTTAGTCTTAGTAAGTATAAGTCTTCCCAGATCTCCGGTGCTTTTCTGTGTATTTTGACCGTTTTCAGCAATGTTGTAGGATGGGTTGTTTTTATTCATTCGCTGATTTCCAATTCTTTTAGTCTCCTTTCCAATCCTTTGGGGAATGTTCCAAGCACCGAACTAAATTCACTAACAGTTACCCTCATATTTTATTGCTTTTTTTTTTAGTTCTCTGTCAAGGTCTAAGTATTTGTCTGCCTTTCCCCTTTCTTTCAATTCCACTCAGTGGTCCACCGTTATGGAAATATGCACAAGACCACAAGGGATTTTTGTTTGTTAATGACCACTTGATGTGGTCTTCTGAACGGGATCAGCTGATCTGTTTTTATTTCAAAATCCCAGATAATTTTCTTCTTTTCATTCACTAGGACAGATCGCAGTTTGTATATATACCATTTTTAAGTATAGTCAAATTTATTTTTTACTGTATTCGCTGGGGCTTACCTTTTCAATCCAGTCATTCCGAGTCTTGTACTCCTTTTGCGCAAGTTTGTTGTAATTGTTTATTTGGAGATAAATTTTTACGTCTTTATCACCACATAATATACACTCTCTATTCTGTTGCACATTATCAATGTTGGCTTTAATATAATTCTCATCACAGCGTTTTTTTACGCAGCTATTAGAAAAAAAATCAGTTCCTCATTTAAATTAACCGTTTAATAGCAATTTTCAGGGTTTATCCAGTCAAATTTTGCTAGTTTGTAACTGGAAAAATCCATATAGTTGTTTTTCTTCTGTTTTCGAATTTTGTTGTTGTAATTGTCCTTAAGTTGTCAGTGCTGTTACTAATCGCAGCAGGAGGTGCCCGTAGTGTAATGGTTATCGTCGTAGGAAATGGACACGGTAACACGAGTTTAAATCCTGGACGAGGCTGATTGCATTTCACATAGCACTAATACCCTTTGGAAAGGTATGAATCCAATTATTCTCCATCCAGCTATGGGTAAATAGTAGGGCAGACTAGGTTCTTCAGCCTTGGTAAGACAACTAGTCTAGGAGAATGAAAACTCTGAATTCAAACCTGTTAAACTCTGCTTGAAAATTGACTTTGTTTCATATCCTGCCCGAGCAGGGGTTAGGTAAATATAGTTACTAATCGCAGCAATGTGTCCCTTTTTTACTCGTTTTAATGTAGTCTTTGGGTTCTGGTATCGCTGCATCCATATTATATTTAATGCAATCGAGTCTACTTCCTCTTTCTTTTCTTAACACCAATATTCTTTCAATATCATCTCTCGAATGTACTTGTAAACTATCATCAAATATTATGTTTTCTTTTCTATTTGTCTGATTTTCTTCCTTTGTCAGAGTGTTAATCCTTTCAGTGTCCAGAAATTTTATCGTTTGCCTGAGATGATTTTATCATGTGTTATCTTTCATCTCCGATTGTTTGATGGTGTCTGCTTCAAAGCATCTGAATAAATTCTGATTTGGTTATTCTAATCTTTTTTCCTCATTTTATCAGCATGCCATTTTTTTCAGGAAAAAGCCCATTCCTATAACCTGGCTGTATATTCTCATTGTTTATATCCGTTTCCAAATATTTTTTTTCCAAATAACTTGATATCGCCCTCGTACATAAGGTAATAAATCTTCTCTTAGGATTTTGTATTTTTGTAATCCACAGTAATCTTCCTACGTCTATAACTTAGAGGCATTATTGATTTTACAAATACTATTAACGAAAGCAAATCTCCCTGGAGGAGGTCTCCCTGGATTTTTACCACAGCTAATTTTTTTCTCTAGCTGTCATTTTCTTCCTCTCGTTTTTCAAGGCTTACGAGATGTAGTTTATGACTTGGATATATATTACGTACATTTTCAAACATTCAGTTATCCAGGTTTGAGGGATATTATCGTTAGCCTTTTTATTGTCAATCCATGCCATATCTATATATTTCGGTTTGCTTGATCTCGTAAAGGATCAATTTACATCGATTTACAGGAGATTACCAAGTCCTGTTGTTCCTTGTGGTATCCTTTCAGATATTCTGTCGCCAGTCCGTAACGTACAAGTGAGTTAGATATCACTTTAATCTGTGTGGTCAGGATTTTTCACTTCATATGTAGACATTCCATCGGTTTATAGTTTCTAGAAATATTTCCTATTTTGGAATCTTCCGAGATAAGTGTAGTCATCCTTATAGTCAACATTTCGCCAATACCAGTTTCTCCTAGCATTTCCTCAGTTGCGGGGTGAGACTTTGGTGGATTTTCAGAACTAGAATATATGTATGCCTTTATCGCCTGGCAGTTTCCAATTCGGAACGTTCTTGATTGTAGCTTGTGCTGTGACTATGTATATTTCTTCCTCAGAGCCTCCTTCAGGCGCTTTTAATTATTGTTTTATGTTATTTATCCGTTCGACCTTTCTGCTATGTTCTCTCTGTTCACATAACTTATGGCAAAATTGTTTTGTTTCCCTTTTAATCTAGTTATTAATTCGTCCTCATCCATTCTTCACCTATTATTAGCAGAATTTTCTTTTGTTATTTTGGAATGTCCTGTTTTGTTAGTATTGTTTGAACCTATCCCAGTAACTTTTGTGTTTCCGTTCTTTCACAAATATTTTGAAATGTGTTTCTTCAATTTGCATAGTCATACTTATCAGTACATATTGACTCTTGATAGAGCAGTCAATAAGAGATTTCTCGGCACAGGACGCACCTATGTAAATAAGCGGAAACAGTCACGTGCTTGAAAGGAAATGTGTGAGCATTTTGAAATTATATTTATTATATATCCCCGCGTGAGATACGGTGTCTTGTGTCAGAGTCAGTTTGCGGTCAGAAGAAATTCGGTCTGTCAAGGAGAGCGCCAACGGGGTGCATACCGCCCCGCTGGTGGAGCGGCTAACAGCAGGCCTCCGGTTGAGCACCTCCCGACCGAGAAACAGAAGTTCTAAGTTGGGCCTTGAAGATAAGACAGCGTGGTATCGTCAAAAGAAGTTATGGGTCAAGATGTCTGTCTGTCTTCGTCTCCTTCCATAGCTGTTTGTCTCCCTGTTTCCATCTCACGTCACAGAAGATTTGACTCCGAGAAGAATATAGTTATATTTTTATAATCATGTGTTCAATTTTCTTCCTTCATTATGGCTATATAACATTTTATTTTACTTTATTTTTCATTCCAATATATCCTTGTGTGTTTTTCCACTCTTAGAACTTCGTCGGATGTCACAGAATTTGTTCTTTTTACCTGTTCTTCTACTCTAAATTGTCATCCAGGTTTTGTATTTTTGTCCGGGTTCTCTTAGGGAACTCCGAATTTTTTTAGACTAGTTTCTTTCCTGCATGAATTAGCTCGTTTAGTTCAGTGATGTCTGTTGGGATAATTTTAAAATCTTTTTCGTATCTTTTTTGGATTGTGTTTTTACTTTTCTTCGGCCTGGTTTTCTGAGGTATGCTAATGTAGTCTTATTTTTAATCATGGTGTTCTTGATTAACTGTATTTTTATTTTGTCTTGTGTTGACGTTGGTTTTGTGCTACTAGAGTGTGTGGTGTTTTGTGTTTCAATTCGGGTAGAGGGCTCTTGCTTTTCAATATTGAGTGTTTTAATTTGGGTAGAGGTCGTTTGCTTTTAAATAATTACTGTTTTAATTTGTTTTATGGAACATTGTTCATATTCTACTTGACTTACATGTCTACATATGTGTAGTATTTTCAAGATCAGAAAACCAAAAATTCGCGATTGGTCGGCAAGTCTTTGACTTAAATTAAATCTTGCAGATTCTGCTCAAATTTAAATTCTTCTTTTTCCTGTGCCTCTTTCAACAGGATTACTCATGGAATTTTAATAAAGTATATTTTTGTTGTCTTTTCTAGTCCACTTTTTGGTTGGAATGTGTCATTGCTTGTATACTTGAAATTAGAACTCCAATTTTGGATAACAAGGAATCACCGGCCGATCATGACACTCACATGTTTAATATGAGTTCTACGTTAGTTTGGTTTGTATGAGACATTTTTTCTGTTATCTGCCAAGACAGCAAAGTCTACTATTCTACAGGTTATTTTTTTTAAATGTTTGCAATCACTGGGTCTGGTGGTCTGGCCGTGATTCGGTGATCCTTTTGTAAATCAGAATCCCAGAGAATATAGTGTGTTATAATCTCCAGAAGGGATTAATTTCAAAGAGTCGGTTTTTGTGACCCACCGAAGTGTCTTATTCCTTGGAAGAATACATGTAACCTCAGTGAATGGAGCTCATATAATAATTAATATCCACTTTTGTTATGGTCAAATGTACATTTCTTGCACACTTTTCAGTATATTACTTTTCCCACCCAGTCGTGTCTAGTCTCATACTTTTATTCGCTAATTTAAGCATTCGTTTATCATATGAATGATTGTTTTATCTCAATCACCATATAATGTACATGTACTACTGTGTTAAATGTTGTTGGTATTATTATTATTATTATTACTACTACTACTACTTATCTGTTCTTCACAATGTTAACAAAATCACTGCACTTTCCTTGCTGTCTCTTGTCTGTTTTCAAATGAAGGTTAAAAACGATACATTACACTGTTTCAGTGTGATGTCATTGATGATTTTTCCTCGAGTCTTTTTTTTTCTCGCCTTTTTCGTCTTCTGACACTTAAAACAGCTAATACATCTGCGGCTGATTTTATTTTAAATTTTGTCACTCTATCTGGTAAAAGTGGAAAAAATATTCTCTGATTCTTCGCACATTATTTCAAATTTCTTTAGCACCTGCAACCTTTTGATTTGCTTTTTTATTTTGGAATAAGATGTGTATTATAAAAGTAAAAAAAAAAAAAAAAAAACAATGTAGAAGAAAAAACGTTCTTAAATTAATGAGTGATTGATTTATTTTACCGGCATCCCAACGTGTCTTGGGTTTTTCTATGCCGAGAAATTATTGAGTCACGTTCAGTGTATTAACATATTTACATTTTTTGTTGTTGTTTCCCCAGAGATTTTTCTTTTTTGTACACAGTCCTATAGAATACAGATACATTTTAAACCGCTCTATTTTCTCCCTAGACGAAACTCTGCATCAAGTGGTGAACTTCAAACTCTTGAGATTCGGGGATTGAGGAGTCCTCCTTCATTGATATTACTCCCAGGTCTACTCTAATCTCATCATCTAAAGCAGGTTAGTTTCATATCTATGACATCATCTTTTCTTTGGGGCATGGTTGTTATGGTAATATACCCACGCACGCCTGAACTTTCCCACCTATAAATAGCAGCAAATACTGCTTAGGGGCTGAAGGCAATATTCCAGCAGACAGTCTTGACAGATGGACAGAATCGTCTTGCTGGTACCCCTCTCATTTGTATATGTTAATTACTGTTCTTTTGTTAATATATTTGTTTTACTCAGTTCCTCTCTAGTGTGTTTATTTCTGGCTCCTAACAAGGCTACAACAGTGGGCATTGTTCCTTTGGTGGGGTTACAATCGACGTGCTCTAATCTCTTCTGACAAGACGAAGCGTTTACTAAAGAATGGCGGTGATCTACATCTGAGGAATTTCCATAAAAAAGCATTGCTTCTTCTTTTTTCTCTCCTTTAAAAGCTTTTTCAATAGAAATGCTAAAGCAAAATGATTGCATATTACGTTGCAAATGTTATGATACTTGCAAAAAAACTTTTATGAGAAAAAATTGATTATTTGTTTCGGAAGAATCATAATGTTTAGGTATAAAACAATAAAAAAAAACCTTTCTAAAAGTATTAAAAACTGAACTAAAGATAGCTATTTCTTCTGTTGATAACGAAGATAATTAAACATGGTACAGACATCTATCAAATAAAATATTGAGATGCTTACTTTGTATAACCAATCGTCTGATCGGAATATATTCAAAGTACTAGTCTTTAGCAACTGCGATTTGATATTGAAACCAGTTCGACCAATGACATTTCTCTCGTCGGTAATAGACTGGCCAAAACAATCCAAAGCTCCAGAAGCACACACCCTGACATAGACAAAAAATATATCAGAAAAAAGTACAAGTTACTGTAGCAGTATCAAGAGCGACTACACAACCGTATCAGTTCTCAACGAAAATATAGTTGCCAGAAATATCATGATTAGACCAATAAAGTATTGTTTTTATCATTCAGTTCCTTATTACCTCCTCCAACTATAACCCAGTCTCTTTCTTCAATGATTATCTTACTCTGTCAATTACCAGCCTCTTTTAGCATTCCCGTCATTTTCTTTTTTTAGTTTTTATTTTTCTTCGCATTTTTTTAATCTTGGAGGACATCGGGGAAAGGGACACGAGGAATTGTCTGAAGACTCATAAAAAAAATGAAAAAATTAAAAACAAACGAAACGGTGGCGACAATAGAGAATCCGAGCGCAGCTGTGATTTCCACTTCGGTGCGATTTCTTTTCCTTCTCATTCAGTCAGACACAAATACAATAACAAATAAATATCCCTATTTTGTGTTTTATGGTTCTCTTAAGATTTTCTTTTCAATATATCGATATATATATATATATATATGTACATATATATATATATATGTGTGTGTGTGTGTGTGTGTGTGTGTGTGTGTGTGTGTGTGTGTGTGTGCGTGTAGTTGGGCAGCAGTACTTCGTTTCAGCATGTTTGATCAAATAATAAAGACACATTTTGTTTATATAATCTTATTAGGATCCTTTCAAGTTTCTTGACAAGTGTTTTAGTTTTAAGTTGGAGAGGGTAGATGAATTTACCAAAACTGTTGCCAGCGTTTTCGGATCCTTCATCGACGCTTATAAGGGGTTATTTTTTAGGTTTTGTATAACATTGCAAAAATTACCATAACGTATAGTTGGATTAAAATGAGATGCTGATGACATCAAACGACTTTAAAACAGAACGCAATCAATAGAAATAGAATTCCATCAAGAAAAATAGAATATTTAAGAAAAAATCTATTAAAGGCATTTCAAAATAGTACCGCTATTTTCTAAATTAATTCTATAAATTAAAGGTTATTTTTTTATTATGGCTTCTAGGATTTGTAGTCGTAGCTTATTAATTTCATGTGCTATCATATTGGTATTTTCAATAAGAACTATTTGAGATTTGGATCTGGAAATAGAGTGGCTTTTATGATGTTAGGTTATGGAGCTAGATTCATTAAGGTGCATAGTAAGACGTCTTGAAAGAATTGATGTAGTAAGGCAAACTTACGTAATATTTGCATTGGAAACACAGTCTCCCAAGTGACATTTGAACACACACACACTCACACACACACACACACACACACACACATATATATATATATATATATATATATATATATATATAAAACAGGGGAACAGTCGTTGTAGTGTTGTTGATAACGAATTATACCACAGCATAACAGAAACAAAATTTCACTCCAGTCATGCTACTGTGTGCATATTCAGACTAATACCACTGAGAAAATCATGAACTCTTTATTAACGCAACTATGCGTTAAATAGTACCCCAACTCTTTTTCTTCAAGGATGCTTATGACATTAAATAACCCATGGATATTGATATGCTGTTAAACAGAGAGAGAGAGAGAGAGAGAGAGAGTTAGAGTGAGAGAGAGTACAGATTCGAAGTAAAAAAACAAGTAAAAACAAGATTAAAAGAATATGATAAAATCTAACCAATTCTGAATTTCACGCTTGCAAGAAACGAGTATTCAACACGTCACATTTTTTTTTCATTTGAACGATTAGGCTCTCTTTTCAAGTTACTTGACCATTACGTAGCTGACATACTTAGTGAATAGGTTTCTCCAACTGGCGCAAAATTACAAAGTTATAGTTACTTTCATAGTCATATCTAGCTATTAACACCGGTCTTTCATTAGGTAAAACATTAAATCCGTAAAACTTATCTGATAGTTATTTTACAAGCCGAACTGTACGGCCACTTGCCTCCCATCACTAAAACTATACAGGTTAGACGAGCCAGACACGCCGGACACTGCTGGAGAAGCAAGGACGAGCTCGTAAGTGACGTACTCCTATGGACCCCCACATATGGCCAAGCAAAAGCAGGACGACCAGTCCGAACTTACATACAGCAGCTATGTGAGGACACAGGTTGTAACCCTGAAGACCTGCCGGAGGCGATGAATGATAGGGAGAAGTGGCGAGAGATGGTCAAGGATATCCGTGCTGGCGCACGACATGATGATGATGATATATACATATATTAGCATTGACAACTTGACCATCACGTATTTTTTATAAACCCTGGTGTATTCAATTCGTATCATTTCCATATAGTTCATACCTGAAAATCCTATGTGATAGTTGCATCGGTACTTTCAAGGTCAATATATATATATATATATATATATATATATATATATATATATATAAACTCCATCACACTGCATGATTATAAAAAAAAAATCTATTTTAAGTGGACTTTAATTGTTGTGAATTGAGAGTTTACCGATATCCTTAAAAAAATTAGAGAGCTGAGGCTGCCCTACTATTTTTAGTAGCTAGACGGTGAATTCATGTATTCATCTTTCAAAAGTATCAATTTTATATGAAATGCAACGACATTGGCCAGGATTTTAACTCGGGTAGCCGTGTCCATATTTCATTACACCACAGCCAACTTATATATATATATATATATATATATATATAATATATATATATATATATATATATATATATATATATATATATATATATATATATATATATATATATATATATATATATATATATATATATACTTTGGGATTTGCTCGTTATATCAACTCTTTCAAGTAAGAAAAAATTCGGATGACAAAAGGGTGGGGGTCCTCGTGGTGTAATGGTTAAAGCGATGGACTGCGGAATCGTAGTACGCGAGTTCGTACTCCAGTCGCGCAATTACGTTCACTTTCGGGCAAATACCCTTGGGAAAGGTATGAACCTCCTTATCCTCCCAGTTATGGGTTAAATAGTACCCTTACTAGGAGAATAGCTTTGGCATTAAATAACCTAAAAAGAGTTGATATGCCATTAAAAACAAAGAAACCAAACCAAACAATCGGATGACTAAAGTTATTCCTCTAGTCGCCTGCCGGTCGATTAAAATCATAATGAAACGTCTCTTCAACAACAGAATAAAGAAAACTTTTTTTTTTTTTTACAACCCAAGAGTATGCCATTGAAGATTCACAAGATATTAGAATGACCTTTAATGATATTAGTGAATTCTTTATCTGGTTAAAGAAAAGGAAGTTGCATGGCCAAAATATACCGCAACCCTTAAAAGATCTGACAAATGGAATTTAGAATGACCAGCCTATTGTTCTCTCTTGGACCTTCAGACACTGTTAGCATTCGTATAATTAACACTTCCACAGTGAAGCCAAAAAGTCTCAGTTGTCCAAAATGAAGACACTGACAGATTTTTGGAAATTCATTTGCAAAAATCATCCTTGATTCAACATTCGCTCCCCACTTACGAAAAGTAAAAACGAACATTTGAAAGACAGATAAAAAAAAAAACGCTTACTGTCAACCACGCTCTGAAAGAGTAAGCAATAGTCATATATTCTTCCCTTATTCTTACCTCCTAGAATGTCTGGACTTGTTTAAAATTATTGACTGCTATTGACTAAAAATGTAGTCGGTCGAATAAATTGATTTTTGGGCAGGTAAATTTTCCGTCTCTGTCGACTGCCAATCGAGTGATTTCTTTTTCGAAACACAAAACTATATATATATATATATATATGTATATATATATATATATATATATATATAGTGTGTGTGTGTGTGTGTGTGTGTGTGCGTGTGTGTGTGTGTGTGTGTGTGTGTTTCTTAATTAACTTAAAAGCATTTTAGCATTAGTTTAATGAACTTATTCAGACAATACTAAAGATATTTTCTCCGGGTTAAAGCTTATTTTTATTAGAGTTCTATAACAAATTCAGCGTTTTCTTGAAATCACAACCAGAGGTAGGAAACCGCATATTTTGACACAGACTTATGTATATAAGTTAAATCAAAAGCCCAACTGAAAGTAACGACCAAGGACATTTTAGTCTCTCTGTTACCGATTTTTGGTGGGACTAAATATCCATTTAGTGAGTAATCACTCCAACACGTTTACCCTTTAAAATAAGCTTAGTATCTTTTACTTTACAAAGAACATAATGCAAGCTAATAAAAAACGACCATTTCTTCTATATATCATACGTTATTTAGTATATCCTATTCTTCTAACCAAAAATAAAATAAATTTATTTCAAACAAAAATTAGAGTATTTTCCAGGGCAGTAGGCTCTGGTTGTAAAATACATCGACTGTATCTTTATAAAGAAGGATGACGCCACCTACCGACGAGTTGGTTGGTTGTTTGGGTTTTATGGCATATCAACATTTGAAGGTTATTTAACGCCAATCCTATTTTCATACAAAACATCAATTAAGTTTCGCATGAGTACACAGTTTAATTGTCAAAAACATTTTTATTTCAAGCTATTCAGTTTAGTCAAACAGACAGTTCTAATTCAAGCAAATCAGTTTAGCATAAGTACGCAGTTTAGTTCTATTTGACCCATAAATAGGACCCTATCAGGTGCTACTGCTCCGAGCCAGAGTGGACCTGGGTACTTCTCATTCCCCAAAACTCCAGAAGTACTGGAATATCACCATCAGCTTGTTTAGTGCCATATCTAGGACACTCGTTAGGGGGATCTTACTCCTCTTCAGAGAAGCAGTCGGTGTATTCCGCTGCCCCAGTTGACTGGGCAACTACCCACGAGTGTCCTGGGTATAACACAAAAGCATCATATAATGAAACTCCAGTCCTATTTCTTTGGAGAATGTAGAGTACCCTATTCATTTTTATCATATTTACCCAACCCCTCTGCTCGGGCAGGATTTGACACTAGGTCAATTTTTAAGCGGAGTTTAACAGGTTTGAATTCAGTGTTGTTCTCGTAGACTAGTTGCCTCACCAAGGCGGAAGAACCTAGTCTGCCCTACTGGAGGGAGAATAATTGGATTCATACCTTTCCAAAGGGTATTAGTGCTATGTGAAATGTGATCAGTCTCGTCCGGGATTTGAACTGGTGTCGCCGTGTCCATTTCCTACGACGATAACCATTACACCACGTGCACCTCCCATTCCTTTTTAAAGCATCTAGGTCCACTCAATTCCTGAGTGGTAGCACTTGTTAGAATCCTCTAAAAAATATATATATTCAATCCTTTTCTATAATTCAAACCATTTAATCTGTGCAAACAAATGACAAATGTTAAATAGAATAGTTAAACTTATATAACAATATTTGGAACCACCTAACTGAGCAAATGAATGAATAACTTTAAATTGAATGGTGTTAAGTAATAGTATTTGAAACCATTTACATCCAAATGAGTTCTGGCTGTTTTAAAAATCGTTACCAACAAATTATTTGTTTACAGATATATATTTAATATATGTGTATAAACAGGATTTGGTATTAATAAAGCTTCAAGAGTTGATATGCCATAAAACACAATCAAGCAACCAAGCAACCAGAGAATTTTTGTTTTGAATCAGATAACTTTTCCCCATGTATACTATATTTTAATTCTTTCCAAAAATGAAGATATGAATTATAGTATATCAAGAGAAAGAAAGACAGAGACAGAAAATGAAAGCGGCATAGAGAGAGAGAGAGAGAGCTGATGAGGGAGGGGAATTAAACTCCTATCAAAGAGATATGTAGAAAGATAATATATCACTTTCTGTAGTATATAAAATCACTTAACCTGATGAAATAGAATATAAAATATGATAAATCAAGAATTATTTCCTTTAAAGTTAAAAAAAAAAGCGAAAAGAAATATGTTAAAATAAAAAAAGGATTAAATAATTAAAATAAGATATTATACATTTCATTTCGTTTCATTTTAATTATGATATAGTTTTCCTTTCAATTGATTGGCGTTTTTTTTTTATCACGATGCAAAGAAATATTGCCTCATACCAAACAGAAATATCTTCTGCTAATAGTTTAATGTGCAATTCCTTTTTTATAGACAATTAGCGCTAAAGAGTACAGTTCTTTTATAATCTAGATATATTGTAGACATTTATGTATTTCAGATATGAAAGTTGTCTCCTCATATTTAGATAGGTGAATCACGGATAACATGAAGACGTATCAGAAGTTTTTTGCAGACATTTACTCCAAATCTAAATACATTTATTTTTTTAAAGAATATTACTTTAATATATTGTTGATTATGACAAAACACACGAACTAACACAACCACCAAACAAACACTGACAAATTATATATATATATATATATATATATACGGTTTCTAAAATGTAAAAATAGATAATTAGATTAATCAGCAAAAAACACGATTTCTCTGTGGTGACAAGTCCACCTCGGGCACGTGAATTTTTTCCAAGTTTTAAGTTATTACAAAGTTTAAATATCGTGATATTCCTCCACATCCTTGTGCACACAGTACTATATGTCACTAATTTAGACCGTTCTCAGAGTAAATTAGAACTATTATTCCATGTATATCGATATGTATATATATATATATATATATATATATAGTCATCCACAGACAGACTCGGCGGTCTAAAATTCCTTCACCAGAGTGCTCAACTCCCATGGGGGAGCGTATATATTGTCATCCACAGACAGACTGTTTCGTTCTATAAGAACTCTTTAGTGTAGCTAGACACGTAGGACGCTCGAAGCCAGGATCGAAACCCATCCAACTTTACGTTAGACTTAGCTTCCGACCGCTCAGCCCCCAAGCGTACCACGTTGGCTAAGGGAATTTTTAAGGTATTATGTTGCAACAGCAGCAACAGCGTCCGTTTGCTTACATTTTTATACCCTATCGGCTACCAGAGTGCTCAATTCTTTCTCAAAGCTTTGCATTATGCGAGCAGCAGCCGAGAATTCCTTCACCAGAGTGCTCAACCCTCATGGGAAGCGTGTATATATATATATATATATATATATATATATATATATATATATATATATATATATATATATATCTGTGAATATATATATATATATATATATATATATATGTATGAAATTAATGTAAATCGCGAGTCGGAAATCTTCTACTAAAGTTTCACCTTAACGGATCATCAGGAAGTTTAACTCTGATCCTGGCGTTTTTTTTTTCTTTTTTTCTGGTACCATGAATGCTGGTAGATATTAGATTAGTATATATATATATATATATATATATATATATATATATATATATATATATATTCACTGAATTACCATCGACTACGGTCGTCAGCTCCCGTTTTACTTCATAATAATAATATCAATGTTTTTTTTTTCTTTTCTTCTTTTCAATTTCTAGATTTCATATATTAACCCAACACAAGCACTATTACAAATTGAATATCCGTTGAAAAATTTCCCCGCCAAAGAGCCTATAACTCATTGCTTTTGAATAAAGTTAATCATTTTCCAGAATTTAATTTCACCCTTTGTAAAAACGAGACACTACGATCAAATCATATTAGTCTTGTTTATTCTTTTTATTTTTTTTTATTGTTTCAAAAATATTTTTTCCTCATTTAGAGTAATCGGACTGTTGTGCTCATATTTATCTTCTGCCTTCATCAGGTTTTTCACGTCGAACTCTTGGGCCAACATTGAACTTTGAAACAATCTCCTTTTTTAATTACCCATGGATTAAATAAAGAGTTTGCATTATTGTTTTGTTTTTTTCGCATATATATGTGAAACGTTGTGAATATATCAATAAAGATAAAAGAATAATCCGAATACACAAAATCATAAAGATTTTTGAGTTTCATCTCAGAAGATAAGATGAATAGAAATGTTTCATATTAGCCTTATGAAATCAAATGTTAGGGAGTGTTATTCAATAGTAAATGCGTGAATTGTTTTGCACATATTAGGAAATTATTTTTATACAGTGCTCATTATATTCATTTATTTATTTATGGTATTAACGAAATGAAACAAAAAATGTACTGTAGTAATACAAAAAAAAATACTAAAACCATTATTTTTTTTAATTTTGTTTATTTGTGATAAGATGTAAAGGATGTTTTCATTATTCTATACAAGAGAGTTTTGCGTGTGAAGTAAATAGTGACCACCGTTCTAATGCTCATAGTAAAACTACTCTTTGACAAAAACTGTTCAGGTATTCTATCGCTAACAACACATCTGTGTTGTATATATATATATATATATATATATATATATATATATATATATATATATATATATATAGTATTCTTGGACCAGTTAAACCGGAGTTGGGAGTAATTCCATCAGGACAAGAAGTTATTCATGAATGAATATTTAAAATTTTCCTGGTAAAGAGCTCAATGTACCAATAATACAGAGCAATAAAATCTTTAAGAAAAACAACGAAACAGGTCACATAGGATTATAAATTTATTTCAATCCTGTTACGCATTTTTGAAATTTCCAAAAACACGAAAAAACTAACAGGACTTTCACCCCTCTGTTATCCCCTCCCACTATCCCCTTTAACTACCACGTGTCTCTTCTAGTTTTTTTTATCAAAAAGAACTGAAGAAGTCCTGTTACTTTTTTCGTGTTTTTTGAAATTTCAGAAATGCGTAACAGGATTGAAATAAATTCATAATCCTATGTGACCGGTTTCGTTGTTTTTCTTAAAGTATATATATATATATATATATATATATATATATGCACTAACAGATATATATACATATATATATATACATGTGTGTGTGTGTGTGTGTGTGTGTGTGTGTGTGTGTGTGTGTGTGTCAGTATTTGAGTATACATTCACGTATATGCGTGTTTTTGTGCTTTTTGACATTGTATATCCATTTATGCAGTTATCGTTAACGGCTTCACCATTGTGTGTGTCTTTTTTCTATATTTTTAACAATCGAAATCTATTGTAATAAAGAATCAGGTGAATATAAAATTGGCGCGTCGAAAGATTAATGGCAAAACGACCTGGATATTTTTATTAGAAAATCTAAGCAAATATACGTTTTAAAGACCAAAATGAGAAAAAAAAATTGAAGCAAAACGTTAAGTGAAATGGCCCAAGAAAAATTCGAAGTAAGTGGATTTCATCAAAAGAAACATAGAAAAAACAAAGAGTGGAAATAAGTGTTTAAGCGTTTTGGATGTATCAAAGAAAAAAACAATGCGAAAATTGAAAAAAATTAGATTTGTTACGAAGTGTAATTTACAACATGCCATTGGTTACATACATGTATACAGATATTAAATCAGTATTGGTGGTGCAAAAAATAATAGAAAATAAATATAAAACAGCAATAAACTTAAAATATACTTTTTGTATTGTATATAAAGTTGCGAAGTTTAAATAGTATATATTTAAATGGAAATAAATAAATAAGAACATATTTCGGTAAATAAATCTTTAAGCTCTTCCGATTGATTGCTAAGGAGTGTTACATATATATATGTATATATATATATATATATATATATATATATATATATATATATATATATATATATATATAACTGCATCCTATATATATATATATATATATAGATGGCAATTACACAAGAATGCTGCGTGCAATCCTCAACAAGTCCTGGCAGCAATACCCCACAAGACACCAACTGTACGGCCACCTGCCCCCTATCAAGAAAACTATTCAAGTTAGACGAACCAGACATGCAGGACACTGCTGGAGAAGCAGAGATGAACTCATAAGAGATGTACTCTTGTGGATCCCCACACATGGCCACGCAAAAGCAGGGTGACCAGCTCGAACGTACATTCAGCAGCTATGTGAGGATACAGGATGTTGTCCTGAAGACCTACCTAGGGCGATGAACGATAGGGAGAAGTGGCGAGAGAGGGTCAGGGATATCCACGCTACCAGCACGATATGATGATGATGATATATATATATATATATATATATATATATATATATATATATATATATATATATATATATATTCCAGTCTGGCTTTGTACTTACCCATAAGTGGGGAAAATTGTTTGATTCATGCCTTTCTAAAAGGTATTAGCCCAATGTGAAATGCAAACTCCTTCATCCACGATTTGAACTCGGATCACCTTTTATATTTTCTACAGCGGCGCTGATGATAACTGCTCGAACACCTCTCTTCACTCACTCACACACACACACTCACACACACACACTTTCGTGCGTACTAAGACAAACTAAGCTCTAGTAAAATTATTGTTGAGTTTTCAATTTATTTTGAACGATTTAAAAGGTATTATTAATTCTTAAATCCGTCTTAACTCAATCCACGAATATGTGAAAAGCATAACTGAAAAAACAGAACAAAAAAAACACAGCAGTGGTTTTATTCCGTTCGATCTACGCTATAGAGTGTTTCTAATGAAATTTTAGCGATAAAATAGAAATATTTTTAGTTTTCAGCTTAAAAAGCATCAGTTGAGAAGACCAAGGCAATTTAGTTGTAAATTCCTTTTATATAGCAATACATAAGTTACGTTAATATAATAATTTGTTGCATGAGAAAGTATAAAAACTGGAGGGTATATCTGCTATGTTTTCGCAAAATTCAAACGTAATCTTATTCAATACACAAACCTATTTATTCACCAGTGTATCTAGTTTTGCCTTCATGTATTATCAACTGCTGAATAAATCATTTCTCTCCCGTAAACATAACCCGTGTATGATCATACGTGGTTCCTCAGCTGGATAGGATACTCATTTAAGTTGGAGGTCAAAAGTAATTATTTATCCATGAAATAAAAATATATGAGCAGTCAGGTGATGTGCAAGATAATTTTCATGCCGTACAAAACTTCCGGCTGGGATAGCGTTAGGCATTTCAAAATAATTTGCGAAATTGACCTGCTTCTAAAAATTCCGAATAAATTAACACTGACTGTGTATTTTGATGATAGCTGTATTCGTATAACTGGTGACAGTGAATCAGAATTTAGTCATTTATTTTTTTTAAAATAACTCAGTAGTTAAATTACCTTAAACGTCTGGGTTCGTTCACACATACTTTAAATATCATTTCATTTCCTCCTTTGTAGAATTTCTACTTTGCATGCAAAAAAAATTGCTTTAAAAAATTATTCAAAATAAATAAACGAATAGAAGTTTTATAAGGGCTCGGATTGCATTTATAATTCAGCTAAAATTTCACATTCCTTGTCATTGGTGTTTTTTAACTGTTTTGTAAACTGAGTTATTGCTAGTCTCTGCGGCTCTCCAGGACTTTTCTCAGTATCTTTCTTTTTTATTAAAAGTGCTACGGTCTGGAAGGTCTACGTTCTTTCACTGATATCCCTTTTTACCAATTTCTTATTCAGGCCTATGGGACTGTTCCAAGGTCTCCAAATACAACTGGTATCAACGTAATTCTTCTTCTTCTTCTTCTTCTTCTTCTTCTTCTTCTTCTTCTTCTTCTTCTTCTTCTTCTTCTTCTTCTTCTTCTGTGAGTTTTACGCATCAGTGTTAGCTGATGTTTTCTCATTGGAGTTTGAGAGACAGCACTTTTCCTCAAGTCCCCAGGAATTTTCTCAGTATTCTCACTAATCCTAATGCTGTAGTTTTGATGGTCTCCACTCGTCCTCTCATTTCCAGACCCTGTTCCAATCTTTTAATGACTGTTCCAAACACATCGATTACAATAGATCATCGTTACCTTCATATTCCATATTTCTATAGTTCTCTATCAATATCTAGGTATTTATCGATTTTTCGATTGCAGTCAGTATTACTCTGTGTTTAGACGTAAGGGCAAAGTCAACTATTCGACAAATTCTGTTTTTTTTTTTGGTTTCGTTGTTGACTATCACTAGATTTGGTCGTCTGGCCGAGATTATGTGATCCGTTTGTATCTCAAAATCCCAGAGAAGTACGAGCATTTCATTTTCCAGAACGGATTCAGCGTAATGCATATACAATTTGTTCGCATGGTCGAATTTAAAGTTCTTGCTTAATTCCCTGTGGATCACCTAGTCCAAACATTCGTATCAAATCTTATACTCTTTTGCGCTGAATGTGATACATCACGGCCCAATTTAGACTATGGGTGTAACACTCCCCCTTAGGTTTCATTCGGACCTCGTGGTAACCTCACCGTGATGAAAAGTGATGAACACAAAACACAGTGTATTGGCTCACTAAATACGAAATTATCGTTTCAGCCTTTTCACAGCAGTTTCTTTGTTTGTTTGGTTGTTTGGGTTTTATGGCATGTCAACTTTTGTAGGTTTTTTAATGCCAAAACCATTCTTATACAAATAAACAGGTCAAATTCAAACTATTCACTTTAGCAAAAGTACGCAATTTAATCGTCAATAACATTTTATTTCAAGCAATTCAATTTACTCAAACAATTTTGGTTCAAACAATTTAGTTTACACACAATTGAATGTTTAAACAGTTCTATTTCGGAAAATTAAGCTATGTGAGGATACGGGATGTTGCCCTGAAGACCTGTCAGAGGCGATGAACAATAGGGAGAAGTGGCGAGAGAGGGTTTCGGATATCTATGATGATGATGATGAGGATTAAGTTTACCTTTGTACAGTTTCAATGTCACAAACAGTTCAATATAAAAAATCCTTTTAGCGTAAGTACGGAGTTTACTTAACAAAACAATAATATTTTAAACAATTCAGTTTAGTATAAGTACGCAGTTTAGTTCTATTTGACCCATAGATTGGGCTCTATCAGGTGCTACTGAGTCATAGTGGACCTGGGATCGATGGCAATAAAGAGGTACTCCACATTCTCCAAAACTCCAGCCTCCCTGGAAGCTCATCATCAGATTGTTTAATGTCATATTAGGACACTCTTGTGGGTCTTACTGCAAAAGTGCAGTCAGTGTATTCTACAGCCTCAGCCGACTGGACAATTACAGTAGCCAGCGAATAGATAAAGTTTGGAATGCGTCAACTGATTTAGAGTGAAGGAGACTATACACAATACGAGGCCTCCAAGTCCCTTTTATAATCCTTTGATCCTATTTACCAACCCCTCCGCTCTAGCAGGATATGACACTAGGTCAATTTTTAAGCGGAGTTTAACAGGTTTGAATTCACAGTTGTCCTTCTCCTAGATTAGTTGCCTCACCAAGGCTGAAGAACCTATTCTGCCCTACTATTTACCCATAGCTAGAGGGAGATAAATTGGATTCATACCTTTCACAAGCGTATTAGTGCTATGTGAAATGCAATCAGCTTCGTCCATGATTTGAACTCGTGTCGCCGTGTCCATTTTCTACGACGATTGCCATTACACCACAGGCACCTCCTTTATAATCCTTTGATGAATGTAACAATTGGTATAATAGGCACTTTCATGTTCCACAGTTTTTTCAATTGCCTAGCAATTTCGAGTTATTTATCCTTTTCACAATCTTTCAGTCATCATTACTATTATTCCTTGAGTTTTCACATCAGTTTTAGCTGATAGTTTTTACTGGAGTTTGAGTGACACCAAGTTTCCTCAAGTCGCCAGGACTCTTCTCAGTGTTCTGGCTGTTATCCAGAATGCTGTAGTTTGGATGGTCTTCACTTGTCCTCGAACATCCAAAGTTTCGAGTACTTTTAATAATCCTTTAGTTACTGTACCGAAAGCGCCAATCACGATGGGCGTAATTGTAACCTTCATGTTCCATAGTTTTTTTTTTCAATTTCCAAGCAAGGTCCTTGTAATTATCCTTCTTTTCACATTCTTTCAGTTTTATCCTGTGGTCAGACCGGGCAGCAAAGTCAACTATGTTGATTATTATAAGGTCTACTCTTCTGACCGAGATTAGGGGATCCGTCTGTATGTCAAAGTCCCATAGGAGTTTATGTTCGTCATTCTCTAGGACAGATAGTTGGTTGTGCATTTATTCGTACGGTCAAATTTACATTTCATGCATACCACACCGTCGTGTCAAGTTTTATACTCCTTCTGTGCTAATTTGCTGAATTCTCTTATTATAAGATTTTTGGGGTCCATCTCTGTCACCACCTAATCTACACTTGTCATTTTGTTGCGTCCTATCTATTCTCTCTTTGATATGATTGGTTCTGATGGCGTTGTTTTATGCTACTGTTTGGAGAGATACAGTTTTTCTCTTAAAGTTTTCTTTTCTTAGCCATGCCCAGGTTTTCTCGTGTGAAATGTTGTTTATTAGTCGTTTAAAACGCCCATAGGGTTGGTTTTATTCCCATTTTGTTTCCTAGTTGTTTCCATCAGTTGGCCATCATTTTGTTCGTATCGTTTTTGGCGGTTGTAAACTGTCCGCTTTCTTGATATTCTATGTAGTCCCCGAGTCGTTGTATCGATGCGTCAACGCTGTTTCAATGCTGGCAATCTTCTTCCTCCCTGCTTTCTTGATACATATAGTCTATCAACGTCGTCTCTGGGATGTAATGTCTTATGCATGGTCATTAGTTTTGTTGTTTTTTGGTCCATTTGCATGAGTTCATCTCTGGTCCACTTCAAAAAGGGTCCCGAATATCTAACAATAGATACAGCCCAGATATTTATTCATTTGATAAGGTTTCTGCAACATAGTTTTGTCACGAGTAGCTTCAAAATTATCCCGAGATAATCTTTCTTATTTTTTCTTTCATCTGCATTTGTTTGATGGTGTCTTCCTCCAAGACGTCGAAGTATTTGTACCGTTCCTTGTCTCCGAATGTTGTAATCTTGTCTTGATTTGATAGTTCCATTCCGTCCGTCAGACGTCGTTTGGCACTTTTCATAACTAGCCTGGCATATTTTGCTATGCCAAAATCCATTCATTTGTCCTGACTTTATATTTTAACTACGTGTATTAGAATTTCCAATTCTTTTTCATTTTTTGCTAATAGTTTGATGTCATCCATGTGCATTAGGTCACTGATCTTTTCCTGCACTCTTCTAAGTTTGTATCCGGCTGAGTATTTTCTGAGCATGTGGTTAAGTGTCATCATGGCCATTATGAATAGTAACGGTGATAGTGCATCTCCTTGAAAAATACCTGTGGATATTTGCTTCAGTTAAGCTTCTTCCTCCGGCTGTCAATTCCACTCTCCAGGTTTTCATGGTTTTCTCGATGAAGTTAATAAGTTTACAGGATCAATGAAGAACATAATTTGTTTTTTTTTTGTATATTTTCTTCCAGACGTAAATTACATTATCAAAAGCCACAAATTATGCTGTCCATTGATTATGTTAACCTATTAAATCAAAGTTGTGATTTTATTGCAAGATGTAGGTATAGAAATAAAATTAGAATATTTAGAAAAATAATGGAATAAATAAATAAATAAATATGATTTATTAAATTGATAAATTAATTAAAATTTGAATTAATATTAGTAATTTTTCGTCTGTTATTGTAATTTGAGGGTATACAGTAAATAACATTAGTTTTAGGTTGTTTTATTTCAATTTAATGATTAAAATTCCAAATACTAGAATAAGATGTATATGAATAATATTTTTTTCATATAAATGTTTGAATGTTTGGACATTTATTTTTGTAGCTGTAAATTTTTCCTTTGTTAAATTTGAAGCATGATGAAACCGGATGTTTCTTTACATGCAAATATAAGTTGAAATTATTGCTACTTGAATTGAAAGGCTTACTTTTATATAGTAGAAATAAGTTGTTTTTTTTCTTTAAGTCTGGTTGTGACTGTGAAAGAGTTACTTTAATTTATTTTCATTTTCATCATAAGACCTCTTAATTTTTAAAGCATTGATTTATATCAATGCTTTTCAACTGGATGGAAATAAATTTATCATCTTAATTTGCCCAATTGTAGTTTAATATATATATATATATATATATATATATATATATATATATATATATATATATATATATTTGTATAAGGAAAGGAATAGAGAGACAGACAGACATCTGTACATGCTTCAGCGTCTAGGAAGACCATTTAAAATGACCTGTAAAATATTTTAATATGTTCACATTTTATTTCCTGTAATCAGAGAAGTAGTTGAAATTTTCAAATTGGGTTTGTATATTTTATGTCTTCAATTCAAAAACCGGGCAAAAATATCCATTTCAATATAATTCAACACGTCAGTAGTTAGGGTGTAATGGTATTCACAGTTAAATCTTATCTGTATATATATTGTATCTGTATAAAACAAACCACACTGATATTTTATGTGACTGTGAGAGGAAATCGTTTCCGACACTTGTTGCTGGGGAAATGTTTAATATTTTAATATTTCCTTGATCTAAATAACATAAACAATTAAAGTCGTTTTTGAACAATATATCTAATATACTTTGATGGAACAAATTTAATATAATGAATTTAAAAATGATATAAAATGCTGAAATAGTATGCAACAGAGAAAACTATTCTTTCTTTATTTTTAATAGCATATCAGTCTTCGTGGGTTATTTAATGATGAAGCCATCCAAGCAGTAGAGCAGTAGTGCAACTATTTAATCTATAATAATAGGGACTAGAGAGTTCATGCCATTCCCATTGGTACATGCCTGAAATTGAACTTAGGAGCATTTCTCGTCCTATGCTAGTCACAGTACTTGATTGTGATCTTAGTTACTTTATCAACTCCCTCTGAGTTTACGTTGTATCAGAACGATCTACTGTTGGGAGATGTCACAATCAATATGGAACATCTACTGATGTTTGGGGTGGTTTGTTGGACAAAGTTGCTTGGATTTTGGGAACTTAAAGACCAAAAATACACTCCGTTATTATTCAATAACTATCAACTGAAAATTGAGCTCTCGGTAGCCGTTAAACGTATATATGTAAACAGAATAAAAGTGACTCATTGCCTTTTGTTTACGTTAAGTTTCCTCGTAGCAGTGCGGTATCACCTTTATCTGGCATAAATTCAGTTGGGTTTCGATTATAGCTTCGAAAGTCTAACGTGTTAAGCCATACTGAAGAGTTGTGATACACGAAATAGTATGGCAGTGGATGACGAAATATATGGAATTTTGTTTTATTTGAGACAGAGACAAATTTGGCATCTGGCTGGTGCTGTCTTTCTATGTTACTCAATTTTTCAGAGAGTGAGGCTTTTTGCTGGAGAGGCTTTAGTTCTTGAAGAAATATATTTTCTTATTCTTCTATCTTAGGTATGTACAATGGATATTTTCTCTCTTCTAACCCTAAAGACGTATTTTTATTGAAAATTCCGCTGTGAACTATCATTCCTGAATGGCCAACAAATCATAGATCATTTCGTATTCTTCTAATAGTATTTTATTGGTCAGCCAATAAAATGCGTTGATCATCTGCGGAAAGCGTATTCCTTCCGCATATCAGATTTTAATTAGTCATCCTATCAAACCACAATATTTGAATTTTGGGTCTAAGACCATGTCTTGCCTAGTAGTATCTCTTTTTGCATAAACCAAAACAAAAATCAAATACCTGATTAGTCTATCCAAAAATTTGACCTTTTAACACCAACACTTACTTCGGGATTTCATGATTTAAAACGGATCAATGCACAAAAAAAAAAAAAACCAAACAACTTACATGCATACTTTTCGTTTTGCCAATTGGAATGTTCTTTGAGTGCAAGTCCCTAACTGACCATTTAAATTTAATTTAGAATTTCTTTCAATAAGTCTATTTTATATTTTTATAAAAGGAAAATTACATTTTCCAAATAAAGAAAAATGTATTACGCTCTCCATACGTTTTTAACACCAGTGAATACCTCATATTTGTTAAATGAATTCGAACATGCATATTACAATTTGATCGACCAACACTTTACCCATTAAACCCCAGAGACCATACCCAATAGAGAAACGATCTGTCTAGAAGCTGAAGAGTCTTTCGGTATAAGTTGTGGTGGTTTAATTGTGCTAGGTTTTATGACATATCAACCATTGTAAGATTTTTAATGCAAAAACATTTTCATACATATATTGAATATTTGTACAAAAGAATCGTTTATTGAAAACATTATTAGATGAGTTAGATCTCATTTCTTACCAATGTTTAATCGTTATAAATGATAAATCGTTATAAATAAGGAAACCGTTTTTAGGTTAATTTATTTTTAAATGCGGTAGAGCTAATCTAATTGCACACAATTAAGAATTGTAATTATTTGCTCACAGTTAAATGCATTCTTTGGTGAAACAAAAAAACGCAATTCTTGCCCTAAGTTAATAATTTTCGAAAATTGTTATTCAACTCTTATAATTCTCTTCACCATTACCAATGTGTTTGCACACTGTTAAATAGTTTCGAGTAATGCTATGTTGCACAAACAAATCAAATCAACATAACTCATTTGTTTGTATATACTTCAATTTAACCCATAGATAGGATCCTACGAGATCCTACCGTTCCATGTCAGAGTGAAACTGGGAGTAATGGCAATGAAGAGGTACTCTACATCCCCCAGAGCTCCAGCCTTACCATTTGATTGTTTTGTGTCATATCCACGATACCTGTTGGGGTGGGGGTCTTACCTCTCTGAGCTGGGTTTAAGTTGAGAGCCTTTAATTACGTACATATCAGATAAAAAGAAGATGTTAAATAAAGACAACCCATCGGGTGGCATTTGACATAATTTCACTGGGTGACTAGAGCTTCATTTGTCATAGTGGAAAGGAGCAAACAGGTGCATTCTGTTTGAACCGCGAGTGAAAGTGGATCTGACTTTACCGTCCATTTCTTTTATATGGTACTTTCATGACACCTCATTGTAGCCAACATAAGTAATATTTGGAAGGCAAGGAATGTTATCCCGGTACATTACTCTCAACCAAATGGATGTATGAAAAGTCAAGCATATATATATATATATATATGTGTGTGTGTGTGTGTGCGCGCGCACGCCCGTATTAGTGCGGATACTCAGCCTTTAGAGTAATCTATTTTTTCGTCAGAAAACAATTGGATTATGGCCAATATTTATTAGAATTAACGTAATAATAATAATAATAATAATAATAATAATGATAATAATATATATATATATGTGTGTGTGTGTGAGTGTAATTTAACCACATAATTTTGAATGGATGAACTGCCTTCGTGTAACGCCATATTTCTTCCTTTATTTGTACAACTGTCACAGAATTCAAAAACAAAAAAAAAAAATCAAATGGCTTTTAAACTGTTTTTTCATTAAAAAATCTTAATCCTTAAAATGCAGACCACATTTTTTATTAAGAATATTTTTGTTCACTTCTGATTAAATTATTGATATTTATAAATAAAGTATAAACTCAAATGTACATTTTTTTCCATTTTAAATTAATTTTTCGTTTTTGTAAAAGTTTTTTACGCTTAAAACTGTTCAAATCGATAAAATGCGGAAATTTGTTTGTCGCTTTTTAATTCATTATTTTTTCAAGTTTTGTTGTTTTTCCTTTATTTTTTCAAATTTTTTTATTTCTTTTTCAATAAGGAAGCAAAGAAAGAAATTATATTTCACAAAAAAAAAAAAATATATATATATATTTGTAATTCATAAAAATTCATAAAAATATTCTATGCGTAAATTTAGAAACAATATTTGTAATCCAATATTGTGTGAGTCTGTGTTTTTTCTTTGTGAGGGTGTGGGCTGTTTATTTGTTTGTTTTTTTCGTTATAATTTATAATTGCAATTAAGAAATTTATATTTTATTTTATCTGATTCAATATTTTTTCAGTGTTTATTAGAAAATAATAACTCTAAAATATAATGATTTTGGGGGCTTTGTAAGCTACATTTTATTTATAGCGAAAATAACGTATGCAAACGAAAATGAAATTTTTTAAAGAAAATAATAAAAGATTGTTAAAGTTATTTCCCAGAAGAGTCATAGTAAACATTTAAAATCACTTAAGATTAAGTTTCATTCTAGAATGCTTTATTGTTAATTTGAATGCAAAAACAACATACTATAACATACTAAAAAATGGGGGAGAAAGAACGATCCCTGAATTTCCTAAAGACGCAAAAGGAAACGTTATCTAACTTGTTCCGGATTTGAACTCTGTCCACCGATTCTATTTCGTTCAGCGATAACTTGGTTTGGTTTGTTGGGTTTTATGGCATATCAACCTTTGTAGGTTATTTAACGCCAAATCCATTTTAATGAAAATAATCTGTCCTATTTAAAACAATTCAGTTTAGCATAAGTACACAGTTTAATTGACAAAAACAGTTCTATTTCAAACTATTCAAGCAGTTATATGTAACAATTCAGTTAAGTGTAAATACAGTTTTAATGTCAAAAACAGTTCTATTTCAAATAATTCAGTTAAGCATAAGTACGCAGTTTAAAAGTAATTACGATTTAATTGTCAAAAACTTTTATATTTCAAGCTTTTCAGTTTACTCAAATAATTCAGTTTAGTATAAGTATGCTGTTAGTTCTATTTAACCCATAGTTAAGGCCCTATTAGTTGCTACCACTCAGGGCCAGGGTGGACCTGGGAGCGATGGCAATGAAGGGGTACTCCGCATTCCCCAAAGCTCCAGCACTGCTGGAATCTCACCATCAGATTGTTTAGTGTCATATCCAGGACACTCGTTAGGGGGAGGTCTTACCTCTCAGAAGAGAAGCAGTCAGTGTATTCTATAGCCCCAGCCGACTGGGCAATCGACGATAACTGTTATGAAATGTAAATGAAGTGCATATATTTATTACTTCTTTTCTTTTTTATTTCTATTAACAAATACAGTTAAATTCAATAAACAACTTGATAAAGCAATGTATTTTTATTAATTTATATCGACTTTTCGAAGAAAATGCACAATCACTTCTGTATCATATATAACTAGTTCCAAAATGTAAGCCCAGACTACATTGTATAAATGTCTGCAACACTCCCGAGAAGATTGCACGAGATTAGAGAAGACTCGAACCACTTATCAGTGTTAATGATAACCGATGACCCTGGTGTGAAAACACATTATAGAGAGGGAAGAAAAAAAACTCTACCGATGAGATAAAACAAAATAAAAATCTATCGACAAAATAATTTTAAAAAAAATGTGAACGGAATGACCTGAACGTAATTACGTTTGAGACAGCTAAATAGAGAAACAAAAACATCGTAGATTGCAACCCATACTATGTACAGAAGAACCAATTACATAAAAGCGAATATTGACAAAAAATGACAAAAAGAAAAGACAATGTAAATGTCGTCTGTGTCCTGCAAAGAATATATATATATATATATATATATATATATATATATATATATATATATATATATATATAGAGAGAGAGAGAGAGAGAGAGAGAGAGAGAGAGAGAGAAATAACATTAAATGTCGTCTTGATAATTCAAGGGGCAACACTGTAAACACGGGTGAATTCCTTAAAATGGTATAAAAGAGGACAAGACAAATCAAATGTATCAAAAATGCTGTGATTCACTCAGTATCGTGTTATCAATTGCTTTCAGGCATGGGTATAACAAGTCGAGCGACATGGAAACACACGACTCTATACAATACTAGAAAAGTTTTAAAAAGTATAATTTGTTATTTTAAAATTATAAAGGTCACGCAATTCATTCAAAATGACCGAATCCAGTAGTTGAGAGGATAGATAAATTGATACACAGATAGATAGATAAACAGAGAGAGAGAGAGAGAGAGAGAGAGAGAGATGGCATTTATATTTTCTCAAACTTTCAACCAAAGATAGGATTTAACAGGGTACTTTTTAATTGGAGTAAAGCTGTAAACCAAGGCTAAAAAAAACAAAACAAAAAACCCCAAAAATAAAACAGATGGTGCCACAATTTACTTAATTGGACTAAACTACCACACAAAGTTTTAAAAAGTCTAGATGGTTTTACTATTTATTCATTTCTGGGAGGGGCAGAAATTCATGCCTTTTCTAAGAATCTTGCAAAATACAATCAGTTTCGTATCGGATTTGAACCCTAATGGCCGAGTCGAATTCCAATAGCAATAACAAATATGGTTTGTGCAATCTAAGTTTAGGATTTTCATATGTATGTATCAAATTAAAAAAAAAAAACAACTCAGAATCATGTGCTCTTTTGTTACAGTAACATATATAACGTTGATTCGAGGGATAAAAGTACACACAGAGACGGTTATATATATATATATATATATATATATATATAAACCCAACCAAGTCAAAACACTACTGCCTACTTTTGAACGAGCCGCCGCAGGCATTGACCTTCATGTCAATGCACACAAAACGGAATATATGTGCTATAATCAAACAGGTGACATCTCCACACTAGACGAAACCTCTCTGAAACTGGTAAACAAATTCAACTACCTAGGAAGCAGTATCTTACCAACCGAAAAAGGCATCGACACACGGCTGACATGGGTATGGACAGCAATCGATAGGCTATCGATCATAAGGAAATCAGACCTGACCGATAAAATGAAACGCAGTTTCTTCCAAGCAGCGGTCGTATCGATACTGCTGTATGGATGAACTTTTTGGACGCTAACTAAACGACTGGAGAAGCTAGACGGCAATTTACACAAGAATTTTGCGAGCAATATTGAACAAGCCATAGCGGCAACACCCCACAAGCCACCAACTCTACGGCCTCCTTCCTCCCATCACGAAAACTATCCAAGTTAGACGAACCAGACATGCAGGACACTGCAGGAGACGCAGGGACGAGCTCATAAGTGATGTAGCCCTGAAGACCTGCCCGAGGTGACGAACGATAGGGAGAAGTGGCGAGAGAGGGTCAGGGGTATCCCTGCTTGCCACACGACACGGTGATATATATATATATATATATATATATATATAACGGAGCCATAGAGAGAGAGAGAGAGAGAGAGAGAGAGAGAGAGAGACACACACACACACACGGAGGGCGAAAAGAGAGATAGAGATGTCGTGATAAATAGCGTGATACAAAAGGGAGACACAAGTATCAATAGATAAACGTAGGTGATGCACCTAGAAAGTAAAATGTCGTTGATGATAAATTAAGTTAAAAATGTATATATATATATATATATATATATATATATATATATATATATATATTGGTCGCATTTATTCATTGATACAACATAATAGACCTTTTTTTCTACATATTTTTTGTTAATCCTTTCGAATTGCCGTATTGATCACCTGATATTCGGCGGGATTTGGTTGATAAACCTTCCATAATTTGTTATTTACCAAGTATTTTCTGCCCAACTTTGAGCCATCATCAGTGGAGGGTGTATTTCGAAAGTTGTTTTCAGAGATACAATCTCCTAAAGGACATTTAAATTCATACGTAATTTTTTTTTTTTGCAAAACTCCAAACAAGGGAGGGGAATTATTTTTTAATATATATATATATATATATATGTATGTATATAGTGATGTGAATGTCGGTTAATTATTTGGTCGGTTTTGAATTAGGATGAAATCTGAGACACCGTTCCGCTATATTTATATTGATATATTTATACGGAAAAGTGAATCAATCGAAAAACAGGCAACGGATTCAATAGGTATTTTATGTTTATTTTATTATAGACGAAGTGTTTTCCGCTGGTGAACCTTCGTCTTTAATGAAATAACGAAGAAATATTAATTGAATCCATCCTGTGTTTGGGTTTATCTACTTTTCCATTTCACTTTTTTTCCGTCTCGTTGGAATTTTCCTATCGGCTATCATCACTCTTCCCTCTCCCTCCTCTCTCTCCCTCTCTCTATCTCTCTCACACACACACCCTTTATATATATATATATATATATATAAAATATAATTTTCGCGGATGATCCGGGAGACCGTAGTTCAATCCCTGGTCATCTCATACAAAAGACTCGATAATGATGCTTAATACCTGTAGCACGATGTTGGCATTCATTTCTGTAGATACGGGTGATTGACACTCAGATTCTCTTGTCTGTTTAGGTGCAAAATCCACACAAAGGGCTTGCGTGCACAGATCTCCTATGAAACCAGAAGAAGACGAGGAAAGTCAAGTTCCCAAAGCAGAAGAAAACAGGCCAGTCAGCAGGGTAGAGCAGTCAAGAAAAGTCGGGTGAAGCTGACTGTCAAGAGAAGAGAGTAGGAGCAAGGGCCAGTGGACCAGGTGCCAGGTTGGCCAATGTGAGAGGATGAGTCAGCGTTCCTGGTGGCTTTGTGGGGATTTCGCTCGAATACACGCTCGCAATCGCCCACAGATGCACAGAAAGCTACAGAAAAGTGTTACAAACTTCTTTCTTGCGTTTGAAGCTAACCCAAGTCTGTGTTTGTTTTATTCTCTTTTCTTCCACCCTCTCGGCTTTATATGTTATGTTTTGTGTGTTTGTAAAGAAATGTGAAATACCCTGGCCGGAGATGAGAGAGACCAAAAGATGATCGGATGGCCACGAGTGGTTTAATAGGTCGGAATAGTGGAAACCGCCCAGCGGGTGTATTGTCACATGCCACCCTGCTAAACAATCAGCATTATAAGGCATGTATCAAGAATAAGTGGAGCGTCCTTCCCCATACCTCAACTCTTGAAAAAAGGGCTTTCTCCTTGTCCTCGGCCACGGTCGGCCAACAATATATATATATATATATATATATATATATATATATTGAATAGTTACTCTATTAAGTAAGTAAAGTTGGCGACCATAGTCGAGGGTGACCCGAAGGCACCTTTTTCGATAGCTACTACACCAAGGTGTAGGGGAGGACGCTACTCCTTTCCCAGGATTTCTCCACTTTACTCTTGATCCGTTCCTTATAATGCTGAGTGTTAAGCAAGGAGGCATCAAGTACCATTTTTAAAGTCTTTGGTATGACTCGACCTAGGATTGAACTCAGGTCTCCCGGGCCATTGGAGAACACTCTAACCATTACACCAGCTCAAATAATCTAAATCTTTTCCCACCACATTCCACATTGGCCTTCCGGTTATATCCATTTTCACAAGTAGGTGATTGATTAAGTGATTAATTTCTTGAATGATTGTTTTTAATGGTACGTCAACACGTCAAAGTTTATTTAATATAAAGAATCCCGTTTAGTAGAAATTCATATTTGCATTTTTTGGTGCAATTGTTTCTTGAGAGCCTTTTGTTCGTTTTTTCTTTACACAACACAGTTCTATCAAGTATGAATATTTTTGAATAAAGCTATTTAATTCCATCTAGCGTTCAAATTGATCTTTTTAAAAATTATCAAGGATCAACAAGTAGACCCAAGAATAAGTGCAAAGAATGGGGTTTTCCACACTCCCCAGATCATCAGAACTGGAAATTCACCAACAGGTAGTTTAGGGGATGTACAATACACCAACTGCACCTCTGCATAGGGGTAAGACCCCCGCAAAAAGTGTACTGGATATGACATTAAACAATCTGATGGTGAGGTTCCTGTGATGCTGGGGCTTTGGGGAATGTGGAGCAACCCATTGCTCTCCGATCCACTTTGGCCCAGAATGATAGCACCTGATAGGCCCCTATCCCTGGATTAAATATAACAAACTGCATACTTATGCTAAACTGAATTGTTTGAATTAGAACTGTGTGACTAAACTAATCTTTTTGACAATTAAATTGTGTATTTAAATCTAAACTGCGTACTTATGTAAAACTAAATTGTTTGAAATTTAACTGTTTTTGACATTGAAACTATAATTACGCTTAACTGAATTGTTTAATAAAGAACTGTTTTACATTTAACTGTGTGTAAACAAAATCTATACTTATACTAAACTGAATTGACATAATTATAACTGTTTGACTAAACTTTATAGCTTGAAATAGAAATGTTTTTGACAAACTGTGTACTCATGCGGAACTGAATTGTTTGGACTAGAACTGATAATTTGTCTTGAAATGGATTTGGCATTAAATATCATACAAAAGTTGATATGCCATAAAAACCAACCAACAAATCCACCAATCTCAACCAGATGCAGTTTAGTGTCATACACAGGATACTCTTTTTCTGAGGGTTGATATTATGCCTCTGCATTGCGATACAACAAGAGTATTCTAAACCTCACTGTTAGAGCCGATGAGACAAGATCGAATCCTTACAGGACTGTACTTTTCATTTCCCCCCATTTTTTAAAATATTAAATCAGAAAAAACTGAAAGCTGAAAGAAAAAATAAATGAATAGACAACGAAGGTATAATGAAAGAAAAAGTATGTCGCAAAAGAATATGAAATAGCAGGTGACTGATCAGGATCGGTCATTCGCTGCAATCTGTTTGAGTTCAAGAATGCAAACTAAGTTCATGAGAAAACCCTGGAAATTTGAGCATGAAAAAGTAAATATATTCTTTCATTTCTTTTTCCACATCCACAGCATTTTCGATCGACATTGGATATTATGATTAAAAAATATTGAATAAAACAGCTGTTTTATCGTTGACTGGGAATTGTCGAAATACCACGGGTTAAAAAAGGAGATGAAGTGAATAACTAAAAAAGATACTTGGCTTTTAGCCATGAACACATAAACGTGTGGAACATGATGTGTAGGCAGGTGCACATTTGACGGTGGCAAAAACACCCAAGGTGATGATAGCAACATTAGACATTGTATGAACGACTGAGACTGTTTAATCTATGACGTTGCTGCCAGGGTACAGAGATTAAGTAGATTTAAGGAGACCTGTTCTTTTTAAAACTATAGCGATAGTCACCATACCCTTGCAGTAAATATGTAGAAGCATGAAATTAAGTTACAATAATAACACCTACTGGCCCTACTACTACTACTAACATTACTAACAATAATAATAAGAAGAATTATCATAATTATTGTTAATATTATTATTATAGTAATTACGAGATTTTCACACCCGTATTAGCTGATAGTCTTCCACTGGAGTCCGAGTGACCACATGTGTCCTCGCGTTTCCACGAATCTTTTGCCGACCAATCTCAAAATTGTATTTATCTGTACGGTTTAGAATGAATTAACAATGTTTCTTTTTTGAATTCATATATATATGTGTATCGGGGGAAAAATAAGAGCTGCCAAATTGCATCCCTATATATTAATTATACAACCTTACTGGCATTATTAGGGTTTCCAGTTCTTTTTCATTCTTAGCAAACTGTTTTATGTCGTTCAAATTGAATATTTTGCCAGTCGGTTGGGGCTGTAGAATACACTGACTGCATCTCTGCAGAGGGGTAAGATCCCCCAACGACTGTCCTGGATATGACACTAAAAAATCTGATGGGGAGGTTCTAGTAATGCTGGAGCTTTGTAAAATGCGTAGTACCCCTTTATTGCCATTGCTCTCAGATCCACTCTGACCCGGAGTGGTAGCATCTTATAAGGGTCCTATCTATGGGTTAAATAGAACTAATGGCATACTTATGCTTAACTGAATTGTTTGATTAAACTGAATAGCTTGAAATAGAAATATTTTTTGACAATTAGACCGTACTTACATTTAAACTGCGTGCTTATGCTAAACTGAAACCGAACTTACATTTAAAGTGCGTGCTAATGCTAAACTGTATTATTTGAAATAGATCAGTTTTTTGACATTGAAACTGTATTTATACTAAACTAAATTGTCTAACGTACAACTGTTTTGACATTTAAGTGTGTAAACAAAATTTGTACTTATACTTAACTGAATTAACTGAATTAGAACTGCTTGACTAAACAGAATTGTTTGAAATAAAACTGATTATCCACATTAAAATGGATTTGGCGTTAAATAACCTGCAATGGTTGACATGTCATAAAACCCAACCAACAACCAACATCAAATCGAATAGGGGTTGATTTTTTTCTTGAGATTAATGAAGTTTGTAGTCCGCTGTGCATTTCCAAAATAAATAAGATCATTTCAGTCACAAATATTAGTGGTGATAGTGATCTCCCTCTCTGGATATACCTCTCTGGATTTTAACCTCAGCTAATCTCCTTTCTCCTGCTGTCGATTCCACTCTCCAGTTTTTCATGGTTTTCTCGATTAACTTTATGACTCGATTAACTTTTTAACGATATATTGTACATCTTGAGATTGTCTGTTATCAAGCTTCAAATTGACCATATCGTATGCTTTTTTGTCGTCTATCCACATCATAGCTACATTTTTGTCTCGTTTTGCTCTCCTACAGGATGTGTTGATCAATGTATAGTATATCTGTTTCACTTGTTCCCATTAGTCATCCACTCTAATCTTCGAGGAACAGTCAGCGGCTTTTTAGCGAATAGTAAATCTCTTCACTAATCTGTATTGTATTTTCTACACCGTCGGTGGGTCCCTTGTGGGTCTTTAGTTGTAGGGAGCTCTTTCTTTTTTTGAGTATTTTGGGATCAGAGTGGTCGTTCTTTCATCATCCATTTGGGTATGTCTGCTTCTTCTAAGCATCTCTTCATTTTGATTGGAGTCTGTCTGATTGAATCAATTTCTCTTTAGGGTCATCTTTGATTAATTTTAACTCTTTTTCCTTGTTGCTAACCATTCGGCTTTTCTGTAATGATCTCTCAGCTACCATATTTTGCTCCAAAATTGTTTTGCTTTCTTTTCATCCGGCTGTTGGTATGTCTTCATGAATTCTTATCCACCAACTTTCTGGTAGAATTTTTTAGTTGTTTTGAAATGTCCTGTGTTGTGTGTATTGTTTATTCTTCTCTTGGTATAACTTTTAGTCTTCCTTCTTTCACCAGTACCTTCTGATTTATTTCCTTTGATTGTATCGTGGGTTTTAATTGCACATCTTTTCTCTTTTCGTCCCAATATATTCCAGCGTTTTTCCTCTCTCTTAGAAATTTTGCTTGTTGTTGTAGATTTCGTATCTTTCTTCCCCGTCCTGTTTTTCAGTTTCTTTTCGTGTTCTATCGGGGAACGCCGATTTTAGTACAAACTATTTTCGCTCCTGTAAAGAATAGTTCGTTTAATTCCTTGATATTGTTCGTTGAGATGGATGTCAATATTTACTTTCAGTTTCTGCATGGACTGTTTTCCAGTCTTTGTTCCTGAAAGATAGCAATGTTTTTGTTGTTTTTTTTTTCTGTGCAGACATCAATTTCTTTGTCAGGACATACATTTTTTTTCTTTTGTTAGATTTTGCTTCGTGTTTTTGGGGCGTACAGTATTTCTATAAGTAATACTTTGCGTTTCAATTTTGTTTGAGTGTTCTGTTTTTTTAGTATTTAATCCTTCGATTCTTGTATTAGGGTTTCTTGACGTCAATCCATATATAATTGTTGATGCATTTATAATATTTCAAGGTTAGAAAAATAACTTGTCTTTAATATTGCCCGAGCTTGATGAGTGAGTCTTTGACCGCTTGTCTTAAAACTTACGAATTCTTCGCAGATTTCTATCATCCTTATTCTTGAATCTCTCTGTATAGGGTTGCTCCTAATATAACAGTAAAGTGCGAACTTATCTTTCATAGTTCATTTTTTTCCGTTGGTGTCTCTAATTTGAATGTTTTCTTCATTTGTCGTTTGTGTAACTAAAAAGAACAGCCAACAATAGCAGGAAACCACTCGGTCCTCCATGTTGGCAATCAAAAGGGCACCTGCCGATCATGACATCCAAACATGTTGTTTGAGTTTCACGTCGAATATTTGGAGGGATTTGAATTTTTTCAAGGGTGGTATATTGCGGCTATGCCACACCCAGAATTTATGTATTACCTGTGCACCTGTCACAGATGCAACCAAGCACCCTAAAATTAAAAGTACCCTGAAGTGGTCACAAAATAAAACTTTCGTTATGAATTTCTTAAGTTTTAACTTTGTTAAAATCTGTAAAGGAACTTTTTTTAAATTTTTCGTCTGCCTATCATATTTGCCTAAAACTATTATTGATTATGAAAAAAATTCCTTTTAAAGCATTTTACACCTGCGTTAGCTGATGGTTTCTCATAGGAGTTTGAATTACAGCAACTCTCCTCATGTCACATGGACTCTTCTCAGTATTCTGGCCGATCTTTATAATGCTGCCGTCTAGATGGTCTCTACTTGTCCTCTTCAGATGTCTACCAGTCCCTTAACCAATCCCTTAAAATTTGTCCCATGTACACCAAACACAATTGCTATCACCGTCAGCTTCATATTTCATATTTTTAGTTCCCTAACAAGGTCTAGGTAGTTATCTCTCTTTTTGTTTTCCTTTATTTTCCCTGTGTAGTCTTCCAGAACAAATATTCTAATCTGTAAGTTCTCTTTATTGTTGACTATCACTAGGTCTGGTTGTCAGACTGAGGTTAAATAATCTGTTTGTATCTGAAAATCCCAGAGAATTTTGTGTGTCGCATTCTCCAGGACTGATTCTGGGTTATGCTTAACCACTTGTTCGTATAGTCAAATTTAAAATATTTGCATGACTCACAGTGGATTACCTTCCGCACCCAGTCATGTCTAGTCTTGTACACTTTTGCCCCGGAGTGGTAGCCCCTGATAGGATCCTATCAATGAGTCAAATAGGACTAAATTGTGTACTCATACTAAACTGAATTATATGACATTTAGTTGTGTAATTATGCTTAACTGAATTGTTTAAAATTGAAGAGTTGATATGTATAAAAATGGATTCGGCATTAATAACCTACTATGGTTGATGTACCATGAAACCAAACCAAACCCAACCAATATTTGTTTATCGTATCCAGTTCTTTAATTTTCGTTATCTGTTCCACTGTAGCAGCAACATCCACCAAACAGCAAATTCTCTATTTTAATTTATTCTAATTAATTTATTTTTTTATTTGTTAATCATCAAAATCATAATCATCATCATCATGACGAGCGGCTAGCACGGATATCCCTGACCCTCTCTCTCCAGGTCTCCCTATCATTCATCGCCTCCGGCAGGTCTTCAGGGTTACATCCCGTATCATCACATAGCTGCTGTATGAATGTTCGAGCTGGTCGTCCTGCTTTTCACTGGCCATATGCGGGGGTCCATAGGAGCACATCACTTACGATCTCGTCCTTGCTTCTCCTGTAGTGTCCGGCATGTCTGGTTCGTCTAGCTTGTATGGTTTTCGTGATAGGTGGTAAGTGGCCGTACAGTTGGCGCCGTGTGGGGTGTTGCTGCCAGGACCTGTTCTCGCAACAATAATTGCCGTCGAACTTCTTCTCCAACCGTTTAGTCAGCGTCCAATAGTGCATCCATACAGCAGTATCGACACGACCGCAGCCTGGAAGAAACTGCGTTTCATTTTATCGGTCAGGTTTGATTTCCATATGATCGAAAGCCTACCGATAGCTGTCCATGCCTTCGTTAGCCGTGTGTCGATGTCTTTTTCGGTTGATGAGACGCTGTTTCCGAGGTAGGTGAATTTGTCAACCAGTTTCAGGGAGGTTCCGTCTAGTGTGGAGATGTCGCCTACCTGGTCTTTAGGCCGGAATTGGGTGATCCATCTCAAAGTCCTAGATATTTTTACGTGTCTCATTTTCTAGGGCAGATTCTGGACATGCATTAACCGTTTTTCAGCATTTCCGTATGTACTGAACTCTTCAAATTTGACGACCTTTCTTACCTGTCATTTGGTTGGATTTCATGGAATATCAAACATTGTTAGCTATTTAATGCCAAATACTTTTTTTCATATGATCAATATATATGATTTGTAAAGTCATTTTGTAGATATATTTTTTCACGAACCTGGGATCATTCTTTTTTACATAGTTAAAGGATTTGAAGCATTTCTGTTGTACATTGAACTTTGACAGAGCTGGATGTTCCTGGATACACTTGTGTAAATAAGTGTCTGAGATAACCGAAATATGTGCTGGTTGTGAAATTCTATATACACGGCCCACAGCAGATACGGGGAGTATTGCTGTGGTCAGTCTTCAATCTGGAGTCTTGTGTGTAGATACTATCAGTCACGGAAACTGGCCGCCAGGAACCCGGTGGGGCAATGGAGCGCAGTGGCCCCGCGCCAAGAAGTAGAAGAGGCAAAGATGTAATAGTCTGAAGATAAAACAGCGTGGTATGGTCAAGAGGAGAAGTTATTGGTCAATATATCAATCTGCCTTCGTTTCCGTCTGTCTCACTGTCTCTCTAACGCATTTGCCAGCAACAACCCCTTCCGAGAAATAAAGTGTGAGAGTTATATTTTTATAAAAGAAAATGTTATGATCATTATTCCTCCATACATATTCGTCATTCATCTCTTCATTTTGCCGGTATGGTATAGAACATTTATATCAATCGTGAATGTTTCTATTCAGTAATTATCTTTTGTAACCCAACAGGTAAATGTATATACATATATGATTTATTTGTAATTTATTTGCCCACAGTTAACTGGTTCCAAATATTGTTATGTATCATTAATAATTCAATCAAACATCAATCATTTGTTTACAGACAATTAAATGACAAACAGTTCTATTTCAAACAATTCAATTTCGCTTAAGTCAGTTTAAATGTCAAATATTTCAATTCGACTCATATTTGAGACCCATCAGTTGTAACTACTCCGAGCCAGTGTGGACCAGGGGGAAAATATATGCTGTTTCCTTCTTTCTTAGTTTTTTTTATGACATCTCAACCTTCGCTGGTTATCTAATGCCAAAGCAATAACGTTTGAGGGGTACTCCGCGTTCCCCCACAGCGCTAGCATTATTATAGCCTAATCATTACATTTTTTTTTGTGTAATATCCAGGGCACTGGTTGACTGGAGAGTCTTACCCCCTCTGCCGAGATCCAGTCAGTGTATTTTGCAGCCGAAGCCGACTGTACTCCTTACCTATCGTGAATCGTCTTCTAATACACCTGTGCCAGTTTATCTCATTTATTTTTTTCAATATTATACATGTACTCATTGTTATTTTTTAACACCATCTAAATGGGATTTCTGTTTCACAGGATTATGGCTATCAGCAAGTCTTCTCAGATCTCCAGGACGTTTCTATATAACTTACCTGATTTTAGCATTTCCCTGTTTATTTTTATCTGTGAGCTTTTCACAACAGTTTTAATTGGTTATTTTAAAGGAAAACTGAGTGACAGAAACTCTCATCAGGTCACTATGATTCTTTCAAGTATTCTTGTTGGTTTAGCAGCTCTGTGGTTTGGCTAGTCTGGATTTTTCCTCTGCTCTCCATTTCTTCTCCACTCTCTTTATCTTGACTATGGAGAAACTTTCATTATTATTATTATTATTATTATTATTATTATTATTATTATTAATATTATTATTATTATTATTATTATTAGTAGTAGTAGTAGTACTTGGGCATAAGGTGTCTGTTATCGCTTGTGTCCATAGTAAATAATAAAGAAACCTGATGTTTCTGATGCGAACATTTATATAAATGAAACGGAATAGAAATAGTGTTTCATTACTAACTCACAAAAATACTGAATTTGAACGTGTATATAAACTACATAAACACAAGCCATAAAGTTGACTAAGGAACATAAAATTCTTTGGTACTTTGAAGTTCAAACGTATCGCACAATATAAAGGTGGACAACAATTCTAGTTCTTATGAACAAAGAGAAAACACTGCTGTCGTCTCTGCAGTCCAAAGAACAATATTGAATGGGTATATAAAGCCAGACAAACACTGGAACCTTGCCAGAGTACTAAAAATATTGTGGAATACGAAAGTGATAAATATACTCATAACCATTGCTACTTTTGAAACATTTCTCAAGGATCTGTTTAAAGACTAGAAGGTTAGTAAATCAGAAATATGAAATGACACAAATCTTGAAATAATAATAATAATAATAATAATAATAATAATAATAATAATAATAATAATAATAATAATAATAATAATAGAATAAATCTGAAAGAAAAGTGAAAAGAAGGATAAGTACCTCGATCTTGCTAGAGAATTAAAAAAACAGTGGAACATGAAAGTAACGATTGTGCCAATTGTGATTGGTGCGTTAGGCACAGTAACTAAATGATTATTTAAGGGCCTGGAGGACTTGGAAGCTGGTTGACGGGTAGAAACTATCCAAACGACAGCATTGTTGAGGACGGCCAGGTTACTGAGACGAGTCATGGAAACTTGAGGAGACTTGCTGTCACTCAAACTCCAGTGAAAAACCATACGCTAATACTGATGTGAAAAACTCTAGAGGAGTAAATAATTATAATAATAATATTAATAATAATATTATTTTCCCAAAATATTACTGAAAATAAAACAAAACCTAAAACTTATTTTAAGATTAAAACCTAAAACTTTAACTTAATTTAAAATCAAAATAAAACAAATAATAACGTAAATTAAAAAATAATAAAAAAAGAAGGAAAAAATAATCCTCACCCCCACCCTCAAAAAAAGAAAATAAGTTTATGAAGTAATATTCAAGAATTCCACATGCTGTGCATTTTTTTTTTAAATATAAATAAACTTCCTTTCCCCCAATGCAATGACAACTCAAAAACCTTACGAAGCTCGACGTAAGGAGACGGAAGAAATCTATTGCTGTATGTTATGCTCAAAGAAAGAAGGTTTTCGTAAATGTCTTTTTATTTAAAACCATTGATTTTCTTAAAATTTTTTGCTTAACAGTTGTATTTAAATGAAGACTTGATAAATCCGCAAGCCTCATTTCAGGTAATTTTTTTTTAGACGATGAAATATATTTGTTTTAAATTATCTTATCTCTATATCACCTTTGGCACTACTGCTAATATAAGGAAATCTGTATTTGATGTAGTCTGAAAGTATTAGAATTTTTTCCTGTCCACCATAAAAGGAAAAATATCAGGAGCTAAATATTTATTATAACATTAGCAGTTTAACGAAAATATTTAAAAATCGGGCAGTAAATACAATTCAAAACAAAAGGATAACACGGGAATGACTGACGTTTGGTCAGATACACGTTTTTGTGACCCACTGTAAATTAACAATGACCATGATTGTTATCGGTCACATCCTGTGGCAGGTGCGCAGATCATAAACAACCCCTGGGTCTGGTATAGCCACAATATACCACCCATGATAACATTTCAAATTCAAATATTACACATGGGATTCAGGCCTCAGGCTTGGGTGTCATGATCGGCAGTTGCTCTCTTGATAGCCAACATGGGAGACCCGGTCGTCGTCATGTGAATGTTGGCTATTTAAGTAACCACATCAATCAGAGACCTAAACGGAAAGCATGGACTCGGGAAGACAACCAACTTGTGCTACACTGCTATTTTAGGAGTAACCCTACACAAAGAGGATATAGGAAATGAATGATGGATTTCTGGCAAGAACTTTCTAATTTTCAGACAACTAGTCTGAGACTCGCCGATCAAGTTAGAACAATAATAAAGAAGTGTTGGTTTTCTGACCTTGAAATAATAGAAATACACCAGGAAATAAATGATCCACAAAGTAGTTATAATACATTATCTGGCACATCAAATATTAACAAACAAAAACAGCGCATCCGAAAAGAACAACCAACTTCGGAAAATGAAAACTCCACACAACCAAATACTGCATAACCAAACCAGAATAAATACTATCAAAAGAAAAAAAGGTAAATCTAGAAAATTTAAAGACAATAATGAACAGTGAATATATCACTTTACCATCATTAGGAAACATTGATAGGAAATTAGTTAGGGCAGAGACAAATAAAGTGAATCACGAATTCACATATATATCAACAAATAATATAATCGAATTAAATGAACTAATTTATGCAGGAGCGAAATTAGTTGTGAGAAAATTGGGATCACCTCAAATAGCACCAAAGAAAAATAAAAACCCGGATGGGAATTTCGACTAGAAACTCAGATAAAAAAATCTACGAAAACAGGCAAAAATGATAAAACAAAAGAAAGACGCTGGAATAATTAGGAACAGAAAATAAAAGACAACACAGTAAAAACTTACAATAAAACTTGAGGAAATTAACCAGAAAGTACTGGCGAAAGAAGTAAGATTAAAGAGATGTCAACAAAGGGTAAAACAATACAGACAAAACAGGACATTCCAAAACAATGAAAGAAAATTCTATCAACAATTAGGAGATTACAAAAAAACATAGCCACAACCGGATGCAAAAGAAACCCAACGATTTTGGACTAAAATATGGTAACCAAAAAACATAGCGAAAAGCTGAATGGATAAACAATATAAGAGATCTAGAAGGACTCGAAGAAGGCCCGAAAGTGGAAATACACACCGATTTACTCAAAACGACACTTAAAAATATATCAAACTGGACAACGACAGGCCATGATGAAATACATGGGTTCTGCTTCAGGAAATTCACCTCCATTCACGACAGACTAACAGTAGAAATGAATAAATGCCTACAAACAGCACACGTACCCGAATGGATGACCAAAGGAAAGACCACATTGATACAAAAGTACCCAAACAAAGGAACCGCCCCAATCAATTACAGAACTATGATTTACCTACCAATGATGTGGAAAATATTAACAGCACAATAAGGGAAGAGATTTACTACTTGATAAAAAGCCGTGGTTTGTTCCCTTACGAACAGAAAAGATGCTGCAAAGGATCCAGAGGCACAGTAAAATTACTCTACATAGAGCAACACATACTAAATGAGAGCAAGACCAGACGGAAAAACTTAGCTATAACCTGGATTGACTACAAAAAGGCATATGTTATGGTTCTGCATAGCTGGATAATAACAGCCACAAAATGAACAAAATATCACATGAAGTCATAAACTTCATCGACAAAACAATGAAAACCTGGAGAGTGGAATTGACAGCAGGAGTAAGAAGCTTAGCTGAAGCAAAGATCCACAGAGGTATTTTTCAAGAAGATGCTCTATCACACTTACTATTCATAATTGCCATGATGCCACTTAACCACATGATCAGAAAATGCACAGCTAGATACAAACTTCGTAGGCCGCAGGAAAAGATCAGTGACCTAATGCATATGGATGACATCAAACTATTTGCAAAAATTGAAAAAGAACTGGAAACTCTAATACACGCAGTTAGAATGTACAGTCAGGACATAGGAATGGAATTTGGCATAGAAAAATGTTCACTGCTTGTAAAGAAAAGTGGCAAACGACATCTGACTGACGGAATAGAACTACCAAATCAAGACAAGATTAGAACGCTCGAAGAAAATGAAACCCACAAATACTTGGATATCTTGGTGGCTGACACCAGTAAACAAGTGGAAATTAAAGACAAAATTCATAAGGAATATCTAGGAAGACAAGCAAACTATTCGAGATAAAACTATCTTGTAGATACCTTATCGAATGAATAAATATCTGGACTGTATCCCTCGTTAGATGTTCGGGACCCTTTTTGAAGTGGAACAGAGAACTTAAGCAATTGGAACAAAAGACAAGAAAGCTAAAGACCATGCATCAGGGATTACATCCCAGAGACGATGTTGACAGACTATATGTATCGAGAGAGGAGGTGGGAAGACGGCTTGCCAGCATTGAAACAGCGTTGAGACATCGATACAATAATTCGAGCATTGCATATAAAAACACAAAGGAGGAGTGATTACAGCCATCAGAAACGATACTGACAACATAAATGACAGCAGAATGACAATAACTAGGAAATAAAAATTGGAACAAAAACAACTCTATGGGCGTTTTAAACGACTCATAAACATCTTACACGAGAAAATATGGACGTGTCTAAGAAAAGGAAACTTCAAGAGAGAAACGGAATCTCTCCTAATAGCGGCGCAAAACAACGCCATAAGAACTAATCATATCAAAGCGAGAATAGATAGGACGCAACAAACTAGAAAATTTAGGCAATATGGTGATTCAGAGCCGAAACGATCAATAACATAATAAGCGAATGCAGCGAATTAGCACAGAAGTAGTATAAAACTAGACACAACTGGGTAGGCAGTGTGATCTACAAGGAGATCTGCAAGAAAATCAAATTTGACCATAGGAACAAATGGTATATGCACAACCCAGCATCTGTCCTAAAAAATGACAAGCAGAAACACCAAATGGACTTTGACATACAAATGGATCACCTAATCTCGGCCAGAAGACCAAACATTTTAATAATCAACAAAAAAAAAAAAGAAAATTTGCAAAATTGTCAACTTTGCTGTCCGGTCTGACTACAGAATTAAACTAAAAGAATGTGAAAAAAAAAAAGGATAAGTACCCCGACCTTGCTGAGGAATTGTGGTTGGATGTGGTTTGTTGGGTTTTATGGCATATCAACCTTTCTAGGTTATTTAACGTCAAATCCATTTTTATGTGAATAATCTGTTCTATTTTTAAACAATTCAGTTTAGCATAAGTACACAGTTTGTCAAAAGCATTTCTATTTCAAACTATTCAAGCAGTTATATATAACAATTCAGTTAAGTGTAAATACAGTTTTAATGTCGAAAAAAAGTTATATTTCCAACAATTCAGTTAAGCATAAGCACGTAGTTTAAATGTAAGTACGGTTTAATTGTCAAAAACATTTCTATTTCAAGCTATTCAGTTTAATCTAATAATTCATTTTAGCATAAGTATGCTGTTAGTTCTATTTAACCCATAGACAGGGCCCAATCAGGTGCTACTACGCCGGGTCAGAGTGGACCTGGGAGCAATGGCATTGAAGGGGTACTCCGCATTCCCCAAAGCTCCAGTATTGCTGGAACCTCACCATCAGGTTGTTTAGTGTCATATCCAGTACATTCGTTGGGGGGGGTCTTACCCCTCTGCAGAGGTGCAGTCAGTGTATTCTACAGCCCCAGCCGACTGGGCAAGCTGAGGAACTGAAAAAAACTATGGAACATGAAGCTGACAATTGTACCAATCGTGATTTGTGCTTTTGGTAAAGTAACTTAAGAATTAATAAAGGGACTGGAAAACTTTGATTTTGGAGGCCGAGTGGAGACCATCCAATCTACCGCATTATTGAAAACGGCCAGAATACTGAGAATATTCCTAAAGATTTGAGGAGACTTGCTATCATTCAAACACCAGTGAAAAGCCTTCAGCTAAAACTGATGTGAAAAACGAGTAAATAATAATAATGATAAATGATAGGAACTAATGTGCAAATTTTATTCAATGAGGTAACTCCAATGAGTGATTTGTTTTACCAGAAAAGTTTACCAATTATTATATGGTTACTTCTCAGAAATTAAGGGAAAATCAGAGAAAATGGTTTCGAGCTGACTAAGAAAAGAAGCAAAAGGTACCCCGCAAAAACTATCTCAGACGCTGACTACGCTGATGACCTGGCGTTACTGGCGAATACACCTCATCAAGCAGAGACACTACTGCATAGTTTGGAACGAGCTGCAGCAGGCATTGGCCTCCATGTCAATGCACACAAAACTGAATATATGTGTTACAATCAAACGGGCAACATTACCACACTTGACGGAGCCTCTCTGAGGCTGGTGGACAAATTCACCTACCTAGGAAGTAGCGTCTCATCAACCGAAAACGACATCGACACACGACTGACGAAAGCATGGACGGCTATAGATAGGCTCTCGATCATATGGAAATCAGACCTGACCGATTAAATGAAACGCAGTTTCTTCCAGGCAGCGGTTGTATCGATACTGCTATATGGATGCACTACATGGACGCTAACTAAACGGCTGGAGAAGAAACTTGACGGCAACTACACGAATGTTGAGAGCAATATTAAACAAGTCCTGGCGACAACACCCCACGAAACACCAACTATACGCCCACTTGCCTCCCATCACGAAAACTATACAAGTTAGACGAACCAGACACGCAGGACACTGCTGGGGAAGCAAGGACGAGCACGAGGCTGATGTACTCTTATGGACCCTCACATATGGCCAAGCAAAAGCCGGACGACCAGCCCGAACTTACATGCAGCAGCTATGTGAGGACACAGGATGTAACTCTGAAGACCTGCCGGAGGCGATGAATGATAGGGAGAAGTGGCGAGAGAGGGTCAGGGATATCAATGCTGGCCGCACGACATGATGATGAGGATGATGATGTACAGCGATCTTGTTCCGACCAGATTTTACCCTTTTCCTTTATAAGAATCAACATTTGTGTAATTAAAGTATACTTGCTAAATAAATATCTTCGAAGGAAACAGCAGGAACTATTTCTCTGAGAAGAAGTATTTGTTTAGCATAATGTATACAACACGCTTTTAAAACAATCTTCTAACTGATATAAATTTATAGTCTCCCAATTACCTTAAAAACTCTCGAGGCAGAATGAATGTTACAGGACTCGTTATACAAATTTGAATTGACGTGTTCTGTCAAAATCCTGGGGGATGCTAAATTATTTTTATTTCGCGCTAATACTCCAAGGAATGACATAAATAAATATATCACCCAACCCCCATCGATGAGTAAATAGAATGGCAAACTGCGTTATTTAGTTTTGTTGAGGCAACCAGAATGGGAGAAGGAAAACTCCGAATTCAATCAGGCTGTATGTATAAACCCAATCCTCAACTACAGCCAGGATGTGACACAAGATAAGATTAAAGTTGTCGATAGTTGTTTTATATTCAGTTATCCATCTCTTAAAATGGTTGCCTTATTGAAAGTAAAGAACCATATTGTCCTTATATTCCGATAACCGGGAAGAAAAGAGATGGATTTATGAAAACTGCCTTGTTTAGAATTTGAACACGGATCTTCGAGATGTTTCTGTGACAATAAACGTTACACTCAGCACGCTACCAAAAGCCAGCTGTACTCGGCTTAAAATGTCGTTTTGTGCAATTCTGCCGTTAGCGGAGGGGTTGGGTAAATGCATATATGAAATGCTTCAATCTCATATTGTATATATATATCCGGCAAGAATCCATGTTTAAATTCACTTACAAACTTCGAATTCGCTGTTTACACTGCAGTTGTTGAGTTAATGTCTAGCTCTGATAAAATTTCTCAATGTTGAAAAATATGAAATGACATTAAGTTGTCTTTTGTTGCCCTCAAAAGGAAAGAACCTATTATCTTGCCGTCATCATAGTAGGAAGCATGCTTGAAGGAATCATATCACTCTTGGACAAACTTCGACAGGACTCATCTTGTCAGTCTCCAACTGATTCTACAATTCACGTACAAACCACGAAGTTTATCCAGTGCAGAACTGTTGGAAACCAACATAATATCTTCGCTTTTCAAAGTCGGGTACCTTAGGCGGAATTATTTCCGCTTAAGTGAGAATGAGAGTCTTCAAATTACAAGCAGAGTGCTGTGTTAATATTTAGCCCCACTCTTATTTTTCTTGATAAGTTTAAAACCAGGTTGAAGCAAAGATCAAACAACATTCTCCATAAAGTAGTCAATTCGTTTTCAATGTGACACTATAAATCTGCATGTGTATGCTTGTGCGAGGTTTATTTGTTTGTTTGTTTGTTTGCTTGTTTGTTTTGTGTGTGTGTGTGTGTGTGTGTGTGTGTGTGTGTGTGTGTGTGTGTGTGTGTGTGTGTGTGTACACGGGTGTGCCTGTCTTTATTATACATTAAACTCGAAATATGTCCAGTCAATCAACAGGTTTAGATTACACTGACAGCATGTTTTGCAGAGGGCTAAGACACCCCACATAAAAAAGGAATTACTAGGGTATGACACTAAACTGAATAAGGTGGTGAGGCTCCATTTCTTGGAATATTGGACGTATGCTTCACTTTTTCTTTGACATTATTTCCTGTTGCATCCTGATCCGAAGAGGTGGTACCCGTCAGGTCCCACCCACGTGTCAAATAGATCTGTTTGCTAATTATTTGTAATAAATAGAAATACCTGATATCATATAACCACATGTTAAAAAAAACTACTCACAAAATATATATAAATAAATGTACCATGTGCGCAGTTCTTTCTAGGAATAAAATAACTTCAGATGATTTGACATGGCGTTTGAATAAATACATGAATCAATCAATTGAACTATTGTTATATGGTAGGTTGGTTGGTTGGTTGGATTTTATGGCATATCAACCTCTGTGGGTTATTTAACGCCAAATCCATTAATGTGTAAATAATTAGTTCTATTTACAACAACTCAGTTTAGGATGAGTACAAAGTTTAATGGTCAAAAACATTTCTATTTCAAACTATTCAGTTTATTCAAACAGTTATATATAACAATTCAGTTTAGTGTAAATACAGTTTCAAAGTCAAAAACAGTTCAGATTCAAACAAATCAGTTTAGCAAAAGAACGCAGTTTAAATAAAAGTACAGTTTCAGTCTAGCATAAGTATGCCGTTTGTTCTATTTAACCCATAGATAGGGCCCTATCAGGTGCTACCACTCTGGGGCAAGAGTGGACCAGGGAGCGATGGCAATGAAGGGGTACTCCGAATTCCCAAAAGCCCCAGCATTGCTGGAACCTCACCATCAGATTGTTTAGTGTCATATCCAGGACACTTGTTGGATTTTTTTTTTTTTACTCCTCTGCAGAGTTGCAGTCGGTGTATTCTGCAGCCCCAGCCGACGGGGCTATATTGTGATTTCAAAATGTCAACTATTTCATAATTTCAAACGTTTGTCTTTTTTCTGTTTTAGATTTACCTAAACACTTCGGTCAAAGACTGTTAAAAAAAAAAAAAAATAAACATCCAAGAATCCTACAAAGATTTTTATACATTCCCACAAAAAAAAAAATCCTACAATTTTCCCTTTTTCACTGATATTTTCCAATAGAAAAAAAAAATTATTACGTACCAATTTTCGTTAACCATCTGGCTTTGTTTGATCTATTTTATTTCCTTCTTTCAAGCCGCACATTTTTTTATATATCTTATCTCTAAACTTTTTGGCGATACAGCTGAGCTAAATAGTAAAATTTGAAACCACCTGTACATAAAAATAACTACCAACGAAAAACCATTTGCAACACCAACACAACTACAGAACATAATTAGGTTCCATCTCGTATCTGTGTGCGAAAATACAAATTACATTCGATATCTTTTTCTTTTTTTTTTTTTCCAAAACAAAACTTAAACATCTTTAACATCTGTAAAGTTATCTTTATTTCACAATTATATAAAAAAAAGTATTGCTGACATTGAAAATAAGGCTAAAGAAAAAATAGAAAATAAATCGAAATACATAAATAAAAAATGTAGAAATATAATGAATGACATTATTTAATAGAAATATGGAATCTTTAAAACTAGAATACTGATTTGGTTTGACGAAAAATGTTGTTAATAGCAAATCTAATGAGATATTGATACATGAATTACGAAAAAGCAGCAGTATACAAGTATATATTCTAAGTTGCCAGCTTTGCAGAAAAATACTGAACATTTTTTCTCTATATATATTAACAGAAATAAAATTAATCGTGTACAAGATAAGAATAGATTACTAATTTCCTTAGTAAATTTAAACTAAAGTCTTAGTCAAAATTACTTCGTCTATAGACTCTATCCTAAACAGCAGAGATGATAATGGTGATCAAAATGAATATATTAGCCAGTGAGAATTGTTTGATAATTACATTATCCATTCTTATTCATATACATTAATGTTTGCTGTAAATATGAAACTGGGCTTACACAATTAAATATGTGGGCTTTTCTAAATTGAAATTCTTTTACGATGTCTTTACGCTAAAATACAATTAGCTTCTTGGCCATTTTTGAAAAGAACCCTTTTACCAGAAAATTTATTTTACAAACTTCCTTAGATATATATTGTGTCTTGACCAAGAGAGAGAGAGAGAGAGAGAGAGAGAGAGAGAAAGTAAGAGAGAGAGAAAGATAGAGTAATAAAACATAGACAGGAAGGGTACATAGAGAGAGCGTGGTTAAAAGAGAGAGGGAAAGAAAGAGAGTGTTTATGAGAGGGAGGAAAAGAGAAAATGAGTGAGTGAATGAAAACTGGATAGATAGTGAGTGAGTGACTAAGATAGGTAGCGAAAGAAAGGATTGTGTGAACGAGAGACTGAGTGAGAGAACAAGGGATCAAAAGAGGGAGGGAAATAAAGTGAGTTAGAGAGAGTGGGAAGTGAATAAAGATAGGGAGTGCGGAAGGGAGAAAGAAAGAGAATGAATGCGTAGGTGAGTGGGTAAGCGAGTGAAAGATATAAGGCGGGGAGAAAAGGAGTGAGTGAGGAAGGAAAAAAAAGAAAATCGTAAAAGAGAGAGAACAAGAGGGTGAATGAGTTTGAGTAGAAGGAAAAGAAAGAAAATGAGAGAAAGATGGAGGGAAATAGTGTGAGTGAGTTCAAAGGAAAGAAAGACAGCAAGGAAGTGGGGAGGAAAAGTGAGAGATTAAATTAGCATGTTCGGTAGTTATTATTTATCTTGCATCTTCATTGTGGGCATCTTTTGATACAAGGTTTTTTTTAATGTAAATACTTATCCCTGAACAAATTCAATGTGATCGGTGCAAACAAAGTCGCGAAGTCGCAACGGCATTCCGTCTACTGAGAGTGCTACAAGCACCAGACAATAAAACTGACTCTATTCATTTTAGACTATGTGTTAGATGTAGCTTAGCAGGGACAGTTCTTAAAAGGAAGCGTGTTACAAAGTATGATACTTGTACTTGACTGTATAGTTTGAAGTCGAGATTACAAATTGAATTATAATAGTTGATGTACATTGGTTGTTTTGTTGGATTGGTTATTACTCTCACACTTTCAGGATAAAAATGATAATAGCTTTCAGTCGCTGTTTTTGAGCATTACTGGACTTTTTACCAACATTACTTTTTTTTACGCATACAAATAATGTCTGCAAATTTTGATACCAGTGTCAAACTGCATATATTATTTAATAAAAGTTTTAATGATATTATTACCACCGTAAGCAATTTTCAGTTAATTGGTTCGCTTTCTCTGTTTAATAACATATCAAGGTTCATGGGTTATTTGACGCCAAAGTCATTCCAACAGATAAAAAGTAGTGGTACTACTTAATCCATGGCTGGGAAATAGGAGGTTTTGTAAGTTTCCCACTGGTATTAGTCTGAAAATAAATTTAACAGAGCTACCAGAGAACGAACTCGCTTACTACGATTACGTAGTTCAGTACATTAGCCCCAATACCACATGAATTCTCCTCTTCGATTACTAAAAAGTTAAATTAAATTAATTATCAAATCATTACCGAATAGATGAAACAGTACAGAAGTATTTTCCATTCTCACATACAACTTAACATGTTTTTTTTGTTTCTCGATCCGTTTGAAATTGGCGTTTTACTTTATCTTTTATGATTTATTTTTTCTAATCATTAATTTTCACTGGTGCTTTTTTTTTTTCGTCTCTCTTTAATTTTCTTAATCTTGCTTGCTTTTAAAACGAAACTTCTTTGGGTTTTACATAACAATAAGGAGCCCAAAGAATATTATACAGAAATAAAGAAAAAGCCCCCGACGAGATTCGAACTCATGTTCTGTTTTCCATCAAAAGGTTACTTATTCTCTATCAGATGTTTACTACTATCTTAAAATATCAAAAATGGCGTAGTTGCCAAAATCCACATGATTCTCAAGCATTTCAAAATAAACAAGCGGGATATCCAAGTAAGGCTCAGCAACTTGACTTGGGCACCTCGGGTGGTGTAATGGTTAGCAAGGTAGACTAGCAAACCTACACGAGTGAGTTCGATTCTCATTGGGTGCCCAATTCATGCGGCCTTGTGCTACATCTAAGCAAAAAAGCTTAGTAAATTACCTCAGCAACTTGACTTGGTTTCTATTACCAAAAAAAAAATTGCCAAATAATGAGGTTTTTTTTTTCTATTTCACCAAAACAAAATGATAAAATTAAGGAAAAGAAAAATGCTCTGTAAATAAAAGGATCCTGTTGGTGAGCTAAAATATTGAATATGAACATCATTTTGCAACCAGTTTTAGTTTGAGTACTTTGAACAGTCCCATAAAATCGAAAAAAGAGAATGAGGAAAATGGAGGTCAGAAGAACTGAAACGCATCGCCCAACAATATTTCTAAGATAAGTTGAATATTTAAAAGAACCCTGAAAAGATGTAAAGAATTCTATCACTCAGACTTCGTGGAAAGGCGTTATTAGCAACTATAGAGAAAAATTCATGAACACACACACACACACACACACACACACACACACACACACATATATATATATATATATATATATATATATATATATATATATATATATATATATATATATATATAAATGATTACAGTGTTCCCCAATGGTCCGGGAGATCGAGGTTCAATCCCAAGTCATACCGAAGCCTCAAAAAATGGTACTTGCAAGGCACTCAGAACAATAAGGTGAGGATTAAAGGAAAAGTGGATCAATCCTAAAATTGAGTAGTGCCCTCCCCTACACCTTGGTGTAGTAGCTATTGAAATGGGACCCTTTGGGTCTCCCTCGACAAAGGTCGACAGCTTTACTTATATATACATTTGTATATGTATATAATTGTAGGAAGGTCAGTAAAAACACAACTGGAAATAACAGAATATACGTATTATATATGAACATATTACTATATATCTGCCCTCTAATATATACCGTCACACACACACACACACACGCACACACACACACATATATATATATATATATATATATAGAGAGAGAGAGAGAGAGAGAGATAGATAATGTAAGTATGAGTGTCTGATGCTACCCGTTTGTATGAACCTATATAAACATAAATCTGAGTAATGGAAATAATCTTTAAATCTGGATAATTATTCGTATTAGATAGAAATACTTGAAACCATACAACTTAGTGCGAATTGTTTGTATTAGATAGAAATACTTGATATCATACAATAGTCAAAAAAATTCTTAAGAAAAAATACACAATGTAAATAAAATGTAAAATGAAAATAACTGTATTCAATTTAGGCATAATATATGTCTACACAGTTTGACATGTCGTTAAATCAAAAGACTAATCAATCAATTATGAATTCCGGCAAATATTGATTTTTACAAAACTTGTGCAATTTGTTATTTATTACCGTATTTACCAACCCCTCCGCCCGGGCAGGATATGACACAAGGTCAATTTTTTAGCAGAGTTTAACAAGTTTGAATTCAGAGTTTTCCTTCTCCTAGATTAGTTTCCTCACCAAGGCTGAAGAACCTAGTCTGGCCTACTATTTACCCATAGCTGGAAGGAGAATAATTGGATTCATACCTTTCCCAAGGGTATTAGTACTATGTAAAATGCAATCATTCTCGTCCAGGATTTGAACTCGTGTCGCCGTGTCCATTTCCTGCGACGATATCCATTACACCACGGGTTATTTATTACATATCAGCATCATTAGTGAATCTACTGCACTAACCAAATACATAAATATTCTTTTACTTAATTTTTAACATGAAACTATTCATGTGAAACTTTGGAAAAGAAAAGCGGAAGGAGAACAGCACAATTTGTCCAGTTTCGCTACTGATTTTATGACCAAATTGGTAAAGACGTCTTGTATGTCTTACAAGACCCTGGGACACTGTACGTTAATTCTGTGCCTTGCCAGTTGCGATTTTGCTCCAATTTCTTCATGGTTAAAATCACCATCATAGTATGCAAACAATAAAAATGCCATAGAATGTATCATTCAACAAAGAAAATACAGAAAAAATATTCCAACGTGAGAAACATTTAACATTATCGATGTGTTCGTCTCAAAAAGAAGTTGAGCAAGATTTCAGCGCTGCTACAAAAATTAGTATTTAGATATGTTTTTAACAATTGAATAGAAAATCGTTTATATTTCTGCCTTTGAGTAAGCAACTCCTCTCAAAAGGTAAAATCGAAATTGAATGGAAGGCTGGGCTTTTTTTATCTTTGCTGAGTAACCAATATAAGATGAATAAGGTGAATTTTTTTTCCATGTCAACAGAACATCGGTAGTGTAACAGGAAGATGCTTATTACTATATTTTTTTAAAGGACAAAAAGAATGCTTGACCCTTCTAATATTCCTTATAGAATTCTCTCCATCCAGGAGTCAAATGACTCTTACGAAAACCTCAATGAATCAAAAATTGAATTGGCAGACACAAAGTGTCTGTGCTACTTAATCCAACGCGCACGAAATAGAAAATGCAGCCAATATATATATATATATATTATATATATATATATGTATATATATATATATTTATATGTATATATATATATATATATATATGTATATATATATATATATATATATATATATATATGTGTGTGTGTGTGTGTGTGTGTGTGAGAGAGAGAGAGAGAGAGAGAGTGTGTGTGTGTGTGTGTGTGTGGTTTGGTATATTTTTTGATAGAGCGCATATTGTCGATGATAAATGATCTGTAAATCTACCTAGAATTGCGTGGAAACAAAGTCAACGGTGTTGAAGTCATTTTTTTTTTTTTTCTTGTCTTTGTAATCACCAGAGCATCTTTGACTGATGATCATATAGACGAAAAACAGACCGTCAGCGGGAGCATTTGGCTCTTTCTACGATATTCTTATACACATGTGTACTGAAAAGATCAGAGGCTGAAAGGTTCATATGACAATGTCCTATCTATGGCTACTGATCATTTTGACCCGTGGGATCCAAACACTACAAGACGGATGAAAATGTGTCTGGACCGCAAGGGGACTACTTTAAAAATAAACCTCATTTGATCAATCACTATAAGGATATCTTGCTCGGACCATAATAAAGACGACAGTTGTATCTTGTATATATATATATATATATATACATATCCTTCCGTACGATTGAAATGTGACACAAGGTAAATTCATATTAAGCCGAATTTAGCATGTCGAAATTCATAGTTTTCGCTCTCTTACATCGCTTGCTACACCAGATTAAAACTTGAGTCAGTGATTACCGATTGCTGGGTGGAGAATAATTATATCCATAACTTTCCCTAGGATATTAACCCAATATGAATTGCTCAGTCGGCTAAGGCCGAAGATTACACAGACTGCACCGTGGCAGAGGTGTAAGATCACCCCTCAACGAATGTCCGGATATGAGAGTAAATAATCAAATGGTGAGGTTCTAGTCATGCTGGAGCCTCGGGGAATGCAGAGCACCCCTTTATTGCCATCGCTCCCAGGTCCTCTCAGGCCCGGAGAGGGAGCACCTGATAGGGTCCTATATATCGGTCAAATAGAACTAAACTGCGTGCTTACGCTAAACTGATTTGCTTGAAATGTTTGACTCAACTGAAAAGCCTGAAATAGGAATGCTTTTCACAATTAAATTGTATACTTACATTCAATCTGCGCACTAAACAGACTTGTTTGAAATAGAAGTGTTTGTCATTGAAACTGTACTTACGCTAAACTGAATTGTTTAAAATAGAACTGTTTTGACATTTAGCGGCGTGTAAACAAAATCTATACTAATACAAAACTGGATTGTTAGAATTATAACTGTTTGACTAAAATGAATAGCTTGAAATAGAAATGGTTTTGACAATTAAACTGTGTACTCATGCTAAACTGAATTGTTTGAAATAAACCTGATAATTTGTTTAAAAATGGATTTGAAATCAAATAACTTACAAAGGTTGATATGCCATAAAACCCAAGCAATCAAACAGCCATGCCCTATGTGAAATACAACAACCTGGTGCAGTATTCGAACTCCTGTCACCGTGTTCATTTCCAACGGCGGATAGCATTACGGCATTAACGACAGTATATATATATATATATATATATATATATATATATATATAGGTCTACCCAAGAATCAAGCGCTCCAGGTAGCTGATAACTTATATGTAAAAAATATTATCAGGTTAGAAAATTCCTTCTCTTCCGCTGAGAAATAAGTTGTCTCGCATTAAGCTGCCCCACTGATGTAACGTTTGCCGGGTTTCAATTACAGCTTAGATTATATCGCGAGTCTAGCCACACTCGATAGTTATTAAACAATCTAAGTGTGTATGACAATATATTTTCCGAAACTGTTCAACCTTGATAGGTTCTGAAAGATATTGATAAAAATTATAGAGGACTTAGACACAAGCAATACATGAGTGAAATTATTTTTTTTTTAAATTCTTTGCCAGTTTTTCACACCAGTTTTAAATTGTGGCTTTTCAATGCAGCTTGTCAGGCAGCAAGTCTCCCCAGGTTTCCAGGATTCTTCTATATATTCTTCTTCTTCTTCTTCTTCTTCTTCTTATTATTATTATTATTAGTAGTAGTAGTAGTAGTAGTAGTAGTAGTGAGATACTATTTGTGTGCAGGCAGATCCCTTACTGGGTGCGTCCATAAGTGCGGTATATATATATATATATATATATATGTGTGTGTGTGTGTGTGTGTGTGTGTGTGTGTGTGTGTGACATGTAATCTTGTATGCACATGTGTGTTTGTGTAACTTCAATGATCGATAATTAATTCTGATTGTTTGAATTCTTTTGTGATGCCAAAAAACAAATGGAAAATTTGAGGATATAAAATTGAGACAAAATTTACACCAACTTGAAGGGGAAAAACAAGAAAAGTAAATTAAAATCGAAATGAAATTATTTTATTAAAAAAAAAAGAACCCGCAATATGTTAGCAGATGATCATGATAGTCATTGTCTGCTTGCTTCTCTTTTCTTTATTTATGAAATATAATTCGATAGGAAAGGGAATAAGATATTAAAAATGACAGTCGAATATTTCATTACGTTGATATGACAGAACGAAAAAAAAGACATGGTAAGAAAATTAAAGCGCCAAGACATTCAGCTAATCTTAAATCCTTAGTTTCTCACCTAATTCAATAATTTCAGCGTTATATTGAAATTGTTCGAACGAAAAGATAGGGAAACATTGTGTGTGTATACACTTTCTATCATAAACTATATATCACTAATATATATATGTGTGTGTGTGTGTGTGTGTGTATGTGTCTATCGATTTTCATTTTAATTTCATTTGACATTAGAATGTAAACTTTGACCAACGAATATGTCTAAAAAGACGAACGTGTCATATATTATGAAGAACTAATTTCAAATACATCAGAGCCATCAATAACAAAAAGAACATACCAATGTTTACAAGTCAATTTTCTTATCTAATAGAACATAAACGTATATATTACAAATTCATTTTTTTTAACCTCTAGTTGATCGCTAATTTTTATTGTTTTGATTCTAGGTGAAAAAGGTGAAACTTATGTCTTCTTTTATATGATTGCATAGACTTCCTATTGTTTAAAATATTTTAAGAATCTTGAAGTCTATAAACACGAAAAATATATCGTAATGTGCAATACTTAGTGAGATAGCTTCTTCGACATAAAATATTGCGGCCCAGTTGGCTGAGGCTGTAGAATACACCGACTGCACCTCTGCAGAGGTGTAAGACTCCCCCAATGATTACCCTATATATGACACTAAACAATCTGATGGTGAGGCTCCAGTAATGCCGGAATGCTGAGTAACCTTTCATTGCTGTCGCTTCCATGTTCGCTGAGTGGCAATACAATGGTCGTCCGCATTTCCTAACGCTCCTGCTTCAGTGAAACCTCACTATCAGATTGTTTAGTGTCATATCTAGGATACTTGTTGGCGGAGGTTCTTGCCCCTCAGCAGAAATGCAGTCGGTGTATTCGACAACAAGCAGCAGACTGGTCCAAATAACTAGAGTAAAACTTGATAAAAATTGATATTCTTTCTTCGTTCTATATCTTAGAATTAAATAATTTTCTTTGTTTTCATAGTCATGTATTTTGGCTTCCCGCACTCACAAAATACTCAAAAACATTTTTATAGATGTAAGTCACAGTTAGTTAAACGGTTGTCGTCGTAGAAAATGTAACCTCTAAACTTAAGTCAAATCCAGGACGACACTGCTAACATTTTACTAGGCGTAAATGTCCAGGTAAAAATTATCAATATATCTGTTCGACAACAGCTACGAGTAAACAGTGGGACATATTGGGTTCTTTACCCAAGTTTAGGTAACCAGTCTAGGAGATAAAATAATCTGAATTCAATCCACGTATATTCCGTAAAAAAATTACCTTCTGTCATATCCTCTCCATGTTGGAGAGATTGGCTCAATGTTTTATTTTTGGTTTCTTTGTTTAATGTCTTTTTTAATCGTTATTTGATGTTAACTTTATCCTTGAAGAAGAACCGTTGATATATTATTTGATTCATAGCTGGGGAATGAGGTTCAAACCTTTCTCAAGAGTATTTGTCCAAAATTGTACGAAATAGCGTTAGTAGAATTTGAACTAGCTTACTACGATGTCGCAGTTCAGCACCTTAGACTCTATACCATGGAGATTCTCCCAGGTAAATGCAGTCGTTGGAAATTATCTAAATTTAATGAGTATATACAATCGATAACTGAAATTTAAGTTGTTTTTTGTCAAAACTGGTGATAGTGCGTTCACTCACAAATTGTGTTGTACGGGCACTCAAATAGTCATATCTTTAAACTGAATTAACTGCGGAAACATTACTGCATTTGTGTACCATCTCGCATGAATTATGAATGATCTACCTACTTGATTAAAAAGAAAACTCCGTTTAATATTCCCAGATACTTATCGTGTACGAATGATAGATGAAGATGTCGAATGAGAAAAGAAAACTGACTTAATCAACGTATTAGATTTTATCTACATTGTAAAAATACGTTAATACACACACACACACACACACACACACACACACACACACACACACACACACACACACACACATATAATATTATATTATATATATAAATTAACGTGAATAATTATCATTTGTTGTTTTAGCCGAAAAAGATCGGAATTTGTATCTAAATTTCGACAGGAAGATAATATATATTTTGTAATTTAGCCAAAATTGAGCCACATAATCAAGTAGGTCAGTCACGTAACCATCACCTAAATAAATATTGCACTGAAAATATATTAATTCAGTTGTATTCATTTGAATTCATTGGAATTCACATTGAGCAAGAGCTGGCAAATAGGAAGTTTTTTTTTCTTGGACAGCAAAATTTCTATCACGAGGAACTGTCCGTTGGTTGGCCATTGTGAATAAATGCATTGGCATGGTGAAGCAGCCGCGATTTGTCCTGCAACAACTCTTATCTATTCTCATGCTCTGAGTGAAGTATACACCGATGGAACTTTTTGAAGAACTTTCTAATTGATCCTCTGGTCCTGTGACAATATCTCGCTGTGGACGTTCCCCATCTCATCGAAGAACAGGATGAAGGATATTAACGACTTTTGACTTTGACTGGATTTTTTCGGCCTCGGTGACATCAAAGACTTCGGGTGTTTTGGCATTGGCTCAGTTAGTCGTTCTCAAAACCCTGTTTCTTATAACTAGGGATGAATCTACGTCACAATTAGTTTTGCTTGTAGATTCTTGATGATGTCCTAGCTTGCAGCGTTCCATCTGATCATCATTCAGTAGTTTTGCTATGAATTTTGCGAGGATTTTCCTTCATGACAAACTCAAGCTGTCTTACATGTGTTATATAATTAAGGGAGTTTTTTTTATATTAATCACTTTTCGTTAATTATATTTTATCATTCATTTTGGTAAGGCTTTGAACTATTTGGGTTAAGAGTTCAGGTACATAGTAATTGGGAGTAGTTTTACGCTCGTGCGCAAAGGATATGACAATCACCATTATTATAATAAACCCTCATACAGGAAATGAGGCTGGAGTGTGGATGACGTCATACCCGGAAGAGATGCTCCTGAGAATTTGAGGATTTTGAAAAAGAGTCAGTAGCGAGTTGAGATTGGATAATGGAGGCAGAGAGTTAAGTTTCTACCATTGAGGCATAGAGTTGGATTTGGGCCGTTGAAGATGTAGTTAGGTTTTTCGGATCTCTACTGACAGAGATCATAAACATCACAAGATGCGCCGCATGTTGGGGATGGTTAGCATAGGAAGAATAGTGTCTCTCTCCTCGTGTCGAAGAACTAAAGTCAGAAGTTAATAAAACCGTTCGTACCTGAAACGACAGAGTCCGCCTGTGTTTTGTGTTTGAAAATATGTTTGTATCACAGTTAGAGTAGACAACATATGTTCAACGATGATTTCAGGTCATGTTTTAAAGTATTCCTAAACAAGTTCCTGAGTTTCAAGTATTCCTATCCAATACTAATAATCTATAAATACACATATATAGTTTCAAGAGGCTATTCATGTTTAATGATAATCATTTGTTTGTTAACAGTTATACAGTTCCGTGTATTCCCAACCAATAACAATGATTTTCAAATATATATATTTTATCCATAAATCAGACCTTAACCTTCACTACCGCTCGTAATTAGATTTTCCTTGAGATAATTGGAAATAAAGATGTACTACATACCTCTAGAGGAGTGTGAGAATGAACATAGCATCCGTAAAGCAGCAGCTGTTCGGCCATCTAACATCCATCACGAAAACTATCAAAATTGACGAACCAGACAATTGTTGAATAGCCGTAATACAACGATACGTATACGTATACATAATACAAATATATAAGCGGAAACATAGTCGTCAATATTATACGAACTTCAATGCACGAACACGCTTCTTTATAAAAAAATATACCTCTCACACTTTAATCTCAAAAGGGTTGCGAAAGGGTTGATATTGGTTATGTGTGAGAAGTTAGTTGGAAACCGAGACAGACTGCCACATATTGACCCAAAGTTCTTCTGACCATAGCAGCACTTCTTTCTAATCTTGGCCGGGATTCTCAACCGTGGGTCACTGAGAGCCCAAGCCCTCAGTCTGCAAGCTGCTTCTCACGCTGGCATCTTGTCCCCCAACTGACTCCAACTGCAATTGGAACTCGAACTGACTACATCAAGCCGTCTGTGGCACCTGGTCATATAATTGTTTGATGTCCACTTGTTTCCTGTGGGCGTACGAATCAGCACCGAATTCAACTATGTCCACAGGTCAAGGTGATATTCCGATATATTCGATGGGATGCGCCTTTTTCGCTGTTCCCTGCAGGTGCATCTCTTGATTGACGGCTCGGTCGAGGTTCAATATGTTACACATACGGGAGATTTCTGGAGAAGTAGGGACGACCTCATAAGTGATGTACTGCCGTGGACTCCTTCACATGGACGAAGAAAGGCAGGACGACTAGCTAGAACCAGCATACAGCAACTCTCTGCCGATACTGGATGTAACCATGAAGACCTGCTGGAAGCTATGGATGATAGGGAGTGGTGGCGATAGAGGGTCAGGGATAGCCGTGCTGATGGCGCGTCGGGATAATGATGATGCCTATTCCTAAAATATCCAGAACAGCAGCCTTAGTAAAAGGTGCAACATAATATCATACCCACTTTTTTTGGTGGGCTTAACATTTTGTAGTTTATAAAGTCGGCTTATTCTGAACTCCAGAATGTAATACAAGTAAAGTTGGTGACTGTAGTCAAGGGTGACGCAAAGGCTTCCTTTTCAATAGCTACAACACCAAGGTGTAGTGGGGGCGCTAGTCCTTTCTCTGGATTATCCCACTTTACCTTTGATCAATACATTATAATACAGAGTGTTAAGAAAGGAGGTATCAAATACCATTTTTTGAGTCTTTCGGGCAATTTTTGAACTTTTTGGGATTTCTTTAAAATCCATAGAAGATTTTTTTTTATTTAAAATGTTTAATTTATTTCTATGTATTTTCTGTCATGTTTTGAATTAAGTTTCTATTTTTTAACTTTATTTTAGAGAAGATGACTGAGTTTTTATAAAGACATTTCACACAATCTCAGTAATTTACAGTTGTATTTTTTCTACATTAAAACCTGATTGGGACGGACACTCTACAAATTTATAGATGGTAGATTTAGCTATGTTTAGCTATTTATCTGTGAGAACCTGTTTTTGAAACTCGAGTGTGGAATATTCAGTGTTTGTAGAGCACAAATCCAAGGTCATTTCTTTTTTACTTTTCCTCTGGGATTTGGGTCATGACTAGCAAAGGCAGATGAACGATGAGGTACCAAGCAGTTGTCCAAACAAAAAGGCTAATTACATTGTTTTGCTGAAAGATCTTTTTTTCTCCTCTATTTATTAGTAGCTTTGGGATCAAGCTGTGATCTAGCATCAAATTTCCATTGACCGTACAGACCACAGCTCATAAATTCTACTGGGACCATAACTCATCCATCTCCAAACGTTTTCGGCATTTTTTTCGAATATAATAATAAAAGCAGTTGTAAAATTTAGTTGTAAAATTTGAGATTGAAGCAATTTTAGTCTGCCCATAACACATCCAAATGAAAAGGGTACTCCTGAAACGCTTTTTTGCTCACTGTTTTCTTGGTTCATTATAGCGTTTAAAAAAAAACGCTTTCTGTTTTCCTCATGTTAGTAATAAATCAGAGGTTTCTGTTGAGGACATGAAGAGATTTGACGTAATTGATTTATTGTTTGTGCAATTTTCAAAAAAAAAAAAACAAAGAATTAGTTTATCTGATTTGTATAATAATCTTCATTTTCTTGCCAATTGTTTTCCGTGTTTCGACAAAATGATTCGGATTCTTCCAAAGATAGCTGATCACACCAATAGACAGAGACTAGAATATTTTATGAAGGTTTCGTAATATCTAGAGGGATTCTAGAATGTAAGAGTCTTCCATGGTTTTTCATAAGATACAAGAACACTTCTTTATTTTAAGAAAATATTCAAAACGTTAGTTGGCGTAGGAATTACAGAATAGCAACAAATTTACACGTATTTTTATTGTCATTAGCCCAGAGAAATGTACTCATTTGACAATAAACTTACGAATAGAATCGTTTGGGCCTATTTTCAAACCAGTGTATATTCATAATTCTACTTTCAGTTTCAATGCTGTTGAATGATCAATGATACTTAATAATATATGTTCGATAATCAATGATATTCAATAATGTATGTTTTCATTTAAAAAATAATTGACAAGAAAGAGAATAATTTTGATATTTTGAATGAGAACTTTACCTTCTTTTAAAAAAATATCTCTAGTAAACCTGTATTTATTTATGGACGAACGTATATATATATATATATATATATATATATATATATATATATATATATATATCCGCTGACAGACTGTTTTGTTTTATTCCAACTCTTCAGTATGGCTAGACCCACGAGGTGGTTTATACGGGCTCAAAACCCGGCTGACTTTAGGCTAGTCAGACATCTTACACCAGAGACATAGTCATTCACATCGTACGAAAAGGGATTTTTTTATATATACCATTGTACATACACGTTATCGGCTATCTGGAGTGCTCAAATCTTGAGGAGAGCTATTGCATTTTCTGGCGTAGCAGTCGACAACCTTATATATATATATATATATATATATATATATATATATATATATATAATCATTGTTTTTTCTATTATTATAATTATTTCTTATTACTTATGTTTATTTTTTCTTTTATATATATATATATATATATATATATATATATATATATATGGCAATTGTTACCTCCTTTCTTACACTCAGCATTATAAGGTATGTATCAAGGGCATGTGGAGCCATCTAAAAAAATGAGTAACGCCCTCACCAACGCCTTGGTGTTTTAGCTATTGAAAATGAGACCTTCTGGTTGCCTTTGATTACGATCAGCAAACTTAATTTACGTACGTATTAAATAAGTTTTGGAAAAATAATTTCGCAGACCCTAACATTAATAATAGATTTACATCAAACTGTGAATATTTTTTATTAATACTGGATATGAGGTCCAATCCATGTACATGTTCTTAAAAAAAGGTTTATTCAGTAATTGGGGATTAAATAAATAGTTTTGGCTTGAGTTAAATTAGAAATGAAATAAAAACATTTTTTTTTTCATTTGATCTTACTTCTTCCAAATCTACTTGATATTTCAGTTGTTTCCAGCAATGAAGTGCGTTATATTCTGCTTTCAGTATTTTTAGAGACTAAGACTTCTATATCAGAGATTAACAAAAGGTCACCGTAAGAAAAAGTCGTACTGTACTTAAAAATCATAGCACTGTGAAGTCGTTAACGGGTCAGGAAAAGGATAGATCCCAGTCATTCCTGCTTTCACCACTTAGATTAACACTTAATACTTTTCTTCACTACTCTTTGGCCAGCATTTTTCTACTTTAGAAGCTTAAAAAGAACGTTTTGGAAAGAAGTCTTTGTTCGGAATAAAAACCAAAACATATTAGCAAAATCATATCTGCTAAAAGTGAGGAATTTAAAAAAAAAATAATGAAAAAAATCAAAGATGGTTTGTCGATGTTTTAGAATCGTGCTCTATTTACATTTCAGTGTTTTTTTTAATATGTTTAATAATGTTAGATTGGTATAAGTTTACACTTTGGGGTTTCCTTAAAAATGAATATGAATCATTACTCATAAATTACGATACAAAGACGGTTCCATCACTTTTGAGTTGTGATTTTTTCATTTTCCCTTAGCTCACATTTATGTCACTTGATAAAATATAGTATTTTATGTACAAAACAATAATACGGTTTGTAAACTAAGATAATAAAATAAAACTCCTCCCTCAGAGTTTAAAGTGAGCTAACTTCAAGTGGCTTTTCATTCAAATGACTGAATTTCGTTAAATTCAACAGAAACCAACTGTGTAAATATTTGTTCTTAATGCAATATTAAAGTCAGCAGTGAATTTAATTATTGTTAAGCGCTAAATTATAAAGTTAATGATTACTTTAAATTTGTAAATAGTTGCGGCATTTATACGCTTATTCAAAACCTTTATTTCAATGACTAAAAGTTCATCTAAATATCGAGCACGTGAAACTCAAAGTCACGTGTTTTATGATGTCTTATTTTATTTTATATTTGAAATATAAGACTTATAGGAATATGCTTGAAAACATATTGAGGATGGTTAGAACCTATTTTACTATAACATGGATATTGATGTTTTCTTTTTTCTTAAGGCAGACACGGTACCATTATATAAATCAAGAGTAACGTCTAAAAAATCCGTCATTTTTTAATTAGTTTGGATGTCCAAATTGAATCTAAGCTTATTGAATGACCGATTTAATTTTTTCCTAACCGTATCACCTTTTGTTAGCGTACAGTCATCCAAAATTACCAACCCACCATCCCAATGGTGTTTATTGTTTTCCAACGTCAGTAGCATCAGTTACCCTTGCAAACATGGTCTTTATCAGGATGATTAAACAACCCTTAGTATATCAATGTATGTTCTAACCACCCAAGATTGGTTTTCAAGCATATTTTTTGATGGTATTATGAATATATCATCCATCAGTTCTTCTAATATCGATATATTCACTCAGAACAAACACGAATACGAGGCAGCACTAAAAGAAACAACGGCTATAAGGCCAAAGTTGTTTATAAATCTCACGATGAAACAGCAGATGTACGTAATAGGAACAATACAGCACGGACAATTTATAGTTTACACCGACGTATAATATGGCCGTAGCTAATAAGGTACAGTATGAATTTTCTTATTTTTAGTGGGTTAGGCATTAAACTTGGACCGTTCACACAAGGAGAACTCGACTCGGTTCTCAGAAAAATTAAAAATAGGAAAGCTGCAGGAATGGACGAAATTCCCCCGGAAGTATGGAAGACCAGACAATTCGACGACATACTGCTCCGACACTGCAACGCAGTATACAATCAAAATCCGATAGATAGATGGACGAAGGGATGCATACTCCCCTTCCCTAAAAAGGGGGACCTCGGATTAGCCAAAAACTACCGAGGCATAACACTTACATCCATAGCTGCCTAAATCTACAATGCCCTACTACGAAACCGAACAGAACCCAAAATCGACAACATACCTAGAAAAAACCAAAATGGCTTCCGAATAAATAGATCTACGACCTCACAAATATTAACCATCCGCAGAATCCTTGAAGGTGTACGGGCAAAGAACCTACAAGCGACATTAATATTTGTCGACTTTACCAAGGCTTTCGACTCCATTCACAGAGGAAAGATGGAACAAATCCTACTAGCGTACGGCATACCTAAAGAAACCGTAGCGGCAATAACGATTCTCTATAGAAACACTAAAGTAAAAGTACGATCACCAGATGGAGACACAGAATACTTCGACATTGTAGCAGGAGTACTACAAGGGGACACGCTGGCTCCGTACCTCTTTATCATTTGTCTAGACTACGTACTTAGAACATCGATTGACAAAATCAAAGAGAATGGCTTCGAACTGACGAAGAAAAGAAGCAGAAGATACCCCGCAACAACAATTACCGACGCCGACTACGCCGATGACATAGCGATACTGGCAAATACACCTGACCAAGCCGAAACACTTCTGCATAGTTTGGAACGAGCAGCAGCAAGCATAGGCCTCCATGTTAATGCACACAAAACGGAATATATGTGCTATAACCAAACGGGGGACATCTCCACTGTAAAAGGAACCCCTCTTAAACTAATAGACAAATTCACGTACCTAGGAAGCAGCGTTGAATCAACCGAAAAGGACATCGAAACGAGGTTAACTAAAGCATGGACAGCTATCAACAGGCTATCGACTATATGGAAATCAGACCTAACCGATAAAATGAAACGCAGTTTCTTCCAGGCAGCGGTCACATCGATACTGCTATATGGATGCACTGCATGGACGCTAACAAAACGGCTGGAGAAGAAACTAGACGGCAATTACACAAGAATGCTGCGTGCAATCCTGAACAAGTCCTGGCAGCAACACCCCACAAGACACCAACTGTATGGCCACCTGCCCCCTATCACCAAAACTATTCAAGTTAGGCGAACCAGACATGCAGGACATTGCTGGAGAAGCAGAGATGAACTCATAAGAGATGTACTCTTATGGATCCCCACACACGGCCGCGCAAAAGCAGGACGACCAGCACGAACGTACATTCAGCAGCTATGTGAGGATACAGGTTGTTGTCCTGAAGACCTACCTAGGGCGATGAACGATAGGGAGGAGTCGCGAGAGAGGGTCAGGGATATCCGTGCTGCCAGCACGATATGATGATGATGATGATGATGATGATGATGATGATGAATTTTCTGATGATCCGCTTTGGTTAAACCAAAATAAATTTTTCTGACTCTGTAGGCATCTACATTTCGCTGTATTTAGTGTATTAAACACTCTTACATTTAGCTTAGTGAGTTGGGTGTTCACAAATGTTCCGGAAGACCAGTGTTCAATCCTAGGTCGGGTCATACCAAAATCATTTTAAATGGTACTTGATACCTCTTTGCTTAACACTCAGAATTATAAGGTATGTATCAAGGGCTAAGTGGAGCAATCCAGGGAAAGGAGTAGCGCCCTATCGTACACCTCGGTGTAGTAGCTATTGAAAAGGGAGCGTTCAGGTCACCCTCGACTTATGGGAGATAACTTTACTTATTTTACATTTAGCTTAAGGAATGCAGTTGCCTTTCTTTCTTTAGACTCGACATCCGTTATTGGTTGATTATTTTCAAATACGTATGTTTTTTTGTCTTTTCTTTTTTATGATTTTTTTCCGGATATCATTTGGTGTAACATTATTTTAAAAACTCAAATTGTTTTATCAGTTTTTTCTTCACACAATTAGAATTATAGAATATTTTTAAACATTAACTATATATAAATATATATATAATGAGAGACAGAGACAAACAGAGACAGAGACAGAGAAATTGAAATTGTTTTATCCGTTTTTTCTTCACACAATTAGAATTATAGAATATTTGTGAAAAATTAACTATATATAGAAATATATATATATATATATATATATATATATATATATATATAGAGAGAGAGAGAGAGAGAGAGGGTGGGACTTTGTACTTACTTTCATATTGCATCCATACGTGCTAGATAGGTTTAAGAAAATGTTTATTTCCATGTTGGGCTCATTTTAATTGAAATTGGATTAAGTAAGGTTACTTTGGTTAACATGAGCCAATTTTTATTTTGTAGATTTGATTTGTTACATCAGGCTTTCATAAAGCAGGGCACTAGGGAAGAGGTAAAAAATATTTCAGTCATAGAGCCATTCCCCAGAATTAAGAAAGTTTTATTTATGGAAATCTTAAATAAACTATATGTATGAATTTTTTTATGTCTTTTAATTAAATATATTTAAGATATTTTCCAGACTTTCTTTTTGTGATGAAAGTCGGTAAATTATAATGAGAAGGGAAACATTGCTAAAGGACCTATAATCATACGATATATTTTCCTTATGAACTAGTTGAAATGACTCATATGATCTTGTTAATCTGAAATTCTTTTAATTCATTTTTTTATATAATTAAGATTCTTTTTTTCCAAATGATTATTTTTAATGGAATAATTCACTAAATCGCCTTAAACGGTAATCAGAAACAGACATTTTCTTAACCTCATCTTCACTTAAAACACTTAAAAATACATGGCCAGAAAGTTCTTGATACTATTCTCATTTTTAACTCTCTTTTCTCTAAAACTATAAAGTTAATTTGAATCTTATTCTTTGCCGTTTCACTAAGTATTATTTAACCCTTGATAATGTTTCTTTGTTTAACGCCATATCAACTTTCGTGTATTTAATGGTAAAGTTAAACTTGTAGAAGAAAATTAGTGATATTCAACCAATGATGGGTATAAGAGGGTTCATACTTTCCTCATATGTATTACTCTGAATGGGAACATAATGTTGTATAGCCATAACCAACTATACAAACATATGCATGCAGAACATAATGACACAATAAAGACGAGTGACACAGTTCTTTAGAAAAATATACCTCTCACTTTATTTGAAAGGGTTGTGTGTGAAAGGAAGTTGGAGACCGAACAGAACTGCAACATATTGACCCCCACTCTTCTGGCCATAATAGCGTTTCTCTCCCGTTCTCCTGGGCTGCTTAACCGGAGGGCTGGGGACCCACTCTGCTGGGTGCTGGTTTTCTCTACCGCATCTTATCTCCAACTGATTGAACTTCCTGTGCACCGAGTTATATAATATTTCAACGCACACCTTCTTCTTTTGGGCGTCACAAATCGCACTCATTCAACCGGTCCCAGGTCAAGGTTATATTCTGATATTCTTCGACCGGATGCACCAGTTATTTACACAGGTGCATTTCCTATTTTGACAGCCCGTCCGGGTCAAAGGTCAATATACAACAATAATAGCGTGACTTAATTTTGAACGCGTTTACTTTGAAATCGCTGTCTAACACTTTAGCCACTGCGTCAGGGTGATGTTCAAATAATGTTTCTCAGAATGCAAGATTCTTAAGACATCTGATTGAATGTCACCGTGAAAAATCTTTTTGTGAGCTGCCTGTATACGAGATGTTATCAAAAATTAACTGGATTGAATGTTAATTTTTAAATTTTAATGTTAAGTCTAGAAGCAAACAACCTTTTCAATAAAGAGATGAGTTTTGTCGTGATGTCCGACTTTGAGTCGCCCAGTTAGATAAAACCTCGTCACTTTTAGACCAGCAATGTCCATTCGTATTGCTGAATAAATTTGACGAATTCGAAATTTTAAAGCTTATTGCTACTTTTTATATCACCGTAAAAATCAAATAACAGACCAGGCGGAAAGCATTATCTATGTGTACTGTTTGCACTCATTAAAGATATTACTAATTTCGATGTTGCGGTTAATAAGTAATCTCTGTGAGGTCATCCCATAATTTTTACCATTGGTGATACAATATAACCTGTTTAAAAGAATTGTATAACATTCGAAAATGAACGTCATCATAAATGAATGATCATTCTATTTTTGTGATGGGTTATGTCGTGTGCAATCAGATCTAAATAGTATTAAAACATAAAATGTGCAATCAAATATGACTAATATTAAAACACTACAATTTTTGAGTGGCATAAAAGGTTTAAGGAAGGCAGGGAGTCTGTGAGGGATGATGAGAGGTGTGGGAGGAGTAAGGGAGTCAACACACCAGAGTTGATTGGCCATAGGGTTAGGGTTAGGGTTACTATGTTGTGGTTTTACGGGAGTTCAGGAAGAGATTCCGTCGGAAGAGGCCAGCAATCTTCAAATCGAGTCAGTGGCATCTCCAGCAGGACAATGCACCAGTCCACAACTCCATCCTTGTCACAGACTATTTGACCAAGTTGGGCATCAAGACAGTTCCTCACCGCCCCTATAGTCCAGACGTTGGTCCCTGTGATTTTTGGTTTTTCCCTTAGCTCAGAGGCTGTCGTTATGAGACAATTGATGAGCTGAAAGAGGCTGTGACGAAGGTCATTGACTCGCTCATACAAGAGGACTTTCATGGAGCCTTCCAGAAGTTGTTGGAACAGTAAAACAAGTGCATTGCAGCCGGAGGAGATTACTTGGAAGGGGACTAGAGTTTCACGTGTGTACTATCAATAAAAGTGCCCATACGATAAAAGTCTAGAAACTTATAGTATGGACCTCGTATCTATCTAGTTTTTACTTTTTTTAAATTATCTATTCTCCTGGAAAAAAAACGAAACCGTCTGATGGTAAAACCCAGTTTCTAAAAATTTCGTAAATGCGGTGTACCCCTTCATTGCTGTTACTCCGAAGTCTACTCTGACCGAAAAGGATAGAACCTATTAGGGGCCCGTCAAAGTATCAAGTTGATTTTCTTGAAAATTAGTCTATTAGATAGAACCACGTACCCCAAAAAATAAACTTTTGAGAAAAAATTACACAAAATATGTAAAACTGAACTTACAGTGAATGCAGATAGCTAACCTAGAGTCATAAAATTTTCCTAGATCGGTTGAACTGTCATTAAAGTCTATATATCAATCGCTTAATGATCCTTGGTTTCTATGATGTAGACCATGTTTTTTTTTTTATTTCAAGCTTTTTGCTTATTTTAATAAAAGGATTTTACGAGTGAAGCATTCTTCAAATTTGAAAAAAAAAAAGCACCCGTGGAATCAAATCTCGTCATTGAATTATTTTTCTCACTTGATCAGGATTCAGATAAAATTCCATTGGTAAGATCGAGAAATATATCGGTCAGTCAATTGTAGATAAGTTTAAATAATAGAAGTAATCAATCAATAATTAACTAATCAAAACTTGTTGAGAAAAAATGTTCAGTTAAATAAAATCTACAAAAATAAGAACCAATAATTGTTCTTTCAAATAACCACATCTTCGAGAAGAAACTGATGGATTCAGAGCTTTTAACAATGTTGATGGAAAACATTAGGATTAACATTACAAACCATCGTATTAATACTGCATTAAAGAAATAAATCAATGCTGACAATTAATAGAAGAGAATTCGGATGAACTTTTCACGAGATGATTAAAAACAGCTAGAGGCAAAAAAAAAAAAAGAAAAAAAAAGAAAATTGATAATAACATAACAAAAAGTCAGAAAAAAACAAACAAAAACGTTTAAATAGTTTGTTTATTTTTTTAGAGAAGTTGAAATCAATCAAGATGCATAAATTGACAGAATGTTTCGTTATTACTATACACTAAGCATGATCAAATCTGATACAAATGTATGGCATGAAACTAACTTCTTAATAATTGCACTAAATCAACGTTATACATCAACAAGTATGAATCACGCATTGGTTTGGTAAGATTTACTTCTTTAATGGCTTATCAACTTTCGTGGATTATTTAAAGCTAAACGCATCCTTGTAGAAGAAAAATAGTTGTACTGTTTTATCCATAGCTAGGGTCATAAGAGGGTTCATGCCATTCTCAATAATATTAGTTGAAAGTGAAGATGTTAGAGAAACTGGATTTTCAACTTTCTTGATAAGATGTCACGCTCCAATGCATTAGCCTCTAACTCATGAGAACAACCCCGACGCTTAAAGTTTACTGATTATGATAAGTTGGCTGCCCTTACTTGAGAGCAACGCAACGGCTCCCTTTTCGATAGCTACTTCACAGTGGTGTAGGGTAGGGCGCAACTCCTTTGACCTGGCTGATTATAATACTGCTGAATAATTTTACTGAAGATGTGATGGAATATTAATATTTTAATGCGTTCAAAGTTTGTTTGTTTTTTTTAGTATTATTTTGGTAAGGTGAAACAGAATTAATCAAATCCACCTGCTTTTGCGAAGGTTGTGAAGGTAACAAACCACACGAGACAATCAGATACTGAACTCACCTAATATTATCGGTTCGCCACTTGCCGTATTTACTTGGAGCGCTGCCTCGGAACCCGCAGTTTTAAACTAACCTGATCCTTGAAATCCTGGCAACCCGAGCGAAATTTATTGAATCATCTGGTTCCAGTACTGTGATCAATTGTGCCTTCACCTCTCGCACAAGAAATAATTTTAGTCACTTCCATGGTGTTATAATTTACTTCGAAGCTTTAAAGCATACGTCTCTGATTAAGACTACGTGAGGCTACGTAGAATGAGTCAGCACACCGACTAGCACAACACTAGCTACAGCAACAGGTATCTCCAACGACTGAAACTAATTAGTTCACATGATATACTCGCTGTAAACTAGCACTAATCAAAGTTTTGCAAAAATTTTGAGTGACTCAAGTTCATTGATGGAAGTTATTTAAATTGCTTTCTTGTAATGATGTTCCTATGATTAAAAAATACTTATTCTACAACATAAAAATGCTAAAAACATATTTTACGTGTCTAGTTATAAAGCAATGTTTAATAATGTTATATTTTAGACTGTTTGCTAGTTTAGAGGGTTTCATTACTACGAAGTGATTGAATAGTAAAGTGTCACGTGATAGCTCACGGAGACGAAGAGGTAAGACTGATACTATTCTCCCGTGTTGAACTAGCACTATCTAGCAGTCAAAAAGTGACCGTTAAGAGAGAATGTGGGTCACAGAGGGGATAGACAGATGTTGGCACTTAGTGACCTCAGGTCGCCGGACATCGGAAGGGGAAAGAGAGAGAAGCCAAATGACTGGCTGGGACCCCAAAACGGAAGTGGGGCTCTCTTCCCCTCAGCGGAAGTAAAGGACAAGAATGTTAGTTTTTGAGCAGGGTTCATAGCGGGCAGAAGAACCATAACCATCTTACTCCGGGTTAAAGACAAAAGATTAACTGAGACACGAAGGACTCCAAAATCCTTCAAGCCAGTATTAAAAACAGAACAAAGTCTATTGGCCCGTGAAAGAAGAAAATTCTCCAGTGGAACCCGTCGAAAATAAGATAAGTAATTTTGGGGACATTTTTCCTTTATACCCAAATTTCGTTTACCACTCTCTCTCTCTCAATTTGAAGAAGGACAAAAGTCAGAAAAGACTGTCCAATTATATGTTTTTGACACTCTGAACGTGTATATATAAGTAGTAAAGGATTTTATGTATTTTCATTTTACCATGTGGTCTATGTTGTTACTTCATGCTTTCTTTCCAGCTTCTATTCGCCTTATGTTATCTTGCTTAGAATTGTCCTATTAATACCTAAAGTATCACATGGGAAACCGGAGTTGCCGACTACTACAATATTAATATTATTACGACTAAAAACCTATAGGCTCATTATCTTCCATTGTCTCGGGGAAAGAAGAAAGCGGCCTGGTGGGTGTGTGATAGTGTGAAATTTGGAACCCCTTGCCAGCGGCGGTCAGTCTGGTCCTAAATTATTCCCTCACGTAATATGCCAGTTCTTATATGCCTGAGAGAAAAACTCTGAACAGGACTTATTCTGTAGGGGATCAAGTGCCAACCTGCCCCGTCTTCACACGTGCGAAAATAAAGTCCTGTTTTGGGATTTTAGACGATTTCGCGTCACAAAAGCCTTACGCTATACGGTGATACCGAAATATTCCTCCAGAAACACTCTATTAAATTTTATTGGATCTTGCCAGAAAGATGAAAACCTTCAGAACATAAAAGTGACCGTGATAGCAATTGTACTTGGAGTTGTTAGATTGGTTCCCATGGATAAGAGATTGGAAGAACTAGAGATCAGAGAAAGAGTCGAGATCATGCAGACCTCAGCACTGTCAAAATAAGATAAAATGCTTTGAAAAGTTGTGCAGACCTGTGGAGATTTGCTATCTTTCAAACTTCAGTGTTAAAAACAAATAAAATGGATAATAATAAAGACAGCACAGAAGTACAAGAGCTGACACGATTGCAAAAAGAATTAGAAATAGAGTTTGAATAACATGTTTTTCTAATCTCTTTTACTCAGTTATTTTCCGTCTTATATATACACGACAGGTCAAAAATATTAGGCCACGCTCAAATCTTTTTAATTCCTAATCATAAAAATGTTATTAATGAAACAAGCACATCAACGGTTTTATTTATTATGCTAAATGCATGTCTTACTGAGCTTTATTGAATATAAATTAAACCAAAGAAACACTAAATATTCTTAAACATTTGATTCATCAGTATGACATTCACTGAAGACTGGAGGTAGACTGAAGATAATTTTTCCCAGGTTTCTTGTAAGATTTGTCACAGGTGAACCATACTTGTGGGATGTTTAGCTCAGTCTTTTCGGCCAAGTCCATCTCGTACATGCTCAATGGTATATAAGTCAAATAATTGCGTTAGCCAAGACATCAGTTGACGGTCATGTTGTTCCTCTTAGCTTTTAATGTACCAATGACAGAAATTTACTTGTAATATTTGGGTCATTATCTTGTATGGGTTCAAATCTTTGAGCCCTAAGCAGCGTTCCAAATGGTATTGCGTGATGCTGCAGTAGGCTGTAATAGCCAGTCTGATTCAAGTGGGACTTCACCTGGAGTAAATCCCAAACTTTGAAATCTGCTTAATCCTCCCTAAACAATAATAGAGCCTCTTCCATGTTTTACGGTTGGTGTGATAATGGGGGTTGCAGCTATTTCATTAATTCTTTACCTTACGCAGATCCTCCTATTAGCCGAAAAACTTCACACTCTATTTGTAAGTCCAAAAGACTTTATTCCACTTCTCTTTTGTTCAGTCATTGGACTGGGCCCTTTTGCCATTGTTTCCTTCCTTGATAGTGTTTTCTTGACTGCAATAGTGAGGCCAGCTTCACAATTTTCTCGTCACAGTGCACTCTGACACATTTTTTCACGACATTGATTCATTTGTGAAGGTGATTTTGAAGCAGTCAGCCTTCTATCACGCAAGCTTGTGACTCAGATGAAATTCCCCTCTGCAGAGGTAAACAGGTCGAATGTAAGTAAAAAAAAAAGTAAATTTGGCGAGCGTAGTTGAAGGCCACCCGAATGCTCCCTTTTCAATAGCTACTACACCGAGGTGTAGGGGAGAGCCATACTGCTTTCCCTAGATTGGTCATATTTACTCTTGATATATACCTTAGAGTCCTGTGTGTTAAGCAAGGAGGTACCATGATTATTTTTTGAGTTTTGGGGATTCATCCCTGGTCTCTCAGGTCATTGGCAAACACACAACAAATTTGGTAGTATCCTGTTAACAGTAATTCAACACAATATAGTCTAATGCGAGTTTAAGACGGTGGTATAATAAATCTTATGTAAAACATGTTATACATGCTCAAGACTAAAGAAGATTAATGCGATCAAATCTAAGGTTAAAGTTGCTGAGGGTGTCTTGTATTTAATATAATAAATAAATAAAAGATTGAGTTACTAAACTTGTTTCATTAAAACTAAAACTTAGGATAAGTGAAAATAAATGAGGGTTGCCAAATAGTTTTGACTGGTAGTGTATATATATATATATATATATATATATATATATATATATTTGTGTGTGTGTGTGTGTCTGTGCTTGTGACTTTTCGTGTTATATATATATATATGCATGCGTGTGTGTGCGTGCGTGTGTGTGTGTGTGTGTGTGTGTGTGTGTGTGTGTGTGTGTGTGTGTGTGTTTAATAAAGTCATCGGAAGGTATCAGTACCGAAATACAAGTTCTGTTATTGCACAGTCTACTTTCCAATTCAAGCTTTAATTTAACTTCTATTGTGCAGCTGTCATGAACACTTGACTTCATCATGAATATCGATGTTTAATTCATTAAGAGTTTTGAGTTCCATTTTTTAAATATATAATCTAAAGAAGGTTATATTGGGGATTGTCTATTAGCGAAAGAATTTAAAAAAAAATATTGAGGTATATAGTATTCGATTTATGATGCAGAAAATTACTCGGTACAATAAAATAAATGACTTTTTGTTTTCTACACATATTAATAATGATGTAATACACAAATTCGACTAAACTTATTTCGAATACATCTATTTTTTATATGAGCACAATTATGTATTAATTATATATGAGAAAATATCTTTATAAAAATAATTTTATGTTCAAGTTAATTATAATCATAATATAAGTGAATAGGATAGAATTGTAATCTTTTTTTTTTCAAATTAAATTCATCTCTTGTTGGTTGGGCTTAGAATACGCTGATTTTATCTAATGCAGTGGGGCAGAAAACTCCGAAAAATGAGTGTATCAAACGAAACTGTTTCATGATGGGGACACCTGCTGAGTGGTCTGTATCCTTTCATTGCCATAACTTCCACTTCCTCTTTGATACAATGTGGTAGTATCTGTTAGGGTCCCATGTCTGGTTTATTTGTTTGGGTTTATGGCATATCAAACTTTGTAGGTTCTTTAATGCCGAATCGATTTTATTCAAGTAAACAGTTCTATTTCAAACAATTCAGTTTAGCCTAAGTATACACTTTAATTGCCAAAAAATTCTATTTCAAGAAATTCGATTTAGTCAAACAGTTCTATTTCGAAGTATTCAATTTAGCATAAGTACAGTTTTAATGCCCAAAATAGTCCTATTTCAAGCTATTCAGTTTAGTGTAAGTACTCAGTTTAGTTCTCTTTAACCCAGAGAAAGGACTCTATCAGGTGCTACCACTCCAGGCCAGAGTGGACCTGGGATCGATGGCAATGAAGCGTACACAGCATTCTACAAAGCTCCAGCATTAGTGGAACCTTACGATCTGATTGTTTCGAGTCATATCCAGGGTACTCGTAAGGGGGTCTTACCCATCTGCAGAGAAGAAGTCGGTGTATTCTTCATCCCGACCGACTTGGCAATTTCATGCCTTGATTACGGGCAGACGGTAATTTGGGTACAAATATTGCTTTGTATCCCTAACAATTCAATTAAACATCAATCACTTGTTTATACACAATTAAATGATCAAACAGTTGTATTTGCTCCATAGAAATGAGGCCGTCAGATGCAATCACTCAGGTTCAGAGTGGACTTTCAAACAAGGACAATGAAAGGGTATTCAAGATTCCTCATAGCTTTAAGACTAGACACTCATCATCAGATGGTTTTGTGTCATACCGACGAAATTTGTTGGTGGGATCTTAACCTCTGCAGAGAGACATCGGTGGATTCAACAGCAACAGCTCACAGTAAATGATAAATGCTAAATTGAATAAGTAGTTTTAGATAGAAATACTTGAATCCATTTAACAGTGTAGATATAATAGCAATACTAGTGCCTGAAGAAATTAGTTTTAACTCATTTAAAAATGTAATTTCCTCCAAACTATACACCAACAAATCATATATGTATATCCATTTAAATGTGTAAAAAAAAGGATATGTTAAATTATAACTGTTATATTGTTATGCTTGAAAGCATGTAACTGTAAAAAAAGTGAGCTAAAGCTCTTTAAGAAAATGTTATTGATAAAATGTGTTTAGAGATCATATATATAATATATACATATAAAGAAGATTTGGCATTGAATAACCTACAATGGTTGATATGCCATAAAACCTAACCAACTAAAACTATATATATATATATATATATATATATATATACATATATATATATATATATATATATATATATTGAACAGTTCCAAAAAAATATTCTTCATTTCAGTTTTCAGTTGGACTAGAATTGTATGCACTTGAAATAGTCACCCATTATTTTTTATGCTGAACAAATTTTGAACTGTCCTTTATATCTTAGAATAAAACATCATGCTCATTGCTTTAAAAACTAATATCTGTTGAAAAATATCAAGGTAAGATTGCTTGGCACCCATTTTAAATGACTTCTCATTTCCCATTCTTTGATGCTCTATAAGCAAGTTTATTTAATCATCGCAGTTTTCACTATGATACCCTAAAATGTTTAGTACAACCAGCACAACTCAATCCACTGTTAATTCTAATGAATCAGAAAACTTGCAATAAGACATTAATTCACTGGTCTCCCATCCATTGCCAACCTATTCGATATTTGCAAATGTTTCTCTGTGGAAGATTTTTTTTAAGATTATGAGCTGCAGGGCCAAGGATTTTAAAATATGTATATTTTGGCTGCATTTCTTCATTAATACATATTTCGTTGAACATAATAGACATTTTTGTCTACATATTTTTTGTTGATCCTTTCATATTGCCGTATAAACATAATAGCACTTTGGAATACAGACATGATCTCGTGAAGAGGCAAATTACACTCTGTAAGAATAACATCAATACACTCAACCATGACAGTACAGACGCTCTTCTTCTTACGAAGTAGTAATGTACATACAAAAGTTACATCACTTTTCTAATAGATCCTTCCCTGATGATGGCACAAAGTCGGGCAGAAAGTACTAGGGAAATAAATAATTATGGAAGATTCATCCACCAATTCCCGCCGAATATTATAAAATCAATACAGCATTATCAAAGGATCAACAAAAAATATGTTGACAAAAATGTCTAGAAAATTACTATACAACGAAATATATATTACTGAAGAAATTCTGCCAATATATATATATATATATATATATATATATATATATATATATATATAAATGTATATTCATTTATATATATATATATATATATATATATAATCATATCTATTATACTTAGCTTAAAATTGATTTTATGTCGCATCTTATTCGTGCTCTAGGGTTCGGTATATATATATATATATATATATATATATATATATATAATGTCCTTTCCCTTCCAAATCATGATCTAACACAATGAACAGTGACTAAAGTAATCACGCAGAAAAAGAGCTACACTTAACATACTTTGCAGTATCGCAAACGGTACTGAGCTTTAATTAGATTCGAAGATGATATGTCTATCGCCTGAGGTAGAAGTGAATAAGCAAGAAACTTCCTATTTTATTCACTTACTGTTTAACCTTTTTAAAAGTTTTATGCATAGTATGAATTCTCTAACCGTATTTTTTTTTCGCCTTAGATAATTGAATTCTATGATGTCAGTAGGTTTTGAGAATAACACCGTTCATTGTTTGAATGTGTTATCCCCGAATGAAATCCACGAAGATATGGTTGCTACAGTAGGGGTCAATGCATCTTCATAAAGCATAGTTGAAGAATACATATGTGAGTTATACTGAGCCATGGAAAGCTTCTGTTGGGTATCACCTAGCTTTTCAGCATAAGGAGCTGTTCCATCTGCCATATATAGCAGTAGCGGAGTTCAGTCTGGGAATAAGCCTACGAGTCAGACCAGAAGAGCCGTTCCTATTGTTGAAGTATATCATTACTCTATCACTAATCCTATGTTCTTATAACTAACAGTCTCTCTCTTGTAAATACTCTTTCCTGTAAATATAACTATTTTCCTCACATATCGTGGTTTGTCTTATTATTACTACTACTTGTGTTCACTCACAAGAACACAACAGCTTCAAAGATGAACGCGTGAAGGTACGTCTCCTACAGTCTCTACACAGAGAATCCATAACAGAGTTTATGATAAGACATTGACAGATAGACGAACAATTAAGTATTACGACAGAATGCGCCAATCCCAAGAACAGTGTCAGGCTAATTATTAATAATCATCTTTAACAGACAAAAGTTTCACCTCGGCCAATCTAAGAACTTCTTCAGCTCCCAAGAAATAACCACGGTAAAATATGTTGTCGCACCCGCAAACATTAATGGATTCTATGAAAACGGAAAACGATAAAAAAGACTAGAGGTTAAGATTAAAATGCCAAGCATTTTTTTAATGAATCGTACACGAATTTGCCGCAGTTGTACAACAGTTTCAGTAGTGTAGAAAGTCAGTGGGATCGAAAGGTGTAAGTCAACTGGCAAAGTGTTCTTGGCAAAAGCAAGTCTAGAAGATCGGGATAGAATCTTGGTTCTTGGTGCAGATCATAAGTGTAGCAATATGGTCATGAATCTGGAGACGATCAAAAAGGTGAGCGCATAAGGTGTAGAGGCTGGATAATTGCTGTTCCGATTTATTCGGTCGTTTTTTAACCGGGGATGTATACCGATATGGCATCGGGGTGCTGACAATATTTCGATCAGTGTTGTCATTCATGGACTAGAGATCTGCTGCATGATCTGGTCCGCTGCAAAAGAAACTGGTTTGCTGCAAATGTGACTGGCTGCTGCGTCGTCGTCTTATGATAATTGCAAAGGAATATAGGTGAGAGGATCAGAATTGATCCTTATGTGTTTTTTCTGAAATAGGATATAACTCCTAAAAGAGCTGGTAAAGACTTTCGTAATTTAGTTCTGAAAATACTGTTTAAGAGGGCTATTGAGATTGGTTTAACCAGGCAACGGCTGTGCTTAGTCTGAGGTTGCGATTCGTCGGATCGCGCGTCGGCTGCTGGCTGGTAAGAGAAGCGCAGGTATGGGATGTGCTGCGACTAGTGGAAGGGACCTCGTCTAATACGCTCACCGCTTCGTAGATAACTGAAATTTTGTGGTTAATGACTACCTTTATATAGAAAGGAAGGGCAGGTTATTGAATGGTTTATCGTGAGCGTAAGTGGCGAGTGATCTATTTTATCAAATACAGGAATTCTCTCTTTTAAATATGTTTTTTTTTTATTTAATGACATATCAACCTTTGTATGTTATTTGATGCTAAATCTATTCTCCTAGAAGAACAGTTCTGGTACGATTTAACCCATAGCTGGGAGGATAAGGGGGTTCATACCTTCCCCAAGGGTATTTGCCCGAAAGTGAAAGTAATAGCGCAACTGGAGTATGAACTCTCTTACTACGATTCCGCAGGCCATCGCATCAACCATTACACCACGAGGACACCCCCTCTTTTAAATATGAGTAATAATTAAATACCTCATTATGATGAAGAAAGGAGCTTAATGTTGAGACCGGGGATCGCCGTTTCCGGTAGGCGTTAAAAAATCCGTTAACTGATGTCACAGATGACTGATCTTTTTTTCCTCTTGGGCTTTTGAATTTAAGTTTCCTGAGCACTACGATAATATCAAGGGATATTTTCTGATGTTTTTATACTGAGCCAGAAGAACCGCTACAGTGATTCGTTACCGTAGATGTGACCTCGCGCTACCACTTTCGGCTACATACAAAATAACAGTAATAGAAGCAGAAGTATGCATAATCTCCCAAGTCCAATAAGGCCAATATCTTATATATATATATATATATATATATATATATATATATATATATATATATATATATCGGAACGGTGGTGAAGTCTCGTTTTTTTCCTGTGGTGTTGCTGATGGGTTACCTTGCAAAGGATTAAACATATACTGGTGCCAAGTATGTTAATGCCAGGCGTTAACTCCGAGGAAAATTACAAAAAATCGGCTTGGTAATCATATTTAGGGAGTACTTTTCCGTTATTATAATGTGCCATCCCCAAAAATTAGGTTTCAACGATGTTGCTATTCAAGATTGGTGATTTTAACTTGGTTGGTTTAGTTGGTTTGGTTTGTTGGGTTTTATTCCATATCAACCTTTGTAGGTTATTTAACACCAAATCCATTTTAATGTAAATGATCTGTTCTATTTAAAGCAATTCGATTTAGCATAAGTACACAGTTTAATTGTGAAAAACATTTCCATTTCAAACTATTCAAGCAGTTATATGTAACAATTCAGTTAAGTGTAAATACAGTCTTAATGTCGAAAAACAGTTCTATTTGAAATAATTCAGTTAAGCATAAGAACGCAGTTTAAATGTAAATACGGTTTAATTGTCAAAAACATTTCTATTTCCAGCTATTCAGTTTACTCAAACAATTCATTTTAGCAAAAGTATGCTGTTAGTTCTATTTAACCCATACATAGGGCCCCATCAGGTGCTACTAATCTGGACCAGAGTGGACATGGAAGCAATGGCAATGAAGGGGTACTCCGTATTCCCCAAAGCTCCAGCAATGCTGGAACCTCACCATCAGATTGTTTAGTGTCATATCCAGGACACTTATTAGGAGGGGGTCTTACCCCTCTGCAGAGGTGCTTTTAACTTGGGAAAAATCTTCCATATTAAACATATCTGGCATCTACCTGTTTCTTAAATTTATTAAAAGAACATTGAGTTCTCCATGACTGAACACATACTAAGAAATTATCAACCATATAATAATGTTCCTATAATAATAAAAACTGAGCAGAGGAGTAATAATTTCATTATTAATTACTTCAGTTTTTTTTCAATATATCTAAAAAATAGATGAATATAATGAAAAAACTTCCATGATAAATATTATAAATGGTCATCCTAATCATGAGGATAACCCTAATGTTAGACGGGGTGTCCTTGTGGTGTAATGGTTAAAGCGATGGACTGCGGAATCGTAGTACGCGAGTTCGTACTCCAGTCGCGCTATTACGTTCACTTCCGAGCAAATACCCTTGGGAAAGGTATGAACCCCCTTATCCTCCCAGGTATGGGTTAAATAGTACCACTACTGTTCTTCTCGGAGAATAGATTTGGCATTAAATAACCTACAAAGGTTAATATGCCATTAAACAAAGAAACCAAACCTCATGTTCGAAAAAATGTTTAAACAGTATGCACATCAATGCATACGATCTAGTCAAAAACACGTTTCATGACACCAATATCGATATATTTGTTGCTCAGTGTTATATTCCAGGAAAGTATACGATAAATAATAATGATAATAATATATTGTATTAAATTTCTTGACAATCTACAAGAAAATAAACTGAAAACAAATATATTGAAGGTATTTACTGATTATTATATGGAAAAAATATTCGGAGAATAGATAATAAAGATACAATAATTTTTATTTTTGAGTTGTAATATTGAACTTGAAGAGAGAAGGTGATTAAAAGTTCCTTTCCATTCTATATAGAATGTGAAAAAAAAAAGACAATTATTGCTCGTCGATGCGTGAGGCTAACAATAAAACAAATAAATTCAAAACTTTTTCTTGGTCTATGTGCCAAAAATAAATGAAAAAAAATATTTTCTAATGATTTATCTTGATAATCAGATTTAATCTTCCTGTGATTTTTTAAAATTGAAAATAACTTTTATTTTTACAACGAATCGTCATCACGGAAATGAATTGAAAACGTCATATATATATATATATATATATATATATATATATATATATAGGTTGGTCTTTTCTTCAATAGAATAACACTTGATGGTTTCCAAATGTCACTTCTTGTTTTTACCAATGTTTTACATGTTTTTAATTGTAGATTTTGTTTGTAACATAACTTTTTTAAATGAACTAAAGCTCAGTTGTTTTACACCCTAAAATGTTTTCAAGTCTTGTTCTTTAACACTCATTTTGATTTTCATACGGTTAAATTGTTTAAAGTATTGGTATAAGACACTAATTTATTTATTTGCCCACATTTAAATGATTTCATGCATAGTAAGGGGTTTGATAATATATATAGCAACCAATAATATATATAACAACCAAAGCATAGTAAGGGGTTTTATAATATATATAGCAACCAATAATACATATAGCAACCAAAGCATTGTAAGGGGCTATATAATATATATATATATATATATATATATATATATATATATATATATATATATATAGCAACCAATAGTATATATTGCAACCAAAGCATTGTAAGGGGTTAGATAATATATATAGCAACCAATAATATATATAGCAACCAAAGCATTGTAAGGGGCTATATAATATATATATATATATATATATATATATATATAGCAACCAATAGTATATATTGCAACCAAAGCATTGTAAGGGGTTAGATAATATATATAGCAGCCAATAATATATATAGCAACCAAAGCATTGTAAGGGGCTATATAATATATATATATATATATATATATATATATATATATAGCAACCAATAGTATATATTGCAACCAAAGCATTGTAAGGGGTTAGATAATATATATAGCAACCAATAATATATATAGCAACCAAAGCATTGTAAGGGGCTATAAAAAATATATATATATATAGCAACCAATAGTATATATTGCAACCAAAGCATTGTAAGGGGTTAGATAATATATATAGCAACCAATAATATATATAGCAACCAAAGCATTGTAAGGGGCTATATAATATATATATATATATATATATATAGCAACCAATAGTATATATTGCAACCAAAGCATTGTAAGGGGTTAGATAATATATATAGCAGCCAATAATATATATAGCAACCAAAGCATTGTAAGGGGCTATATAATATATATATATATATAGCAACCAATAGTATATATTGCAACAAAAGCATTGTAAGGGATTAGATAATATATATAGCAACCAATAATATATATAGTAACCAATAATATATATAGCAACCAAAGCATTGTAAGGGGCTATATAATATATATATATATAGCAACCAATAGTATATATTGCAACCAAAGCATTGTAAGGGGTTAGATAATATATATAGCAACCAATAATATATATAGCAACCAAAGCATTGTAAGGGGCTATATAATATATATATATATATAGCAACCAATAGTATATATTGCAACCAAAGCATTGTAAGGGGTTAGATAATATATATAGCAACCAATAATATATATAGCAACCAATAATATATATAGTAACCAATAATATATATAGCAACCAAAGCATTGTAAGGGGCTATATAATATATATATATAGCAACCAATAGTATATATTGCAACCAAAGCATTGTAAGGGGTTAGATAATATATATAGCAACCAATGATATATATAGTAACCAAAGTAAAAAAAAAAAAAGTACATTGCGAATAAAAAAAGAAAAATAAATATAGATTTAAACAAATGCATTTAGAGAGATTATAGTATGAGATATGTTTTTTAATTTATCTTGTAATATAAGATTAGATATCAATTTATCAAAACTTCTATTCTTATCACGATTGTTACGCAAAGCTTTATTAGCTAACTATTCGGATAGCTTCTTTCGTTGGTGAATTTGACAACTTCCCATATATTTTGTAAATAACCATTTGTTTACTTGAAAATGTTACTCCGTTCATTCCTCTTAAGCTGTGGTGAGTTAATTGTTCCTTTCGCAATAATGTATTCGAGATTTAATTCCGCTTATTCCTTGTGATTACAGAACCATATAATTCGTATGATTCATCAGGTTTATAGCTGTAATAAAACAATTTGTTAGCTCTCTTGTCATTCTTTTCTGTATAAATAAGGTACATCTTTTTACTACCTCGGTCATAAACATTCCTTTCCCTGTTGGGTTCATGCGTGGTTAACGATGAGTTGGTTCGATGGAGCCTTCTGCCCAAGATTTACCTGCTATGTAAGGTTGAGTATGTTGCCTGGAGCCAGAATGGCCTCAATAGGTCAATCCCAACGCTGTCAAGCCTTTCGGCTACTCCCTATAAAACGATCTTTTGTCATATATTGACTTGGATAATAGTCTTTTATTACTATTCCGGCGATGTGAGGGGTCAACGATTGCTTGGTTCCAGTTGACTTTCTCCTATGGCTATGACTTCTTTGCAGGGCTGTGTTTCTTACACGGCACCTGAGATGACCCAATACGAAAATACCGATTGGTCCTAGCATTTTTTTTATCTGTCATGCATAAGTTTTGATTTGTGCATTGCTCCCCACTATAGACCGACCTTGTGCCTTGCATCGACTGGGTGATCAGTCGGTTACATTCTTTATAAATATTTATTTACAAGTTTCCGAGTTCTTGTAACAATAGCTATCTCGATCTTTATTCAACGTAGAGGAGTAATTTTGTAAAACTGAAAAATAATTCCAATGCAAGCAATGTTTTTAAAACAATGTTGGTATCATTTGAGATGCACAGGTTTATTTTTATGAAAACCTGATATAATTTGTTAAACTAATAACTTGACCGATTCTCATTCAAATAATCTCAGATTTTTACAGCATGTGAAAAAAAAACAACTAAAAATGCTACGGTTAATGTTTTAACACCTTTTATTTTCTAAAAAGTAACATTTATATAAAAGAAAATAAATCAAACATAGATATTAGAATTTTTATTGGCCTAGTGAGTTGAGTGTTCGCTAATGGTCCGGGAGACGGGGGTTCAATCCCAGATCGATTCATACCAAAGACACAAAAAATTGTACTTAATGCCTCCTTGCTTAATACTCAGCATCATAAGGTAAATATCAAGGGTAAAGTGGAGCAATCCTGGGAAAGGAGTAACACCCTCCCCTACACCTGGGTGTAGTAGCTACTGAAAAGGGAGCATTTGGTTTGCCCTTAACTATGGTCACCAACTTTACTTACTGATTATACTCTGTTGATTAAACTTGAGATTATTTGAACGGGAGTAGGTTAATTTATAAGATTACGAACTTATATTATTTCTTTTTTTATTATTTTATTATTTTATGTTTTTTTAAGGTGCCCGCGGTGTAATAGTTATCGTCGTTGGAAATTGACACGGCGACTCGAGTTCAAATCCTGGACGAGAATGATTGCATTTCACATAGCACTAATACCCTTGGGAAAGGTATGAATCCAATTATTCTCCCTCCAGCTATGGGTAAATAGTAGGACAGACAGGGTTCTTCAGCCTTGGTGAGGCAACTAGTCTAGGAGAAGGAAAACTCTGAATTCAAACCTCGCTTAAAAATTGACCTTGTGTCATATCCTGCCCGAGCATAGGGGTTGGTAAATAGGATTATTTCTTTTTAAAACGCCAAGTGTATTTTCTTCGTGAAAAAAGAAAAAAATACAAAAACAAAAAGGAAACAAAAATAAGCATACAAAATAAAACGAAAGTTTTTTTTTAATTCTATATTTCGCAACCTTTTGTGACAATTAAGATTAGATAAGTTTGAGATACGAGGTGCATACGATCAGTTTCCAGACTTTTTTCGTATGGCCATTTAAAATTGTCGTAGACTCTTGAAAATTCTCTATGTTATTGCTATACATCTTATGAGAAGGCCGACCAATTTTTAATTTCAGGTTCAAATGAACAGCTAGCAGCAATTGGAATACACCCTACGAAAGCCTGATTGTCACAGCTGGTAAATTTCAAAAATGCAATCTGACGCTTTTGAAGAACGATATGCAATAAAATTCTGTTTTAAACTTGGAAAAAATGCCACAGAAACGTATGGAAATCCTTCAGACTGCTTTTCGACCATCTTGCGTGCATCGAACATCAGTTTTTGAGTGGCATAATAGATTCAAGGAAAGCAGGGAGTCTGTGAGGGATGGTGAGAGGTGTGCGAGGATTAAGGAAGTCAAAACACCAGAGTTGATTGGCCAAAGGGTTAGGGTTACTATGTTGAGGTTATAAGGAAGTTCAAGAGATTCCGTCGGAAGAGGCCAGCACTCTTGAAATCGGGTCAGTGGCATTTCCACCAGGACAATGCACTAGTCCACAACTCCATCCTGGTTACAGACTATTTGACCAAAATTGGCATCAAGACAGTTCCTCAGCCTTTCTATAGTCAAGACCATGCTCCCTGTGACTTTTAGTTATTCCCTAAGCTCAGAGGCTGTCGTTATGAGACAATTGAGGAGATGATAGAGGCTGTGACGAAGGTCATTGACACACTCTCACAAGAGGACGTCCATGGAGCCTTCCAGACGTTGTTGAAACGGTACAACAAGTGGATTGCAGCCGGAGAAGATTACTCCAAAAGGGACTAGAGTCCCACGTGTGTACTCTCTATAAAAGTGCTCATACGAAAAAACGTCTGGAAACTTATCGTATGCACCTCGTCTATATTAATTAATACATGTCAGGTTTTTCCCTTGCTCCATGCATATTTCCTTATTTTACCAGCATCTGCTTTTCAAAATTATTGCCCATCAAAAATAGACCAATAAATTTGTTGGTAGCTTCCTTAATTTAACACATACTGAGCGATAATTTTATCTGTCAAGAAGTACAGGAAATTCTTAAACAGGGAACGAGAGACTTATGTTTAAGTGCTTCAACAAACATCAACAGTGGATTTTCACTGAAGTCAAGCATCGTCAAACATGAGGATATAGTGTGATCTCTTCATATACTTAAGGTACTGTAAACACTACGAACCTTCCTACAAAATGAGATCGTTTTGATAAAATTAGGTTAGTAGCAAAAGTAGTCAGATAGGATGTGTGGAGAAAAGGAAATTATTAACACAAGCATTATTCTTTGTAAATGTAGAACCTTATATTATCATTTAATAAACAATATGATTTGAGGATTTGTTTTTAGAAATATTTTAAAATAGAATTAATTTATTGATTAAATGATTGATTTTAAAAACTTATTAACCCAACTAGGTTAATTTTATACCGAAAGATTTGGGAATCGTGTTCATATTTACAATTTATTGTAGTTGTTCAAGTGTTACGTTTTTATTTTTTAGTGGGTGAGGCAGGGGCACATGGTACTATTGAATATAAACAATATTTGAACACAACTATTTTACCCATCTATAGAACCCTTACAGGTACGACCTCACCGAGTTGGAGTGGACTTGAAAGCAATATCAATCGAGGAATACTCCATATTCCACAGATCTGAACAGAAAGCTACCCTTAGATTCAGTTAAGTGTCATAACCAGAACACTTCTTTCTCCAGGATTTTTACCTCCCTGCAAAAGATTCCCTGGGCGAATTGTAAGCCCAATTCACATGCCATATTCTAAGGTGTACGTCTTTCAATTTTCAGATCATTTCAAAGGAAGCTTTGATGAAATATGCTATTTATACAATATTACATATTCCCTAATTTATCAGTACAGATATTTTACCAGTCGGCTTGGGTTGTACAATACACTGACTGCATCTCTGCAGAGGGATAAGACTCGCCGAAATGAGTGTCCTGAGGATGACACAAAACGATCTGATAGTGACAATACTTCAATGCTGGTGCTTTGGGGAATGCAGAGAACACCTTTATTGCAATCGCTCCCAGGCCCACTCAGGCCCGAAGTGGTAACACCTGATAGGATCCTATCTAAACGTCAAATAGATGTAAACTGTGTGCGAATGCTAAACTGAATTGTTTGAAATAGAACAGTTTTTACATTTAACAGTGTGTAAATAAAGGTTTCATGCTTAATTGGATTGATAGTGACACATGCGAATACTTGGAATAATTTAAATTTTTTGACTAAAGAGAATAGCTTGAAATAGAATATTTTTTACATTTAAATTGTATATTATCATATTTACTAACCCCTCCGCTCGGGCAGGATATGACACAAGGTCAATTTTTAAGCGAGGTTTAACAGGTTTGAATTCAGAGTTTTCCTTCTCCTAGTCTAGTTGCCTCACCAAGGCTGAAGAACCTAGTCTGTCCTATTATTTTACCCATAGCTGGAGGGAGAATAATTGGATTCATACCTTTCCCAAGGGTATTAGTGCTATGTGAAATGCAATCAGTTTCGTCCCAGATTTGAACTCGTATCGCCGTGTCCATTTCCTACGACGATTACCATTACACCACGGGTACCCCCCTTAAATTGTGTATTATTCAAAACTGAGTTGAGTATATTACTCGGTGCCCGAGGTTCCCTAAAAGGAAAGCCAATGAGTCCAAGCATTTTTGGTCTATCTGTGCATGAGACTCGACTTGTTCCTAGCTTTCCACTTTAAAACCAGCTTGCGTCATGTAACGGCTTGGTGCGCCAGTCTCTATAAAGAGATACTCCACTTACGGTATAAAATCTATTCATCATTACGAATGATATACAAAAATAGGCCAGTTTCATAATTTTCGACCTATTTAATATTGTTATTTACCATTTTTTCTTTCTGTTTTTTTTTTCTTTTGAAATTCCCAATTTAATAGACTGCTCAATTATCGATGTAAATTTTCTTGTCAATCTTTCTCAGATGATTAGAAATCAATACATTGCAACTTCCAATGTACTACCTGATAGAAGCCATTGAATCATTTAAAAAATAACTATATTCAATATTCTTCAGTTATCTCTCCAAGTTTCTAAGATAAAAGTTCTACCTACAAATAATTTGAGATCGATATTTTATTTCCTCTAAAAGTCATTCCACGGATCCAGAATTTAAACTTCAAAAAGATTCAAATTATCATTTGTGTACAAAAAGAACACTTGTTATCTTCAAATTTTTCCATATTTACAAAGAAATATTGATAAATTTTATTTTAAAAATTATTAGAAAAGCTTTGAATAAATCACCTATTTCAATAACTTGGTAACTCGTAATCTACTACAGTATTAAAGGTGTATGACTGCAGGTGCGTGAGTTCACAGATTTCAATCTCTCTTCTCCGTTTTGTTTAAATAGAACTGTTTGAAATAGAACTGTTATCAATATTTAACTGCGTGTAATAAAAAGAATGTTCTTGTGTTAAGCTGATTTTTTTTTTTTCAAATAGAACTGTTCATATGTATCAAAATGGATTTGGCATTATATAACCAACAACGGTTGATATACCATAAAACCCAACCAAATCAAACTCCTGCTCAGAGAAAATGGGTGAAAAGTAATACAAGAATGAAGATGAGTCGTGTATGGGATAAAAAATATGTTTTCGTGTTTATAGTCCTTTATTTGGGTGTTGAGGAATATCAGAGTTGTAGTTAAAAAGGACCGTGTGGGAAATCTTTGACGTGAAGCTGCAAATGGATGGTCACGCCGACCATCACGGATGATTATCTGTTTACAGAGCACACACACACACACACACACACACACACACACACACACACACACACACATATAAACACACACACACACACACACACTCATACATATAAACATAACACACACAGACACGCATACACACACGCACACTCATACACATAAACATAACACACACAAACACACACACACACACACACTCATACACATAAAAATAAACACACACACACACACTCATACACATAAACATAAACACACACACACAAACACACACTAATACACATGAAAATAAACACACACACACACAAACACACACTCATACACATAAAAATAAACACACGCACACACACACACACACACTCATACACATGAAAATAAACACACACACACGCACACACACTCATACACATACACATAAACACAGACAGACACACAGACACACACACACACACACATAAATATAAACACACACACACACATGCGCACGCGCGTGCACACACACACTCTCTCTCTCTCCCCTCCCATTCCTCTCTCTCTCTCTCTCTCTCTCTCTCTCTCTCTCTCTCTCTCTCTCTCTCTCTCTCAGCTTCTATGTTCTCTTCTGTATCCTCGGCCAAGAAATCTTTTAGTTGCATATCGTAATGAATGCTTAGAAAGGCTTTCTGACAGTCACATGACTGATTATTCGGAAAATATTTTTATGGCGCTTCTTTTCTTTCTCGAGTTTGTTATGGAATTAGATACGTGCAGCCGTTTGATTTTTGTTTCCTTTTTGTCACATGAGCAATGAATGCTAAGGTCAACCTTTTTATTTGGGTTGTTGAAAGAAGTCCGAAGAGTTAACGACAGATTAATTGCTTAATTTATTCTTTTTATTACTTTTTTTCCCCCTTTTCTGTTTATAATTAAATAATTTAGATCATCATTTCTACGTTCTAATTAGAATTTTACGTTTGAATGGGTTCAGGAAATATTTTTCTTAAGTTTATATATCTATAAAAACAATCTCTGAATAAAACATTAACATTTCAGATCAAAATCAAATTCGACAACGTCACGTGAAATAATGTAATAATTACCCTTCAGTTTTCTAAAAAAATATTCATGTAGGCATTTATTTAATTCAGGATTTTTTTTTTATCACGGAGTTTTATACATTTCCTGTCAAAGGACTTGATAACATTTCTCAGGTTATTCAGTTTAAGACTAATGACGTTATAACTAAATGCAATATCTTTTATTGTAAAAACGATGCATAAGAATACACGCAAGAAACACACAGAAAAGTTTATTTTACTGCCAAAATCTTTGATGAGTTAGTTAAAAATACGATTGGAGAAGCCTAAGATCTTCTGAGAATTATTTTTTTATTTATTGCAGACTTTTTTTCCTCATCTTGGTGCAGTGGATAGTGGTGTTGAGTCTCTACGGTTCCAGGTGAGCATTGTTAGAAGATAACGGTTTCAATTCCTACCCAAGCCGGCGAGAGGTTTACTTGGTCAAGAACGTGGTGCGATAGACAACAACTATGGAAGGCAGTAATTACTGGGGATACGGTTACAAGATTCAGCATTCCTATCCGAGGTCGCTGTTAATCACCTGAAGAAGGTGAAATTTGGCCGAAACTTACTGAAGAAGAAAGACAAAAACTACCAAGATGAGGACAAAAAGTCCGCAATATATAAAAAAGTAATTCTCAGATTAAGAAGCCTCATCTCAAAATGCTTCCATTTAAAGACAACTAAGATATTCTGTTTTTATTTTTACACAGCAACATTTTCGACTGTTTTCGATCTTTACAAGGTATATGGATCATTCAGCTAAACTTTACCAATAGCCAAGCTAAACTTACCATGGGACATATTTGATTTTGTTTCTTAGTTTAATAGCAAATCAACATTCGTTGCTTATTTAATGCCAAAGCCATCCTTGTAGAAGAACAGCAGTGATTCCTTTTAACTTTTACCTGTGACGACAAAAGCGTTCATATTTTTCTCAGAGGAATTAATCTAAACGTGAACGTAATGTTGGGACAGGAGTTCGAACTTATTTATTTCAAGGCTGCAGTCCAACACTTTTGTTATTACGCCATTGTATAGGGGTTAAAAAGCTAGTCGATAACCATTAAGACAGTAGAAAATGATCTCGAATAGGTGCCTCATATCAATCCAATTATTAATAAAGTAAAACTCTACTTTGGACCAGGCCAATCGACTGGGGCTGCAGAATACACTGACTTCTTCTCTGTCCTGGATATGACACTAAACAACCTGATCGTGAGGCTCCAGTAATGCTGGAGCGTTGGGGAATGCAGAGTACCTCGTTATGGCCATTTTTCCCTGGTCCACTCAAGCCCAGAGTGGGAGCACCTGATAGGGTCCTATCTATGAACCAAATAGAACGATATTGTGTACTTATTCTAAACAGAATTGTTCGAAATAAAATGGTTTATAAGTATACAACATTTGACATTAAATAAACTTGCGGGATTGAATAAAAATTAATAAATGAATAAATCGAATAAAATAAATAAAATGAAATAAACCAATATAAAGATAGAATAAGAAGAAACCTCCGACAGGAAACGTGATCTTTACGCGCCAAAGAAAAAGATGAAGTTCCTGGCTATAAAGAAAACGATCGGCGTTTAACCGCTTTCTATCTTTACACTTTCCTACTGGACAGATGTTTTTTCCTGGACCGTGGAGAAAGTTCCCTACAACAAAATAGCTGTCGACCAGTAGACTAAAGGTTAATTTTAAAGTACCCTTGTCTTTGCCTTTTTCCGTCTTAAGTGTTTTTACAGCTTCAGCTTCTCATAAGAGAACAAGTTAACGGGCTAATAAGATAAACCAAGTAGACAGATACCAAAATCTACAAAGTCATCCCATCAAACCCAATAATCAACCAAACCGGGCCCGTCAATAACCAACAATATACTAACCAATGAAATTATAGCAACCACCTAATATAACCTATAATGGTTGGTATGCCCAAAACCAAACCAAACCAAACCCGCTTTTCACCATTTTAACCGACATCAAATTCACCTTTACGCCGCTTTTTAGACTGGATTTCACTTATCGAAGGTCGGAGTTACGTCAGTCTGTAACGTCACCTATATCATAATAAAAGAACGTGTAATAATTAATCCCTTTAAAATATATTGTTTTACAAATACATAGACGTAACAAAGTGGTCTTGTGGGTAGAGTGTTCACTAATGGTCCGGGAGACCTGGGTTCAATCCCAGGTCGCGTCATACCAAAGACTTTAAAAAAGGTACTTGATACCCCATTGCTTAACACTCAGCAGTGTAAGGTACGTATCAAGGGTAAAGTGGACCAATCCAGGGAAGGGAGTAGTGCCCTCCCCTACACCTTGGTGTCGTAGCTATTGAAAAGAGAGCCTTCTGGTCACCCTCGACAACTGTCGCCAACAACATAATATATAAACATTACTCCAGGTTATTATTCAATACGGAAATGATGCAATAGGAATAAAACATGTTTCATTATTCTCTTTTATTTAGCGATAATTAGATACTTTAGTGTGTTATTTACGCCCGTTTTGCAGCGTTCTTTCTCATTTCAAGATTTTGTTTTAAGTATCACATCCAGGTTAGTTCATCACTCACATTACGTTTCGGATTTTCTAACCAGTTAATGTTATGATGGTGAATGCCTGTACTCATTCATTAAAAAGATAATTGACATAAGAAAAAAGTTATTTGTTGATATTCATTTTATTTTTATTAATCTTCGTAGATTACGTTTCATTTAGGTAGATTATAAGATAATTTCTATCAAGTAAGTATAAATCTAGGAATAAATCTAATTCACTGTATTTAGAAAAAAAGTGAGATGTTAAATATCTGCTCTGAATCTGACAAGAAACTAGAATAAAATAAATGCAGTTAGATTTAATCAAGTTTTTATTTTTGATTTTGATCAAATATTATGGACGTTGTAATAAATCCATCGAAAAAAAATTCATGATTTATTTTCAATGTTCATTAAATTCATTACTGTTTTATTATAGATTAAACTAGGAAATCCTGAATGCTCATTAGTTGATAAAACTGTGTATAGCAAATCGATAAATCTATAGTTAAACTTGCTTCTTTCGTGAAGAGGATTTATTTGAGAATATGGAACCTTTTTCTTCAACAGTACAATTAAGCTGAAGTAAATCGCCACGCCAGAGAAAATTAGAATACGCTAACAACATCATAAGCAGAGTGCTAAGCGTTCCTGCCGACCAAAAAGAGGGGTGATTTTGGCACATTAAACTATAACTTGTGTTGAGGTTCCAGTTCATGATACCTTGGGAGGGTAGAATACCTTTTCTTTGCGATTACTCCCCGATCTATTATGACCCAGAAAGCTAGTACCTCTACGTGTCAAGTGTATGAGTCAAATGCATCTGTTTACCAATTATTTGTTTTAGATAGTAATACAGGAAATTATATAGGTGTGCTAAAAAAAAAAAAAAAAAAAGGAAAGCATTTAAAAATTAATAATTCAAAAAATGGAAACTCACAATGTTGACAATTTCTTATTCTCGAAGCTTAAAACAATCACAAACAAACTGCTTGTCTTCTCATCCGGTTTATCATATAAAGTAAAAGAAGCGTCTAAGAAATGATTAATTGACTCTTGACTTTATTCATATGAAAATTCATCACTTTTTAAATATGTATACTTTTCTGTTTTGTAAGCAAAAACATTGCAATATATATATATATATATATATATAATGTCGGCGTACCTCGGTGCACGATTACAACTCCACCACTTTTGTCGGTGGGGATGATAAGGTTCGGGTTTTGGGTTAGGTTTGATAGTTCCTGTATATATATTTTGGGTAGTTATAAATTGTTGGGTTGAGAGTCAGTGGTGAGAATGATTCCTTGTATGAAACTTTTGGAAAAGTCGGTGTCGCTGCTCCAGTAGTTGCTTAGTATCGTATTTGTGGGAATGTTCTACTATATACCTGTTGCAAATTTTAGTCCTGGGCTGAGGGCTTCCTTTTAGGTCGTGGAAAATTGAAACTTGGTTTGGTTTACGACCATTTCTGGGCGTCTGATGTGTTTCCATTTGCTTTTGTCTGGGATGCAGGAACGTTTTCTGCATAGTTTTGTGGGAGTGGTTTTGTTTTGAGAGAATCTGTTCAAATTGTGGTATTGCGTCGTTCGATGTACAATTGACTGGCTTCGTGAAGTCACAACACTATTTCATGAAGCTTGCCATATATATATATATAGAGAGAGAGAGAGAGAGAAAGAGAGAGAGAAAGATTCTATTAATTATATATCAAATAAAGTGTTTTTCATTTAATCCAGTTTTCCATGTTTGTGCCAGTGTTAGTTTTGAGAGGGTTAGAAGAGAAAAGAAAAAAAAGAAAATGAATAATTGAAATAAGTTAACTTTTAAAAATGTGTGGCATTTCCCTGAAGCCCGAAACAGAAAGTAGGAGTGGCGCATGTCTAAAGAAAAATCATCGGGTGCTAAAGAGAAATTTTACTTTACTGAGTGGACTTCCTCATCTTAGCTGGTAGGAGGCAGCGCACGTGATCATTGATCTGAGAGATTGAGATGGGCAGGTTGCGTCTTCTCTCGTAGCGGCTTTTGTTGAAAACATCTACTGGACATATAAATTTCAACTCCATGAAACCATCGAAAATGACTCGTAATATGCTTTAACACCTAGTCTGGAAGACGCGACTATTTATAGTGGTTTAAAGAAAAAAATAGCGCCTTCAGAGAATAGTCATTAAACTCAGAATTAAAGTTTTGAGGTAAATGGTATCTTCCTCTTTTACTTTCCTTCCTACTACAATTTTCTTGCAGCCTTTCACAGACAAAGAAGCCAAGAAGTGAAATGAGATAAGAAGAAGAACAAATAGAGTCAGATACCTAAGTCCAAACCCAACATCTACCACTAACGACAAAGACTTACAAAACGAAAATAATAACCAAACTTATCTTCTTACGGCCTCATAGTTGCAATAAGTGATCTTGTTTTTTTAATATTTTTATTTCTTAATTTTTCTCCTCACAGTTCATTTGACTAATGATATCTTCTCTGAATATTTCTGGGCATTTCAGCATTTCTTATCTCCAAGTATTCTGAGTTTTCTTGATTGGGTGGTTCAACTACTTTTATTGTTTGTTTATTTTTAGCGCAAATTGACAGAGATCAATCTCTGTTCAACTTCCCTTGCGGTAACATGATAACTTTGGTGTAGCTCAAGGACGAATCACTTTGATCTAACTCACAGACCAGGACACTTTGTGGTGAGGGTGTCCGGAATATCTCGAACAGTCAAAGTGGAATTCGGAGTGAAATATTTAATTAACCCGACTATATATAAGTAAGATGGCAACATTAGTCGCGGATGACCTGAAGGCTCCCTTTTCAATAGCTACTACATCGAGGTATAGGGTAAGGCTGTACTCCATTCACTGGATTGCTTAATTTTAGCCTTGATCCTTACCTTATAGTGCTAAGTGTTAAGAAAAATGGCATAAAGTACCATTTTGGAGTCTTTGGTATGACTTAGCCTAGGATTGAACCCGGATCCCCCGGACTATTAGCGAATACTCTACTCTTTAGGCCCATCCCGGTCCATTGGTCAAGCGGATAGAGTGTCCATTAATGGTCCGGGAAACCGGAGTTCAGTCACCGGTCGAGTCTTATCAAAGACTTAAAAATGGCACTTGATGCTTCCTTGCTTGACACTCAACATTATAAAGTAGGGCACTAGGGTAAAGTGGAGCATTCAAGGCAAAGCAATAACGCTGTCCGTACACCTCTGTGTAGTAGATAAAGAAAAGCGAGTCTTCGGGTCATCCTCGACTACCGTCACCAACTTTACTTAGACAATATATATATATATATATATATATATATATATATACCAAGGGATTTTATGATTCACTGTGTTTGTATTTTGGTAGCTCGGTCGCGAAGAGATTGTTACTCGTTTCCCTCAGTAAATATGGCATAGAATAAAGCAACGAAATGTCCTAACACTAAAACAAATAGTTTTTTTGTATGAGTTTCTTCCCAGGTGACCAACAGGGCATTCACTAACAGGGCATTCATAGATGACAACTGTATAGACTTACATTTGTTCATCATTGAGATTTAGTTTTACATTTTCTACATATGATTCCTTTTAGATGTTGGTAGAATTTGCTTTTGTTATTTATAAATATCCTGATTTGCTTTTACTGAGGTAGTTAGTACTCTCGAAAACATTTCTTCACGCACACAATCATTAAGGTTTAAAATCAGTATACCAAATGATACACTAACAATGAATAAATGGAAAGAGAGGCAAGATATGTGCACTGACATATATGGGAACAGTTGTACCTTTCCTTGGGTCAAGTGTTAATAAACCAGCTTTTTCAACGTAGGCAACGCTAATACGAATAATGTTGTATGGTCACCGTAACACTTCTGTATATTAGTAACCACACGAATGAATGGCTGTTTTTCTTGTGGACAGGGGAACGTTTGTTGGTTTGTTGATGCAGGACAGTTATTTCAGAGAGAGGAGAGTGAAATACTTTAAACATAATTCGGTTCCTCACTTGTCCTTTCTCTGAAGGATGGTCGAATCCTTGTTGGTTTCTTTTTTTCCTGGAAAGCAAACCGGTTCTCGAGTCCTATCTGAATAGGATTTTTGTCACGTAAATCTAAATCGAACCAACGAAAGGAATTTAAGTTTTCTGCTATATTTTGTTACTTTTCCTTCAAGAGCCGGTCAAAATGCAAGTGAAGGTTGAAAAAGAGACTTGGTGGTTGTTTGTTGAGACTTTTTCGAGGTTTACTTCTAATACGAAGTAGATTCTTCAGTTTGAAGATCAAAATCTTCAAGCTATCCATTTCGGCGGTCATATATTCTCTCTCTGCTGGGGAAAACCACCTCTGACTAAAGGAGTCCCAAAAGGGTCACATTAATAACGATTTTTTCAATGTTCACATCAGAAATTTTTTTGATGCACCGCTTCTGTGGGCGTTTTTGCTCCGCCCACTTCAATGAAAACAGTTTATTGATTTAGCGTAATGAATTTTGTTTCTGTTTATAAGATATCCTTAATTCCGAAAAGTAATTTTAATGTCTTGACATTTTTATACGTCCAAGCAACGTCTAAAAGGAGAGTCACTTTGAAAGAGACTGAGTAAGCTGGTATACCGCACATATTTGCTTTCTACCCTAAATTTAGAAAGTAATTTTTCTTAAGAAAGTTTTCAACTCAATTAGTTTGGATCAAAGAGGAATCAACTCTGCCGAACAATTCCTTATTCGCAGATTTTTAGAACAGATAATTTATATTTGTTTACTCTCCCGAAGAAGCTAAAGCTCAATAAGTAATTTGAATTAATTTTAAAGTGGACAAGCCTACTGTTTATATAGTATCACATTCTCCATATGGGATGACTTGTATCTTGCTCACTAGCTTAGCTCCTTTGTTTTGGGATTGGCTGATTTCGGCAATGTACGTTGTTGGACTGAAGCGCTGGTAACACGTACGTGACGGCTCCTGTGTAGAGAATATTTTATTAAAAACGACTGTAAAATAGTGGTTTTGAGGCAAAAGGCCATATATAGTGTGAGGAGGAAAGAAAGAGGAGTGGTTATAAATTTCTATGGTGCTCAAGCTAGACATAATCACCGACACATTCTTACTGTACAATGATGATATTTACCCAACCCCTCCGCTCGGGCAGGATATGACACAAGGTCAATTTTTTTAAGCGGAGTTTAACAGGTTTGAATTCAGAGTTTTCCTTCTCCTAGACTAGTTGCCTCAGCTAGGCTTAAGAACCTAGTCTGTCCTATTTTCTTACTGTACAATGATATCAACCATGCATCCAAAACCAAGCAAAATTCACAAAGATGCCACATTTGCTCGATGAGAATCTATTCACATAGAAGAGAACATTTGGGTAACAACTGTTGCCGCTTATATTCCTTCTGTCTATTCTGTGTGTTCATATTTGCAGAGCACGTCCAACTGGCCGTGCAGATATTCATATGTATAAGCTAACGGGTCCTTGAATAATATTCTTCTTCCCACAACACAGTGTTAATCAAAAGCCTCAGTCATGTTACTTAGTCTGTTGTAATATATTTTACTAAATTATAGTTTGTATGATGGATTTAAAATATTTTATTTTTGTTTCTTCGTAAAAAAAAACATCATTGCCAAAGAACAGTTTTTGTACAAATTATTCCATAGCCTGAGGGATAAGTGGTTTCATGCCTTCCCCAAATGTCATCATCACCATCATCATCATCATGTCATGCCGGTAACAAGGATATCCCTGACCCTCTCTCGCCACTTCTCCTTATCATCTATCGCCTCTTGCAGGTCTTCAGGGCTACATCCCGTATCCTCACATAGCTGCTGTATGTATGTTCGAGCTGGTCGTCCTGCTTTTGCTTGGCCATATGCGGGGGTCCATAGGAGTACGTCACTTGTGAGCTCGTCCTTGCTTCTCCTGCAGTGTCCTGTGTGTCTGATTCGTCTAACTTGGATTGTAACGTCGATCGACAAAATTAGAGAAAATGGCTTCGAGCTGACAAAGAAAGGAAGTAGAAGGTACCCCGTAAAAACAATTACCGACGCCGACTATGCCGATGACATAGCGTTACTGGCAAATACACCCAACCAAGCCTAAACACTACTGCATAGTTTGGAACGAGCCGCCGCAGGCATTGGCCTCCATGTCAATGCACACAAAACGGAATATATGTGCTATAATCAAACAGGCGACATTTCCACGCTAGACGGAACCTCTCTGAAATTAGTAGACAAATTCACCTATCTAGGAAGCAGCGTCTCATCAACCGAAAAATACATCGACACACGGCTAACGAAGACATGGACAGCTATCCCCAAATGTAGTAGTCCGAAAATTAACATAATAGCGTTGTAAATTGCTTATTTAGATGTCACATTCAACTATATTAGCCACAACACCGCGATGACTTCCCTGAGAATTGAAACATTAAAACGTGTCTTTGATTTTATCGTGGAGATATTCTAGTATTACAACAAGAACCATTACAACTACTACTTCACTCAGCAGTAGAAGAAGAATAAACGTTGTTGAGAGAGAGGGGGGGTAATAAAGGGGGAGCAGAAAGTAATTGAAGAATTTTTTAATGCATTTACAGCATCTTCCGCATTTTTTCATGGCCTGTTAACGTCTAGACAGTACCCTTTCTGATGTTTAATTCATCTTTTTTTGTATCTTTTTATATCTTTCCAAGTGACCCTCGCTTTCATGTGTCATAGCCTTTTCAGTTCATATAGAAGGTTGAGTATATTCTTTTCAGTTGTTTTCTATTTTCTTACGTCTTTTCCTTTCGGTTGTTTTTTTTTTTTTTTGTTTATTTGCTTCTTTAAAACCCGGCATTCTCATTCTGTGGTTTCATTTTCATGTACTAGATTTTATTTTCCTTGAAAGCCTTTCATTTCTAGAGATACCACTTCTTTATCAGACCATACTGGAGTAGACAGCACAATTCCCGATATCATAATATCCCAAATCTTTCTGATTTGTTTTACATCAACATTTCATACCAATATCCTCTTTCTTCAGAAAATTTTATAAGTCTACTCTTTTATTTTATTCTGTGTTTTTGACAAAACTGATCAAATTTCGTGCTCAGTCGGCGGTGGCTGTAGAATATGCCAACTTTAACCCTTCAGAGGGGTAAGACCCCCACCAATGAGTGTCCTTGTTATTACACAAAACTATTTGATGGTGAGGTTCCAGTAATTCTGGAGCTTTGGGAAATGCACAGTAGCCTTTTATTGCCATTTTTCCAAGGTTCACTCTGGTCCGGAGTGAAAGCACATAATAATGTTCAATTTATGGATCTAATAGAACTAAACAGCGTACTTATGCTAAACTGAATTACTTGAAATAGTACTGTATTGACATTTAAACTGCGTACTTATGCTAAACTTAAGTGTTTGAAATAGAACTGTTTTCGATATTGTAACTGTACTTACACGTAAGTGAATTGTTTGAAATAAAACTCTACTGACGTGTAACGGTGTGTGGAAAAAATACTGATACTAAACCGAATTGCTTGAATGATAACTGTTTGAATAAATTGAATCGCTTGAAAATATTTTTGACAATTAAACTGTGTACCTCTGCTAAACTGAATTGTTTGAAATGGAACAGATTATTTGCATAAAAATGGATTTGGCGTTAAATAACCTACTATAGTGGAAACGATATACAACAAAAACAACCAAACCAACCTGATCAAATTTCCTTTTTCATCTTTTTCTTACATAGAGAATGCTAGAAGGAACTGTATAATTTTAAAACTGTTCTGCAGTTTGTTTGTTTTTAGTTCTCTGTCAATTTCCAAATATTTACCAATGTTTTCACTTTCATTTTCACTTAGTCGTCTGCCAGAATGGTACAATCATTTACATGTCATTTTCTTTTTTTCTTATTAATTATCACTGATTCTGGTAGTTTAGTTAAGATTATATAACACCATTGTACTTCTTTTGTGCTAGTTTGCTGTAGTCGCTTATTATTAGATCAAACGTTTCATCGCAATCTCAAGATTACCTACAGTTGCTAGTCTCTTGAGTATTATCATTTTTTTTGTAAATATAATTGGTTTTATGACATTGATTTGTGGTACAATTAAAATAGATAAAGTTTCTCTCTTGCGTTTTCCCTTTTGTAACTATATCCGGGTCTTCTCATATACAATTTAGACAGTTTGTCACTTTAAGTTTCCATCTAATTTTCTTCTTATCATTTCTGTTTACAATTTTTTTTTACATTATGTTGCCATTTCTGTGAGTGGCTGCAGTAATTCTCCTGTATTTGTAATAATAATTATCTTTTGACTTCTTGTGAGTTTTTCATACCAGCGTTAGCCGATGGTCTTTTACTGGAGTTTGAGTGACACGAACCAGACACGCAGGACACTGCTGAAGAAGCAAGGACGAGCTCATAAGTGATGTACTCCTAAGGACGCCCGCATATGGCCAAGCAAAAGCAGGACAACCAGCTCGAACATACATACAGCAGCTATGTGAAGATACGGGATGTAGCCCTGTAGACCTGCCAGAAGCGATGAATGATAGGGAGAAGTTGCGAGAGAGGGTCAGGGATATCCGTGCTAGCGGCACGACATGATGATAAAGAAGTTTCCTCAACTCTAGAACCCTCCTCACTGTTGTGGCCAATCTTGACAATGTTGTACTTTGGATTGTCTCTACTTGATCTCATATTTCCAAATATTCTTGTCCTTTTACTAAAACTTTGGTGACTGTAACAAGAGCAACAACGACAACTGGTTTAACCGTTACTTTCATGTTTCGCAGTTATTTTCAATTCCCTTGTAAGGTCCAGGTATATATCCTTCTTTTCGCTTTCTTTCAAATTTACTGCACTCATCCGGGAGAGTAAAGTCCACAATTCGGCAAGTTCTTATTTTTGTCCTAAAATATATTCCATAGTATCTAATGTATACGAAGTGAGACTGACTGCATTGTTGACAACCTCATTCTCTAAGATATAATGAATAACGGCAATATTTAAAACCATCTGTATGCAAATAAATAAGTTTAATCCGCTTTTTGAAAGTTGCCAACAAACCATCCGCTTAAAAACTACGTATAAACAGGTTTTGGCACTAGATAACCTGACCCAGTCAGCTGGGGCTGTAAGATACAACGAGTGCATCTCTGTAGAGGACTAAAACTCCCCTAACAAGTGGTCTGGATTTGATACTATACATTCTGGTGAGACATCTAGAAGAACTGGAGCTTTGGGAAATGCGGAGTACCCCTTCATTGTCATCTTCCCAGGTCCACTTTGGCCCGGTGTGGTAGCATCTGATAGGGTCCTATCTATGGCTGAAATAGAGCTAAACTGTGTACTTATGCCAAACTGAATTGTTTTAAATAGAACTGTTTTTGACATTTAAACTGTGTACTTATGAGAAAATGAATTGTTTGAAATAGAACTGTTTGCATTTATAAAATGGATTTGATATTAAACAACATACAATAGTTGATATCCCGTAAAACCCAACTAACTAACCAACCAACCAACACAAAATAACTACCAAGGTTTAATAAGCCATTAAACCAAATAATCTAACCTAACAATTACACTTCAAATTAGTTAATATCCTCAAAACCTATGTCATGAGATCTTTCCTAAATATTGAAAAGAAAAGAAAGCTTACACAGCCAGCTATTGATAATAAACATTTGTAATATCGATTAGGCAGAATCTATTATCATTCTGTGTTTTATAACACCTTCACACATTTTTTTTTAAATACAAAGCAAATTTTTGTTGCTTACAATTATCAGATGACATTTTCGGCAGGCACGTGACGTGGTATTGTTTATCAGTAAAATCTAATTCTCTGCATTATGACATTAAACATCAGATTAATATTCGATTTCTTATTATAATAATAAAATATTCATTTGTTATTCATATGCGGAATTTTTTTTTTTTTTTGCGTATTTACAGATGATTAATACTAATAGCTAAAGCAGTTTTTTTCTCCACTGGGGAAAAAGGAAAAGACTCTAAAAAGCATAAGTCTCTTCCTCATATATATATTATATATATATATATATATATATATATATATATATATATTTTCCTTTATATAATTATTTATATATTATATTAAAATATATAATATATATATATATATATATATATGAATTATATATCCGCACAAGTCTGCATATATATATATAGTATATATATATATATATAATATATATATATGCAGACTTGTGCGAATATAAATTTAGATATTTGAAATAACTATTTAAATCAGTATTTATTTCCACCCGGGGAAACACTTTTTTAGGTATTAGTATTAATAATTTGAAGACAATGAAATGTAATGAACACTTTTATTATTGGCTAAAAATTAACCCAAAAACATTAGAGAAGATTTATCTCAAAATCTATGAATCAGAAACGTTACAAATATTGATAAATATAGCAGAGAGAGAAAACATTTATCTGAAATGCCAATATTTACAGCGAAAATGTTTTCTTCCTTCTTAGGTATTTATTCAGCTTCGCTAATTTAGAAACAGAGGTATTCGCTTGTTTACACAATCGTATTTTTCTCTGCGGTCAACCATATACAAGGTTTGGCAGACAAGTTCATAGGTAGAAAGTTTCATGTGATGAGATCACAACTGCAGTTAATGTATCTTTAAGCAAACATTGAAACACTGATATTGGAAGCGTGGAGACCACAAGGGAGACTATGCTTAAAAATAAACTCGATTAGTCATATTCCATGAGTTTAGTATTAGTACACGTTTGGTTTACACACAATTAAATGTCAAAACAATTCTATATTAAACGATTCAGTAAGTACAGTTTCAATGTAAAAAACATTCCATTTCCAACAATTCAGTTTTGCATAAGTACGTAGTTTAATTGTCAATAACGTTTCTATTTCAAGCTATTCAGTTTAATCAAACAGTTCTAATTCAAACAAAACAGTTTAGGATAAGAACGCAGATAATGCCCTATCAGGTGCTACTATGCCTGACCAGAGTGGACCTGGGAGCAATGGCACTGAAGAGGTGCTCCGCATTCACCAAAGCCCAAGCATTACTGAAACCTCATCACAGATATTTTAGTGTCTTCTCCAGGACACTCACTGGGGTAGAAGTGCAGTCGGTGTATTCTAAAACCCCAGCCGACTAGGCAGTGTAAGCGTGTATAGGTATTGATAAATATGTGTTTGTTTTCTTCATGTTCCATAATTTTCTATAATTTCTGTGGAACGAAAACAAGATGTAACAGCTTTTTTTAATCGAGCCAATTAAAAAAACTCATATCATTCACATTCTGTAACAATAGGATTTTATTTTCTACTTTTCAACATAGTATATCATTCTATTTAACATTTGTCACAAGAAGATTCCAAAATATAATGATGTTGTTGAAAATACTGATGATGTGACAAACAGACAGACAGACAGACAGACAAATACAAGCCTAAACACATTCTTCTCGGGAAAACGATCGCAATCTTTAACCTTTGTTGTGTAGTCATAAGACTTCTCCTGTATCTTTACGTTGGATTCATTATATTTCACTGATGCAAATCGTCACACCCAGATTTGCCAGGCATCAAGGTAAAACCATGAAGTCCCTTTCGGCCATGACTGATATCTGAAATATTTACCCTACACCTCATGGCTAATGCGTGAACCTCCTAAAAGTCTTTCATTATATGCAAAGAGTGAAATCACATCAGTATGAACAAGCCCTTTTTTCAAGCAATGGACAATGCTGGTCATGACATAAACACAAACCCACACACCTTCACACACTCACACATGCACATACACGTTCACACTCACACTCACACATACATAAAACTTATACACATACACTTACATAACGTTACTTCTAAAAGGAAACTAACTTTTATAAAGAGGTAAAACACATCAGACTAACGTTAAGAATTCATCCGAAACTGATAAAATCCATGAATACATTTTTAGATTTCTTAAAAACCCACAAAGAACGTAATCCTTAATATCATTTTTTGTTAAGCTAAAATTTTAGCTTTTTTTTTTCAAAATTTTAGTACAATAATTTTTCTCTGTAACGTTTCCTGTCTAAGGAAATTGATACTGATTACTAAGTTCAAATTCAAGTCGAAGTCGTTTTGGTTTCACTTTTGTGATAATGCACTTGGAAAAAACACATACATCTATTGTTTCCACACACCCACACACACACACACACACACAGAGGCAGATAGATAGATAGATAGATACTCATATATATGTGCTCTGATGTCTTTATATACAAAGTCATTATTTAATGACCACATCTCTATAATAGAACATGTCTCAAAGTCAGATTAATGCAGGGTTCCCGCAAGAAGAATACCTCCTCCCCTTTACATAGTCCTAACATTGCTTGCTCTCGAATGGCATTTTCTGGTGCCACTCAAAAATAAAGTCAATCATTATTCCTGTACCCATGCTCTTCAGTAAAAAGTCAAAATCATGCTAAATAATCGAGTTTATAAAGCTATAGATGTATCAGAAACGGATCACTTCTGTAGATGAGGCAAGGACTGCACAACGTTTGGTCTGTTAAAATAGCATAAGACAGTCGCATCCGGGTCACCGTCACCACCAGCAGTATTCGAGACATTTTAGATTTGAGGTGATATTCCATAAAGATTTTCAATTTCCAAGTCGGGTCCAAATTCCACCAGACTCGTATAGGATTTGGACTCGCGTGACCGTGTCCATTATTCCTAGGGTAGCTCTAACAAGAATGTATGCCTAAAAATTATCTATACAAAAATAATTGGCTTTAAAATAGACGAAAGTATTTATCTCCAAAACCCCTTCACTGCAACTTGTATACAACTCATGGTTAATATTTTAAGCTGAGTATATCTGCTTTACCTCAAATAGGCTGGTTGTTAAAATACGCCGTATACATTACTATTTTCCCATGCGTGGTGTAGGCTGGATACAGATGGATCAATATCTTTCCTAAGGGCATTAGCGCAAAATAAAACGCAAATATTCTCGTATAGGATTTGAACTTGGGTCACAAATGCGTTTTTTTTTTTTTTTTGCCATAAAACAAAATGCACATCCAAAGTTACACTGATTTATAGTTGTCGACCAAAAACAACACATTCATGTGCGTACACAAAATTTTATTAATGAAGGATTAATACCTATATGTTTAATTAATACTCAAACATTTAATGAATATGCGTTTGGAAAGGAATCAGATATTTTAAAGTTTCGATTGAATGTGTGTGCTGAAACGGCTTTGTTAATTGATTGATTATAATTGAAATGCTACTGCATTATGTCGAAAGTTGTAACACAACACGAATGCCAAACGACTCCGTTTCTTGATACGAAAGTTTATAGCTACAAACTTGATACGAAAGTTTATTGCTGCAAACTCTTTTTCATAGAAGCAGTGAAACGAGAGAAATAGATTAAAGGAATTACTTGAGCCTATGAGATAGAGATTGTAACCCATGGTAGAGGAAACAGATAACCATGGACTAAAATAATTCTTCTTCACTGGGCCGGCCCCACCCCGACGGGGCCACTAAACCGACTGCCCGATTCAACTGCTGGACATATAGTGTAACCGTTATAGGCATTGGCTCCCTAAGTTTCAAAAAGACAATCATCTGGAGGTTTTAGTTTCAGGCTTGACTGCAGTTGAGTAACAATACAAGAATATTTAACACTTGTACCCGGATATGTTTAACAGAATCAGAGTAAGCTACCCCTGTGGATTAAAAAAAGGACTTAGTTCTTGGTAGGCTCCCGAGTTTGACAAGAAACACCTGAAGAAGGCCGGAGGACCTCTCGGCTGAAAAGTTGTCAATATAAGCATAAAGAAGAAAACATAAGTCTGAAAACACTGAATGATAAAAATCATTAAACTTTGTCTCAGAAATTCAGACAACTTTGAAATCTTTTGTTATATATTCTTTTATTTAGTCTCTTTCCTAATCCCTCAATCACTCGTAATCACTAAAACTATTAATAACACGTCATGGCAAATATCATCTGCTATATAACTAATATTTAATTTTTAATCTATCGCTAACTTATATTTTTGTTGTTTACACGAATGATTGAATCTAGATATTTTCAAACAGATGTATTTTCCCCATAGATGTGACCATAACAGCTACAATCACATCGGGTTAAAACGGAACTGGGAGTAAGGACCATACATGAGTACTTCACACTCTCTTGTAGGCTCCTGTCTCATTATCCAAAACAATTTAGTACCATATTCGGGACACTCCTCTCTTTTTTAGGGGTGGAGAATAGTATTTAAACTTGAAGAGGACACAGTAACCGTATTAAAACCTCCACTAACAGGGCGTGAACCTACTTTGTGTTTCCCAATAAAGAGACGTTACCAAAATTTTGCAACATTAGGAGAAAATCCTGCAATTCTTGCTTTTACTCCTACATTCCCATTATCGTCGCTGCTAACAACCCAGCATCTCGCCATTAAAACAAACACGACATGAACAGTAATTAGCGTCCGAACAAGATGAGGAAAGTAGAAGACGAAGAGACGCGGAGAGACAGCAAGGGTAATTAAAAGGAAATCAATGTCCATTTCGTATGTGCAATATACATAATCAAAATGTTTCCCCGAAATTACTGCCAAACAAATATTGATCGTGAGATTTTAAATTGCCAACTTCATAAATTTATTTCATTTTTCCTTTTTTGTTTTTGTTTTCACCAAAAATTCGTCTTTTTAGAAGACTTGTTATGGAATCAGATTTTGAGTTGGAAATTCATTTACCGGTTCCAAAATAAATTCTTATTCAAACTTACATGAATATAGAAAATAATTATTAACACTTCTGTTTTTATTCGATTATAAAAGAACAATATTGATCGTTCTTATCTTTACCTAATAAAACGCCACTTCAGAAATACTAGATGATATTCTGTGTTTTTATATATATATATATATATATATATATATGTGTGTGTGTGTGTGTGTGTGTGTGTGTGTGTGTGTGTGAAGAAAGTGTTTTACTGGGTAACCAAGGTATTTATATAATCCTCATTTTTCAATACGAAGTAGAAATCAAGATTTTGAGGATGTATCTCTTTATCATATTTACCAACCCCTCCGCTCGGGCAGGATATGGCACAAGGTCAATTTTTAAGTGGAGTTAAACAGGTTCGAATTTAGAGTTTTCCTTCTCCTAGACTAGTTGCCTCATCAAGGCTGAAGAACCTACTATTTACCCATAGGTGGAGAGAGAATAATTGGATTCATACCTTTCCTGAGGGTATTAGTGCTATGTGAAATGCAATCAATCTCGTCCAGGATTTGAACTCGTGTCGTCGTGTCCATTTCCTACGGCGATAACCATTGCACTACGGGAACCTCCGATGATGTATCTCTTTATAGCCATTATTCCCTGGTCCACAATGGATCGGAGAATGTCCCATCACAAATAAATCTGTTTAAAAATTATTCGTAATCGGTAAGAATACTTTATTTCATACAACTGATTTGCTTTATTTCGTTTGACTGATTTGAATTAAAAATAGTTATTTAAGCTGCAATTGTTTACTAAAGCTTATTATAAGTTATTTGACACTTCATAACTGTGTGCAAACAAATGAGTATTATTCAATAGCCATAATTACCGAAAACCATGCAATATTTCGTATTAGATAGGAATACTACAGGACACACCACTGTGTACAAAGTATATAAGATTGTTTTGGTTTAGCTTGTTTGTTTAATGGCATATCAACCTTCATGGTTTCCTTAATGCCCTAGCCATCATTTTAGAAGAAGACAGTAGTAATTTACTGGGCTTTTTGCTTAGATGTGGCTCAAGGCTGTACGAATAAGGCACCTAATGAGAAACGAACTCACTTGTGAAGGTTTGTTCGTCAAGCTGGCTTACAATTACACCACATGTGGGGCCCATTTTTTTAGAAGGGGTAGTAGGGGTAATTTTAACCAATAGCTGGGGGAATAAGGAATTTTATACCATTCACAAGGATATTAGTCCGAAAGGGGACGAAATAGCCCAATTGGAATTCGAACTCGCTTACTCTTATGATACAGACAAAAACATTAACTACAACGCAATGCGGAATCCCTCGCAAATTATTTTTATTAGATTGAAGAAAAAGATGATGCAATATTAATGTAGATTATTTATTATTTACTAAGGATAATATAACTTTTTCATTTAACTTTAAATCCCAAAATATTAGTTAAATTGAAGCCAAATCTTAAGCACATAAAATTTTCAATCCAATATGTACATTAAATCCCAAAGTCAACTGGACTGGAAATCCTTATGACAAACCTGCTTTAAAATTATCACACTACAGAATATTTATCATATCCACCAAACAAATGACTAATTGTATAGGAATAATCACCTGAAACTATATAAGCAGTCGTATTAGAAATATATTTATGAAGCCACAGAATTGAGTGCAAATCATTTGTATTAGGTAGGAATCATCATCATCATTATCATTAAGTTATGCAGACAAAACGGATTTGCTTGACTCTCATCAGCTATCCATCTATTAGTAATCGCTTTTGTTAAGATCACGTCAGCTAAATTGATTTATTTTTTTAGATGTTCTAATCATATAGAAAATTCTTTAAAGAAATGTATTTTTTTCTCCAAACAGCTTATTGAAATATGTATCTAGTCAATCACTGAATTAAAAACTTATTATTTAAAAGGTCTCTATCATCCCATCTCTGTCAGCTTAGAGATGAGGTTCCGAAATTATTTCACTTCAGATATGTATAAATTTTTACATATATTTTTATACTCCATCCTTCATTGGAAAATATTTTTATTTTGTGGAATGTAAAATGCTTTCTCAATATTATCTCATGATACAATTTCTTTTTGTTCAGGTGTTTTTTAATAAGACATAAAATATCACTGTGTTAGTGGAAACTGCAGTAGACGATAAATACTTTCGTCAGATTACAAGAAGTCACAACATTTTTCTCGTTACTCTGTTTTTATTTAACCGCAAGGTCTACTACATATCAAAATTTTAAATTTCAATCTAGCAATCTTTTAATTCTATATAAAATGAATTGATTTTCCTTTTAAAGAGACAATAATTAATTATCTTTCTTGGATTTCGTGGGCGTGTCATCCAAGTGCCTCGTAGTCCCATGCAAGTAGCAAAATCTTTCTCTCCTCTCTTGTCACCGTTTTTGAAAGATTAAGCTGTGCCTTTATATGTCATTTCATTGAACATACTTGGTCTCACCAGACGGAAAATAGTATTTTCTCTCGCTTTGGCATTAAAATGTAAAACCCACATGGCAATAACAAACTAAGAACTCAATTTACATGTTTTACTTTTTTTAACTGCTTTCATATACTGCTTGTTCGTATAACAATATCTGCACATTTCATCCGTTGGGACATATTTGTGCATTCGTGTTTATATTTCTTTTATGCAAATTATGTATGTATCAATTTACGAAACTCTTTGCTTCGATTTGGCACAAGGCCGAAAAATTATGTATGTATCCGATAAATGAAAGGTTAATTTAGTCATCCACGTTTCATCGAGCAATACCTCGTCAAATGTCTTAATTAGTTATAACAGGCATATTAGATATTCATTAAAAATGTATTAGATATTCATTAAAACATTTTTAAACATAATATATATATATATATATATATATAGAGAGAGAGAGAGAGAGAGACAGGCAGACAGACAGAGAGGTGAGTGTCATTCAGAGACAGACTGTTTTGTTGTATCAAAAAACTTTACTCTGGCTAGACACACGAGATGCTTCAAGCTGGTATCGAAAGCCAGCTGACTTGACGTCAGTCCGATATCTTATCCTTAACTATCGTCATTTTCAGCGTGACCAAAATATTATATATATATATATATATGCGCAAAAAATCTTATATAAGGAGCATTTCTTAAGCTTTGCTTATACTAAGTCATCATGATCATCATCACCATGTCGTGCCACCGGTGCGGATATCCCTGACCCTCTCTCGCTACTCCTCCCTATTGTTCATCGCTTCTGGCAGGTCCTCTGGGCTACGTCCCGTATCCTCACAGAGCTGCTGTATGTAGGTTCGAGCCGGTCTCCCTGCCATTGGTTTGCCATATGAGGGGGCCCATATGAGAACATCATTTATGAGCTCGTCCCCGCTTCTCTAGCAGTGTCTAGAATGTCTGGTTCGTCTAAATTTGATAGTTTTTGTGATGGGAGGTAGGTGGCAGTATAGCTGTTGCTTTGTTGGGTGTTGCCTCCAGGACTTGTTCAAAATTGCTCGCAGCATTCTTGGGTAGTTGCCGTCAAGATTTTTCTCTATCCGTGTTGTCAGCGTCCTTGTAGTGCATCCATATAGCAGTATCAATAAGACGGCTGCTTGGAAGAAACTGCATTTCCTTTCATCAGTCAGGTCTGACTTCGATATCACCGATAACCACCGTTAGCTGTCCCCGCTTTTTCTAGTCGCGTGTCGATGACTTTTTCGGTTGATGACACACTGCTTCCTAGGTAGGTAAACTTGTAAACTAGTTTCAGAGAGCTACCACCTAGTGTGGAGATGTCACCTGTTTGATTTAAGCACATGTATTCTGTTTTGTGTGCATTGACATGGAGGTCAATGCCTCGGGCGGCCTGTTCCAGACTATGCAGTAGTGTTTCGGCTTGGGCGGGTGCATTTGCCTGAATCGCTGTCATCGGCGTAGTCGGCGCCAGTTACTGTTTTTGCAGGGTACCTTCTTCTTCTTTTCCTTGTCTTTTCCTTTGATCGACAGGAAAAAAAATGTTTTCACGTTATGTAATATCTTCTGTACTACATCTGACTGGTGACTACACGGAACAGTCAAAACAGTTTTCCTAATAAGAAATGCTGGTGCCGAACAGTCTTGATTCTGGGTAAAACGGATAAGACTTGTGTCTAAATTGTATAAGGATTTACGAGATGTTTTAATTTGTATGGTATAAAACAGAAGCAAATTATGTTCGAGAATTATTAACTGAATACTTTACACATGTTGGTTTGTGACTGGAACGGGCAAACTAGTTAATCAACGTATGTCTATGTTTTTTGGACAATTGTCTTCATTATAATTTGTAAAAGTACGTTAGCCCAATTTGTATTTCTTCGTTGCTGATTAGCATCTGGCATTTAGATTTAAGTTTGTTATATATTTTATTTTCTTCTTTCTGTTAAACTCTTCAACTTGAATCGCGACCATTGAGGATGTTTATGTCTCGTACTATCTGTGATATTGGGTGGGATTTGATTTTGCCTTCACGTTAATCTCTGTTTTGGGAACGATTACGTGCTGTGAATCACAGCAATAAAGGTTAAGATTTGCTGTTAATACAACCAAATAGATAATGAACGAGATAGAAATCTGTTCTCAGATTTAATGTTGTAGTGAGAAGTAATGATGCTTCGTCGTGGTACGAATTTAAATTACTCGAGCTACTGCCAAATACTGGTGAAAGTAACCTTCAACTTCTTTTTATCACTGACATTTTGATCCTTTTGAAATTTGCAATGGGAAAGCGAATGTGTTTATATTTAACCTAACTGTATCCTCAACTAAGTGGTAACAATCATCTTCCAAAGAATTAGATGTCCTAGGTAAAACACCAAAAAACACATGAAGGTGACGCTCAAGTTCTGGAGAACTAGGGAATGTGGAGTACCCCTTTATTACAATTTCTCCCAAGTCAACTTCGACTTGGATTGATTGTACTTGCTAATGTCATACCAATGCGTCAAATATATTTCCTTAAGAGTTAATCGTATTTCATAGGACCAAATGTAAAAATTAAATTCTTCATAAGAAACGACTTCATTAAAATGTAAATATAAACGTGCAATGAATGTGATTTCCTGCTCTCTAAGCATAAAATAAAACTAAACTAATGTTGTTGAAATCAATCAATGAATCAATCTATCGAATTCAAAAAACAAATACGAGGATCATTAGATAAGTTTCCAGACTTTTTTCCAATGGGCCCTTTTATTGAAACTCTACTCACTTCGAAGTAATCTCTTCCGGCTGCAATGCACTTGTTGTACCGTTCCAACAACTTCTGTAAGGCCCCATGGAATTCCTATACTGTGAGCATGTCAATGACCTTCGTCACAGCCTCTTTTATCTCCTCATTTGTCTCATAACGATAGCCTCTGAGCTTAGGGAATAACTAAAAGTCACAGGGAGCTTGGTCTGGACTATAAGGAGGGTGACGAACTGTCTAGATGCTCTCTTGGTCAAATAGTCCTTGACAATGATGGAGTTGTGGACTGGTGCATTGTCCGAGTGGAAATGCCACTGACCTGATTTGAAGAGTGCTGGCCTCTTCCGACGGAATCTCTTCCGGCACTTCCTTGAAACCTCAACATAGTAACCCTAACCCTAAGCAGTCTGAAGCATTCGATACGTTTGTGTTGCATTTTTTCCAAGTTTAAAACATAATTTTATTGTATATCGTTCTTCTAAAGTGTCCTCACGTCCAGATTGCAGTTTTGAAATTCACCAGCTGTGATAATCAGGCTTTAGTAGGGTGTATTCAAATTCCTGCTGTAGCTGTTCATTTGAACCTGAAACTAAAAATTGGTCAGTCTTCTCATAACATGTATAGCAACAGCATACTGAATTTTCAAGGGTCTTCGACAATTCTAAATGCCTGTGCAAAAAAGTCTGAATGCACCACGTATGTCTAACGTCTTTCTATGTTTGTTCCAATTTAGACGTTGAAATTTCCTTCTAATTTCAAGCCTTTATTTTTACTATTTGAATCTTCTATCAAGTAACGAATGGAGTTGAATTAATCTCACTCTAAACAATTCGTGATTTTTTTTAGAAAATCATAGACCTAAAGCGCTAAGGAGGAGAACCTAGGAAAAAGTATATATATATATATATATATATATATATATATATTTATATATAAGTAAAGTTGTCAAGCGTAGTCGGGGGTAACACAAAGGTTCCCTATACAATATCTACAGCACCTAGGTTTAGGAGAGAGTGCTACTCCTTTCCTTGGATTGTTCCGCTTTACCCTTGATACGTACCTTATAATAGTGAATGTTTGGCGGAGATATCAGGTACCATTTTTGAGTCTTTTGTATGACTTGACCCGGGTTTGAACCCCAGTGTACAGGCCCATTGACGAATACTCAACCCAATTGGCCAATGGGCCGGTATTAAGTATATATATATATATATATATATATATATATATATATATATATATATATATATATATATATATATATATATATATATATATATATATATATATATATATATATATATATATATATATATATATATATATATATATATGCGAGGATCAGTAAGTTTTTCCGAATGAGTTGGCAATAGCAATAACTGCTTACTGTTACTCTTTTTCAAGAAAATCAGCAATGATGAGTCCTTTCATGTGTGTACATCGAACTTTTTCCTTCTCTTGAAAGTCATTGTGTTTCCATTTGATGGATAGTCATTTTGACTCAGGCTTGTAGTGTCACACCCATATTTAGTCATTGAAAACATTCTTTTTTAAATTGATATTTGCTTCGCTATTTGTATCAGTCATTTCGGTAAATTCCATATGTTTTTCACTTTTCAGCCACAAAAAGAAAAAGCTCATGGCATCCCTCAAATCAAACCTGGAACACTCTGTATGATTTACCGCCATTTTGAATAGCCTTAAGATAAATATTTCGGCTCGATCAAAATATTTTTTACTATAAACTGATTCCAAGCGGTGCAGAGTTTATATTTATATATAAAACATTCTGAACGAAAAGTATTCTACTTAAAAATGCATTCCATTTATTTATTGTCCGTCCATCAAACACACACACACACACACACACACACACACACACACACACACACACACACACACATATGTATATATATATATATATATATATATATATAGTAAAATTTAATGAAGACTCAGTCTCGGTCAAGTCGTCATAATGAATTTATTTCGGTCGAGAATATTATTGCTATACTCTCCGACTCGTCAGATGACTCTTTAACAACGTATATATATATATATATATATATATATATATATATATATATATATATATATATATATAGTACTGAATATTATTCTATGTATTGCAGTTTACATGATATTTGATATCATGGGTAGGTTTTGTTTAACAAACCTCTATTCATTATGTTTCATTAAAATTATTACATATGTAACGATGCGATAAATTCTTCAGTGTAGAAAATGAAACAATGAATACTGATTGTACATGGGGATAAGATTGTTAGCTTTTCAAATTGATTATGGAAGAACAATGCTTTGTCAAAAAGCTAGACTGTTCATATATTTTACTGTGTATGTTTTTCATATGTGTGATACCATAAACACACGCACACACACATACATACACACACACACACACACACACACACACACATATATATATATATATATTTATATATATATATATATATATATATATATATATATATAGTATCACCAATAAATGATTAAACCTCTCATTCTGGATTTAACAGGATGTTATTTCTAGTGCAAAATCTGACAAAAAAAAAAAAAGACAAACATTTTTTAGGGTTTGATAACTTTCAAAAACGACGTAGTAATTATATTCAACTTCGTGGTGAATAACAGATATTCCATAAAAGTCAACCATCTACGTAATGAACATACATATCGCTGCTTAACTCTGGTGAGCTGACGGGAAACTATATTTTCTGTGTTACTTAGTTTAGATTTTGCTAAAACCCAGCCTAACCTTGATTTGTAAGAAGGCCATAGGTTTGGGGCATCTACGGCGAAGTGAAAACTCTAGTTCAATGATAATATGAATCAGCGCTCAGGTAAGAACGAGGGGCCTAAAATGATAAATAATTAAGCGGAAAAAATACAGGGTACGTAACTCATCATTCAATACTACTTCAAGGCATCATTTTAACATGTGGGCATACTGATGGTTGGCTAATTAGGTTTCCTTCAGTTATAGAGGGCCTTGCATAAGATGCAATACTGAATATTTTCCTTTAGGAGTAAAAATTGTAAGACTTTATCATTCGCTTAAAATTGATGCTGAACAAAGTATAACTAATGATTTACCCTATTTCTGAACATTCGCATATTTAAACGACTTAAATGTTCTCTGATCGTATGTTTAATTTTTGATTGCATATTTATGGGTTTTTTTTCTAATCATAAAGTTAGAATCGTTGGAAAAAGTACGCTACAAATAAATTAACAGTTTTCTTATGGGAAGAAATTTTAGAAAAAAATGCGGAACTGTAGTTTATTCATGAAAAACATGTTTGATAAATTAATTTTCTTTAATTTGCCTTGTTTGTTTTCTGAGAAAATTTCAGCTTTCACATTCAGATTATTTGTTGGATAAATAGCATTCAAAATTCAAGGGAATTAATATAAATATTTCAGAAATAACCTTTTTTTTTAGTGCTGAGAAAAAGGGAGAACGAATTAATTGATTGAGTAACTGATTGCAACGGCATGTTAACCTCTGTAGAGTTAGTTATGCCTTGAGAATTGCGAAAAAAAATTAATTAACGGTCACTATTAAATTCATTTGTATAGTTGGTTCTAAAGAAATAAATTTTTTTTTGTCTTTTTTAATTCATTATTGATATTTGGTTATAGTACATGTATATGTATATATGTTATGAAAATTACAAGTCAGTGTGTTTGACCTCAATGACACCCATCTCTTATGGTTTATTTGTTAGATTGATTGATTAAAAGATCGATTTCAACAACATATCAACCTTTCCCGGGTTAATAAAAATTAAGGATAAGGAAATCACTTCCATTTTCCATTTACATTGACATTTTTTTGTGTACTTGCTTTTAATGAATTTTCGCAAATACGGATATGATATTAATGTATAGCTAGAGTGGATCTCTATAGAAATTATTCGTATTAGACAGGACCATATGTAAAAAAAAACCTCTTTAAAAACTAGTACACACAAAAAAAATTGTATCTGAAATATTAATGAATGCCATTGTTTAATCTCTAAAGATAAAACGCCTTACACTGGTTAAGATGTCGTTAAAATCAAACAATCACAAAAAATTCAATATAATAATTTATGTAATTTGCTACATTCCTACAAAATAAAATTGAAGTTGTATGCTTTAAAAAGTTTATATATGTCGACCAGTTACACAAACCATTTATTGCCCAGTCGGCTGGGGCTGTAGAATACACCGACTGCTTCTCTGCAGAGGGGTAAGACCCCCCCCCACTACGAGTGTCCTGGATATGACACTAAACAATCTGATGGTGAGGTTCCAGCAATGCTGTAGCTTTGAGGAATGCGGAGTACTCCTTCATTGCCATCGCTCCCAGGTCCACTCTGACCCGGAGTGGTAGCACCTGATAGGGCCCTATCTATGGGTTAAATAGAAATAACAGCATATTTATGCTAAAATGAATTGTTTGAGTAAACTGAATAGCTTGAAATAGAAACGTTTTTGACAAACCGTACTTACACTTAAACTGCGTGCTTATGCTTAACTGAATTATTTCAAATAGAACTGTTTTTTTCGACATTAAAACTGTATTTACATTTAACTGAACTGTTACATATAACTGCTTGAATAGTTTGAAATGGAAATGTTTTTGACAATTAAACTGTGTACTTATGCTAAACTGAACTATTTTCAATAGAACATATTATTTACATAAAAATGGATTTGGCGTAAAATAGCCTACAAAGGTTGATATGCCATAAAACCAAACCAAACCAAACCAAATCAAACAAACCATTTAACAAATGAGGTAAATTTATAAAAGTATTTGACTCAGGTAAGTAATATTGGAAAATGATGAAAACTGAGAAAAAACTCCGATATTAACCAGATTTCTTCAAAACTGAAAGTCGGTATCGAAATGTATCTATTGAAAATAAAAGATAATGGAGTCAACGTGCGTAGGGTTATTTGATATCACGAGATTAGTGGTTGGCGTTTATCTTTATATTTTTCTGTACCTACTTCTTAAATTATATTCACGTTTCATTCGATCCTTACAGACAAGAGAACCTAGTCGGCTGAGGCTTTTAAATACATCAACTGCATCTCTTTAGAGGTGTAAGACTCGTCTCCAAAGAGTGTCCTTGATATGACACGAAACAATCTGATGTTAATGCTCCTGTAATGCTGGGGCTTTGAGGAATATGGAGTATCCCTTCACTGCCATCACTGCCAGGTTCACTCGGACCCGGAATGCTAACAACTGATATGTTCGTCTCTATGGGTCAAATAGAACTGTTTAACATCTAAACAGAGTGTAAACAAAGGTCTTATGCTAAATTGAATTGTTTGAAACAAAAACGTTTGATCATTTTATTATGAGTAAATAAATTAATGTTTAATCGAACTATTCATAATATATTGCAATACGTGGAACCATTAAACTAGGCTGATTTATGAAATTGAATTGTTTGAAGTCCAACTGTTTTTACATTTAACTTTGTGTAATCGATTTGTTTGGGATACAGTTATTCTTGGAACCATCTAACTATGTGCAAATTAATGAGTAATGGGGAATAGAATAATTAGTGTTAGATAGAAATATTTAGAACTACTTTCCTTTGTACAAACAAATAATTAATATCTTATAGAATTTTTCGTGTTAGATAGAAATAATTGAAACTATTTAACTGAGCAGAAACATTAGCAATACTAGCGTGCAAACATATTTGTTCAAACTCATTTGAAAATTTGTTTAACGGCAAAAATTTCTCTTACATTTTATTTATATCTATTAAAATATGTGCAAAAAATGACTGATGTTAAATTAATCTGTTACATGGCAATACTAGATGCAATTTAAATTTATGCAAAAAATGTTTATAAATTGTATATTTTATTTATATGTAAAAACAAGATTTGGCATTGAATAACCAAATTGCTGATATGTACGTGAACAAGACCTGGAGGTAACACCCCACAAAGCATCAGCTGTACGGCCACTTACCACCCATCACGAAAACTATCCAAGTTAGACAAACCAGACATGCTGGGCACTGTTGTAAATTAGAGACGAACTCATAAGTGATGTATTCCTATGGACCCCTTCACGTAGCCGAGCAAAAGCAGGGCGACCAGGTCGAACTTACATACAGCAGCTCTTTGAGGATACGAGGTGCTGCCCTGAGGACCTGCTGGAAGCAATTAATGATTGGAAGGGGTGGCGAGAGAGGGTCAGGGATATCTGTGAAGGCGGCTCGACAAGATGATGATGACGTCTACTCTGGTCATAGTGAACTTGGAATTATTGTTCATGAGGGTTACTCCACATTCTCCATATCTTCCAAACAGGAGAGTCAACATCAGACACTGCTTTATATCATACCCAGCTTACCTTATTACTTTGAGATTCATTTGACGAATTCTTAAAGACTGTACGAAAATGTAATTAATAAAAAGTATCAAGAAAATCGTAATATTTTGTCATTCATGGTAATCAATTAGATGTAACAAAATAGAATATAAACTAAAACTTTCTCCGTAAAGTGTGTCTTACTTGATGCAATGTTAATGGGCTAGGTTTGCGAGTTATCTTCTCACTGGGTGCAACATATTTCATCCTTTTGTCAACCTGAGTTAAAGTTTTAAAAGGACTTCATCTACAATGTACATAACGCCGTGTGTTTCGTAAATGAAAATGTGTTTTGAAGTGTTCTTTGCTTGTTCTTGAATAATCGTTATTATTCATGAGACACTGGTGTGGACGCACCATCTGAAAACCATTCTTCAAGAGAAATTAGAATTTATCTACCTCTCTCTTTGTATCTCTACGAAAATGATGTGATATTCTGAAAAAAACATCTGTTATACAGAGCGAGTAGATGACTTCATTGTAGTCGCTATTCAAGGAAATATTTGTGTTTCTAGAACTTTTCATAAACATGTCTTCTTATATTACCCAATTATCGGATGCTGACTTTACCAATATTAATCAAAACGTGGGTATTTTTATTCATCTATAATATATATATATATATATATATATATATATATATATATATATAATTTCATTGAACATAAAAAATATTTGAGTCTATATATTTAGACAAAAAATGTCTAGTATGTTCAATGAAATAAGTATTAATGAAAAAATACTGCCAATATATATATATATATATATATATATATATATATATATATATATATGTGTGTGTGTGTGTGTGTGTGTGTGTGTGTGTGTGCAAGCCTCTTTTAACTCCCTTAAAACCTCAACATAGTAACCCTAATCCCAACCCTTTGGCCAATCAACTCTGGTGTTCTGAATTCCTTACTCCTCCCACACCTCCCATCATCCCTCACAGACTTCCTTGAATATCTCATATATACATGCAAGATGGTCCAAAGGCATTCAGAAGCATTCTATACATTTCTGTGGCATATTTCCAAGTTTAAAACAGAATTTTTTGCACATCGTCCTTCTAAATTGCATTTTTGAAATTCACAAGCTTTGACAATCAGGTTTTAGTAGGGTGCATTCAAATTCATTTGAACCTGAAATCCTAAAAATAGGTCAGTCTTCTCGTAACATGTATAGCAATAGCATACTGAATTTTCAAGGTTCCTTCGAAGAAGAAATCCTAAAAATTAGTCAGTCACCTCATAACACACACACACACACACACACACACACACACACACATATATATATATATATATATATATATATATATATATATATATATATATATATATGCATGTATACGGACAACGTACATCGAACTTCGAGATATTTAATAAAAGAAAAAGGGTTTACGCGAAAGAAAACGCAAGAAGATATCCAGCAAAAACACTGTCTGTTGCCGACTATACAGATGATCTGGCGTTTCTTCTAAACGCATTTGCCCAAGCCAATTCTCTACTGTATAGCCTAGAGCAGGGGGCATTAGCGTCTTCCTGAATGCAACTAAAACATGTAGTTATCACATCAACTGAAAGAGATATTAACATCCACCTTGGGTTTTCGATTATGTGGAAGTCTGACTAATCTGATAAAATGAAATGAGATTTTTACAAACAGTGTTTGAGTTAATACTACTGTATTGAATAAAGACATTGGCAATTTCAAAATGCTTTGAGAAAAAGGTGGATGGAAACTAGAGGTGAATGTTTTGACGTATTTTAAACAAAACTTCGAAGCAACGTCCCAGAAAAAGACAACTGTATGTTTTTCTATGGACCTTGACGCATCAACATGCTGGTGTTAGCCGACCAGCAAGAACTTATTTAGATCAGCTCTGAACGGGTGCAGGATGTACTTTGGAAGACGAGCAGTGAGAGTTGGGTGATAGGGACGTTTAGAGAGAGAGACATAGACGGAGACAGGTGGGAAATCCATATTGTCAGTATGACTTGATGATCATGAATATATATATATATATATATATATATATATATATATATATATATATATATATATATATATATATATATATATATATTATGCATATATGTATATCTGTATATACACACACGCACACACACATGTATATATAATTATTGAAATAAGGATTTTAAAAGTACACTCATGTCTAGAACCATTAGAATATTTTGAAACGATTGAAATATCTTAAAATTCTTTAAAAGGGGCCCTTTAATTCTTCAGAGGATTGGGTACGTAATACTTGTATGGAATTCAACATTTGATTCGTGACCAACAAAAATGCAAAGGAAGAAAAAAAAGCAAAAATATTTGTTCTAATCCGGTAGAGTTGGCGCGGGTCATATTAAAACATTATATTCATTTTAAACACGCTTTCCCAATTAAAAGAAGTATATATATATATATATATATATATATATATATATATATATATATATATATATATATATATATATATATATATATATATATATATATATATATATATATATATAACGGCTCATTTTCCAAGTGAGTAGAGTGTACGCCAATGTACCGGGGAACCAGCGTTCAATTCCAGGTCGAGTCATAACAAAGACTTGAAAAATGGTACTTGATGTGGCCTTGCTTAACACTCAAAAGTTAAAGGTTAAAAAAATATTAGTTAAAGGTTTAAAAATAATTTCATATAAGTTAAAAGTTTAAAAAAAATAAGTTAAAAGTTAAAAAATAATTTCATTTAAGTTAAAGGTTAAAAAAAATAAGTTAAAGGTTAAAAAATAATTTCATATAAGTTAAAGGTTAAAAAATAATTTCATTTAAGTTAAAGGTTAAAAAAGAAATAAGTTAAAATTTAAAAAATAATTTCATTTAAGTTAAAGGTTAAAAAAATAAGTTAAAGGTTAAAAAATAATTTCATTTAAGTTAAAGGTTAAAAAAAATAAGTTAAAGGTTAAAGAATAATTTCATTTAAGTTGAAGGTTAAAAAAAAATAAGTTAAAAGTTAAAAAATAATTTCATTTAAGTTAAAGGTTAAAAAGAATAAGTTAAAGGTTAAAAAATAATTTCATTTAAGTTAAAGTTTAAAAAAAACAAGTTAAAGTTTAAAAGATAATTTCATTTAAGTTAAAGGTTAAAAAAATACGTGAAAGATAAAAAAATTATTTCATAAAAATAAATCCCATTAATTCATTTTGATGTGTGAAAAATGTATTCGTACGATACAAAAGAAGAATACATTATCTTCTTTTAATACTTCACAGAACAGCCATTATTCACTTCTACATCAAGCAACATCTTTTTGTAGTTCTCAATTAGTTATTTGCAAAATTTACTTGAAATTTTGTTCCATTCTTCTATGCATATGGTTTTCAGATCCAGGTTGTTTGTTGGAGCACTCAATTAAATTTGAATTTTCAAAAAACACCACAGATTTTCGCTGGAGTTTAAATTGGGAATTAACTTAGCCATTTCAGGATATCTAAATTATTTTCGGATTTTAAAGTGTGTATAGGATTATTATTTAGTTGGAAGATCCAATCAGGAGAAAGTTCAAGGTTTTCAACAGAAATCTTTAAATTTTCCTCCAAAATATTTTGATATGCTATGGCATTCATTCTACCATCTATTACTGATATGGTGCCAGTAACTTTTGCAGCAAAAAAACATCCCCAAACCATAATGCTACCACCTCCAAATTTCACTGTTGGAACTGTGTTCTTTGGTTTGAAGGCATCGCTATTTTTTTTCGTTCATGATTTCTCGAATCATCTAACAACAAAATTTTAGTTTCATCTATCTATAATACTCTTTCCCAATATGAATTTTCTCATTTGTATATTCACGAACAAATTTTAACCTAGCATCTCTGTGTTTTTTCAATACATCAGGAGATTTCCGAGGGGAGATGACTTTAGATTGTTCCTATTAATTTCATTGATCTTTGTCGGTTTAATGACACAGATTTCTGAGGAAAACAAATCATTCTGCGACTCTTGGCGAGTAACCATTGGATTTTGTTTAATCTTATGCATTAATTTCTTCTGAAATCTTGGAGAATTTTTCGAGTTCTTCTTTAGTTTTCAATTCTTTTAGCGATTTTTTATACCTTGCAATTAATGAGACAATCGTAGTAAATTGTCTGAGATTTTCCTGTAATTTTTACCTTTCTTCCAGAGTTTAACAAAATGTTTTTTTGTTTTTTTCCAAATTTGTCAATTCTTTACCTCTTACCATGATGATAATCTTCTTGCAAGAATATTAATTACAGAATGTTCTGTTTGTATATTTTAGGCTAAAAATAACTACAGATAATATTGTTGAAACATTCTAGAATATTCCATTTGACTAATCTAGAATATTCCATTTGAATAATCTAGAATATTAAATCAATTTTAAAGTTTTAACATCTGAAACATTTATGATACGAATATTTTTTCACCTATGAAAATGGATAACAGGGATGTATTTCATTTAAATTATTTTTTTTCTGTTTTCTATACGTAATTAGTCATTATGCATCTGTGTGCAGTTAATTAAATGAAAAGTGTGTTTATTCATAAATTGAAAATACGAAAAAGTAAACATTTGTATGCGTACAAATATTTACTTCCTCCACTATATATATATGTATGTGTGTGTGTGTGTGCGTGTGTGTGTGTGTGAGTGAGAGAGAGAGAGACAGAGAGAGAGAGAGAGAATGCACGCACGCACGTGTGTGTGTATTGGAGCAGCATTTCTTCATTAATCATATTTACCCATCGGGCAGGATATGACACAAGGTCATTTTTAAGTGGAGTTTAACATGTTTGAATTCAGAGTTTTCCTTCTCCTAGACTAGTTGCTTTACCAAGGCTGAATAACCTAGTCTGTCCTACTATTTACCCATAGCTGCAGGGAGAATAATTGGATTCCTACCTTTCCCAAGGGTATTAGTGCTATGTGAAATGCAATCAGTCTCGTCCAGGATTTGAACTCGTGTTGCCTTGTCCATTTCCTACGACGAAAACCATTACACCACGGGCACCTCCTTTTCTTCATTAATGCATATTTCATTGAACAATATAGACAGGGGATGCCGAGAGGGGAAGAGAATGAGATCTTCATAAGGACGGATGACATGGAAGCGAACCAAGCTATTCAACAACGGATTAAGGCTACGATTTGCCATTGCGGGAAAATATGCAAGAATATACACGGCTTAAAGATTCATCAAGCCCGCATGAAGTGCCAAGTGGAAACCAGCCAGGGGCAGCGCACGGGAGCTTCTCCCGGTGAGACGCAGGAGACACAGGGCCGGGAAGCCCACCACAGTGCCCAATCCCTCCAAGCTGAAGCTCAGGTCCCACCGAAGACTTTGAATACGGCGGGAAATAAAATCAAATGGCCCGCAGCCGCGGATAAGAAGGCTTTGAACGACTTCAACTGGGACATCTGTGAAATCCTTACAGTGTCAGCAAAAGGTGCAGTAGACAAGCGGCTATTAAAAACATCCAAAATAATAGTCAGCTACGCGGCGGATCGTTATGGATATGAGGAGAAAAAAGAGAAGGTATGTGGCAGAGAAAACCGAAGGGGGGTAAAAATAAAGCAATGTAGGAGAGAACTAAAAGCTCTAACAAAAAGACACAAAACAGCTGAACCAGAGGAAAAAAATCACAGCAGCAACTCCGTGACTCGATAAGAGCGAAGATGAAATCTTTGCGGAGAGCACAATAGCATAGACGCCGGAGGAAAGAAAGAGCGCGAAAGAGGATGGCTTTTATTTCAAATCTGTTCGGCTTCACAAAGAAATTACTTGGGGAGAAACGGAGTGGACATATGGAGAGCTCCACAGAAGAAATTGATGCTTTCCTCAAAGAAACACTGAAGGACCCGAACAGACTCCGAGATTTAGAAGTAAACAAATCCCTGATTACACCTACTCCTCCATCAATGGACTTTGACTTAAAGGAACCAACCTGGATAGAAATACAAGCAGTTATGAAGAAAGCCAGGTCGGGCTCAGCCCCGGGGCAAATGGAGTCCCTTATATAGAGTATAAACGATGTCCGCAATTACTACGATTTCTGTTGAAATTATTAAGGATAATATGGAGAAAGGGGAAAATAGTAGGACAATGGAAGCATTCCCAAGGCATCTGGATCCCTAAAGAGGATGGGGCAAAGAAGATAAACCAATTCAGATACATATAACTACTGAATGTAGAAGGGAAAATCTTCTTTAGCATGTTGAATCGACGGTTGGTGGACTTCCTCTTAAAAATACGTATATAGATACGTCAGTACAAAAGGGAGGTGTTCCAGGTATGCCAGGAGTTATTGAACACACAGGAGTCATTACACAACTATTAAAGAGGCGAAAGCAAATAAGGGTGATATGGCTGTCCTCCGGCTAGACCTCAAAAATTCATATGGGTCTATCCCACATAGTCTGGTGCAAGAGGCTCTCAAACGATATCATGTTCCCAACAAAATAATAGAAATCATTGGGGACTATTACCACAACTTCCAGATGAGAACGGTTTCAGGAAATACAACATCGGCATGGCATTATTGGAAAGAGGCATCATAACAGGTTGTACCATCTCAGCTACGCTCTTTGCCTTAGCAATGAACATGCTAATAAAAGCAGCAGAGGTCGAATGCAGAGGCCCTACCACTAAATCTGGACAAAGGCAGCCCCCGATACGAGCCTATATGGATGACATGACTATAACAACCACATCTGTAATCGGGGCATGATGGCTGCTAAGGGGAATAGAAAATCTCATTTTATGGACCAGAATGAGTTTTAACGCTAGAAAATCGCGTTCCCTCGTGTTAAAAAAAGAGAAAATAATTAAGGAGCGTTTTAAACTTTCTGGAGAATTCATCCCCACAATAAAACAAAATCCTGTGAAGAGCCTAGGAAAGCGATTTGATGATTCCCTGAAGGATACGGCGGCAATCCAGGAAACCAAGGAAAATCTGGAAAGGTGGTTAAACAAAATTGAGAGATCAGGTTTGCCTGGTCGGTTTAAAGCCTGGATCTACCAAAATGCTGTTCTACCAAATGTATTGTGGCAATTAACCATCGACGAATTTACGTCTTCCAGCGTAGAACAACTTGAAAAAAAGGATTAACTCAAGATTGTGTAGGTGGCTGGGTTTGCCGAAATGATTGAGCAGCGCAGCTCTGTACGGAGATTCAAATGCCTTGCAGCTTCCGTTTAAGAGCCTTGTCGAAGAATATGAGGTCACGAAAGTGAGAACATCGATAGAGTTTATGTTCTCCAAAGATCCCAAAGTGACCGGAGCGGGAGTAGAAGTAGACACAGGAAAAAAATGGAAAGCGACAAAAGAAGTTAAAATTGGAGAAGAACGACTGCGGGAAAAATAAATTTTAGGGGCCGTGGCTACAGGCCGCGGAGGCTTAGGCTTTTTCCCCACTATCAGGATAGACAAGCCATTAGGAAGAGAGAGACATCAATTATTACAAAGCGAGATACGCAGAAGCAAGGAAGAGAAGAGGGGAGAAAAAAATGGTCGGAATGAGACAACATGGTGCGTGGACTAAATGGGAGTCGATGGTTAAACGGAAAATAACATGGTCCCTTATGGCGTAATGAAATCACCATCAGATTCCTCATTCGATCAGTTCATGACATCCTCCACAGCCCTACAAACCTCTTAATATGGAAAAAATCGGAAATTCCCTTGTGTCAATTATGTTGAAAGACCGGATTCTTAAAACGCATCCTTAGCTGCTGCCAAACAGCGCTGGCGGATGGTCGGTATAGATGGCACCACGATCAAATCCTTAAAGATATAGCCGAGGCTGTTGCAGCAGCAATCCACACTAATATCCCAAGTAACGACAGGATCACAATAGAGTTTGTCAAGGCTAGTGTAAAAGCCAAGTCAAAGAAAAAGCTAACTCCAAATGCGTTATCATCAGCAGCAGACTGGGAAGTAAGGGCCGACTTAGGGAAAAAGGTTAAAATTCCCGGTCCATATCGTTCAAACAGCATTACGGTCAGATATAGTTACATTCTCAAACAGAACAAGGAAAATTATAATGTGGGAATTAACAGTACCTTGGGAGGAAAATGCAGAGGAAGCCCATGAACGAAAGAAAGGGAAATACGACGAGTTAATGGAGTTGTGCAAAAACAATGGATGGAAGGCTGATTGCACGCCAATAGAAGTTGGATCTAGGGGTTTCGTTGCAAAGTCGTTATGCAAAGCCTTATCGGATATTGGATTGACTGGATCAAAAAAGCGGAAAGTGATCAATAAAATAATAAAGACGGCGGAAAGGTCGGCCAATTGGCTCTGGTTAAAAAGAAATAGTTCTTGGATGACCAAAGAACAGCCAATATAACAGTTGTTTAGTTAGTTTCATTTGTTTCAAGTTTGTTTTTATTATTTTTGTTTAGTTTGTACATATACTAATTGATGTGCATATGAGATATATAATTCGTAGATGAGCAGAACTTATTATTTCTGGTTGTATTGTGAGGGCTGTCTATATATATATATATATATATATATATATATATATATATATATATATATATATATATATATATATATTCCCTCCACCTATAAAACATTATAATTTCATAGGTTCCGACTATGAACGCAAAGCATATTTTAAGAGGACTTCTGTTTAATTTTATTTCATTTTATATATGTATACGTGTATGCCGGTGTGTGCGTGTTTACACATATATATATATATATATATATATATATATATATATATATATATATATATGTGTGTGTGTGTGTGTGTGTGTGTGTGTGTGTGTGTGTTTGCATGTATGTGTATATGTATATATATTTTGTTTATACTCCTCTCTTCCAGTTTAATCGTTAGGAAGGAAGGGGAAGGGGTGAAGGAGGGATGGTCTATTCTATTTCTTACTTTTTAAATTCTTTAATTTAATTTTATTTATTTATTCTTATGTATTTATTTTTTTATTTTATTTTATTTATTTATTTATTTATTTATTTGAACGTTATTCTGAGGAATTTGATAGTTCGCCACTCATTAAAATTTTTTTAGTGTATATAACGCAGTGTTTAGACATGCACACGATTGATAGATGTAATTTCGTAATTTTGTCCATTTTGCATATGGCTGATATTTCTAGTAAGGTACAACGTATTTTTTATTGATTACATATCTATAATGTTTAATACTTGGATCATATATATATATATATATATATATATATATATATATATATATAGAATGGAAAAGAAATGAGGAGTCATAAACTCATAAACTTCTGTAGTATGAAAATCAGTGTTATATATTATGGTCATCTTCGCTTTTTTTATATATAAATACTTGGTTTTGAGAGGATTTCTTTAAACGAGATTTTGCTGACATCTCTGTACCGCCTATATGTCTCCAGCTTTTTGTATATTAACAAATATATTGTCTTTATACATATCTCTCCTGACCTACTCTAATTTTTTATCGTCCCAGGATGCTTCAGGTGTAAACTTTTATTTTCCAGTCTTTTAAACTAACACTAAAATTATGAAGTAAGATTCCCAAAATTTACTTCTTTTAAATTTATTGGTTCTATATAACCAAAACTAATATTCATTTAGAATTTCTCTCATTTACTTTTTGATGATCAATTTAGTTAATGATTTTATATTGAAGTTGTGTTAGAAATTATCATGAGAAGATATTGTTGAATGAATACTTTATTGTTTTGTATATTTTTTGTAATATAAATGTAGCACCAATGGTCTGATATATATTTTTAAATTAAGTTCTATTTATATACTCCGAGGAATTTTAAAAATTGGATTGAGGTATGTTTTCAGATATTTTCTATGTGTTTTGTTCGGATTTTGCTTTGAATAATTACAATTGCTTAATATCTAATGTCTGTTCAGGACGTTTGTAACTTAGGTTCCATTCGTGTCTTCCGTGAACTTTTGAAAAAAAAACTAATTGGAGTGTTTCATGTAGGGAGTAAACTTGAGAATTTTTCCAATTTATATATATATATATATATATATATATATATATATATATATATATATATATATGTAGAGAGAGAGAGAGAGTGTGTGTGTGTGGAGAGTGAGTTTAAAATGTTTTTTTTAAACCGAAAAACAAATTAAAGAAAAAGCAGATTTTGTTCTAGATATGGCAATTCTAAAGCCGGTATAATATTTTCTCTTCAAGAAGTTTTGAATAAATTTAGTTTATCTACACAAAAAGTAAGCGTTTTAAGAACTTTATTAAAAACAAAAGTTATTGACTGTCATGACACGCACTTTCGAATTGAAACATGTATTTTATTGTTTAAGTTTTGACTGGACAACGTAGTCTATTGTCAGGGTGTTAAAAATTATAACTACTGAGGAAGCATTTTGCCAACGTTAATTTATAAATATAAATATGTTATTGTCTTGCAACGATATTTTAGGACATAAATTAGGAAACCAACAACTATTAGATATTCAATCTCCAAATTGTACAGTAAACTTTATACAAGAGGATTTTTTCATGTTGTCAAATTTCTGTGAGACGATTGGTAGATGGAAGAAATGAACCTTGACAGTGCAAACTTCTTATGAGGCTGTTTGAAATCAGCAAAGTCATTGAAAGAAAGATGATGAACTCACACTGGAATCAAAAACAAACAAAGGAAATATATATACGAAAGTTTTTGAGTCGATTTGTATTAGCATGTAGTTAAAAGGAGACGCAACGCACGATTACCTGTTTGCACGGACGGACGCACACACACACACACACACACAGAGAAACACATACACACACACACACACAAAATTACACAAGCACACATGCACAGACACATTGTAGCCTCTGAGATGACCAGTACGACGAGTCACAATAAGACCATATCTCTGACTTTTGGCCATTTGTTCCTCTTTGCCTTGTATTTGTATTAAGCACAGCCAGCTTTTATAAGAGGTTTATCCATTTTTCCACCACCGGCAATGATACCAATCATAACATGATTGTTTGATTTTTGGCACCAGTGGGTTGCTTGATTCTGGACTTTCTGGTCCCTAGATTGTTAGAGGTGACATTGTTAAAATTGCTAGATGAACGAGCCGGCTTTCCATGGTCACCAGATTTTTTTTCTCAAGACTGCAGATAATGATACCTTCAGGCGCAGCACCCGGGGGTAGGATGTTCCCGACCTGGAGGGTAGCTTTCTTGCCACAATATAAGAACAAGACTTTTCAACGCATACAAAGTTTTCAATTCAAAGAAGAACTGTCGGCCAAAAGTCAGAGGTGTGGCTTGGAATCCTGCTGAGAATCCTCATGGTGATGGTAACTATCGGGATATTGGTAAAGATTCTTCGGTTAGAAGAGGCATATTTGCTGGTAGATGGGTGGGTCTTATTGCCGCTCGTCGTACTGGTCGTCTCAGAGGCACCAAACAAATAACTGGCAAGACCAAAAAAGAACAAAATAAATGAATAAATAAATTCCAAAAATACAAATCTCTTCGTGGACCTACCTCTCTCTCTCTCTATATATATATATATATATATATAACCAGTTGTCTGGAGCTGTAGAATACGGTGACTGCATTTTTGCTGAAAGGTAAGACGGAATCGACGTATGTTTTCGATATTTCTCCAGACTATCTTAAGGTAAGACTCAAGACTTGGAGCTTGAAAGAATGTGGAATACCGCCTCATTGTCATTGATACCTGGAGTTTTAGCACTAGTCAGAGCCCTATTTTTCTGTTCAAACAAAACTGTTTAACGATTTAGTTGAGTGCAAACAATTGACTGATGTTTGTTAAATTTAATGTTTTCCGTTACACAGGAATAATTGAAACACACACACACACACACACACACACATATATATATATATATGTGTGTGTGTGTGTGTATGTGTGTGTGTGTGTGTGTGTGTGTGTGTGTGTGTGTGTGTCGGTGTGTCTCTGTGTGAACAGAGGATTTGGTACTAAATAATCGACAAGTTAGGTGCAAAAAATGTGTTATATTTAATGTTACTGTTACACTGGAATACTTGAAACACACACACACACACACACACACACACACACACACATATATATATATATATATATATATATATATATATATATATATATATTTGTGCATGTGTGTGCGTACATAGAATTTGGTGTTAAATAATCGACAAGAGTTGATATTCCATAAAACCGTAGCAATTATATATTTATATATATCGTGATGTAGATATAGAGATAAAGAGAAAGAGGGAAGGAATGAGAGGGACAGAGAAAGAAATAGAGAGAGAGAGAGAGAGAGTAGGCGAGTATCTCTGAGTTTTAATACATTCTGACGAAAGAATTATATCTATACTTAGTGGATGTTATCCAGACATTGAGAAACTATATAAGAAAGCAATGAAAACAAACACCTGTTTACGTAGACATTTCTGTCTAACAATTGTTTTGTTAATTCTTTTTTGTTTTTTTTTGTTTTTGGCTTTTAAGAAATTATGATGTGCGCAGCAAGAATCTTCTCTTTTGCATCATCTAGCAGCTTTTTCGTTTTAAGATCTACTCATAATACGCAAAGAACTTTTTTTTAAGAAAAAAGTTAATTCACACTGATTATTATTTTGATTTTCCTTATTTTTCGCAAGAGTATTTTAATTTGTTCTTCTGGCATTGTCTTTGTATTCGTGTCCTTATAGTCGATATATTTGCAACATTTAAGACAGATCAAGTGGAAAAACTCATATTACTACAATGTAAGAAGATATTTGCAACATTTAAGACAGATCAAGTGGAAAAACTCATATTACTACAATGTAAGAAGCTGTCGCTTTCTGTCTTATTTTACATCTTCTGTAGTCTACATTGATTTCATAGTCACGAGCAAGATTACTAAATTTTCCCCAATTTTCTTAGTGTTCGATGAATATCTTGAATTTTATCGATTTTATAACACTCTTTTTGTCCTCAATTACGATCGCTAATTGACTGAACGATTTGTCCTTGTTTTCAGCCTTGCTTAAAACTTAGGCTGCGATCAACCTGTATTTCAAAAGCGTTGTATAGCATCTCATTTTCCTATCCACAAGAAGAAATCTTCATTGTAATCATATTTGATTAAACCATATACTCGATTAATGAATGACTTCCTGAAATGAAAGTCTCCTAATCTTTTGCCACAAGAAAGTGTGTGTTTTTTTTTATCATATATGATGAAAAGTTTTCTTGCGTGAAATGAACGACCTGTAACTATTACTGTCCCTGCTTTCAAAAATTATTCTTCAACACATTCAATAAAATAAAGTGAAAGCATTCAAAGACTTATTCGTAATTACAAAACTATTTTAATAAAACCAAAATAAATTTATTACCGTAAACAAAACAAAAAATGTACTGGTCTTTAATTGGAATCATTTTGAGATGAGGCTTCTTAATCTGAGAATTAATTTTTATTTATTGCGGACTTTTTGTCTTCATCTTGGTAGTTTTTTTTTTTTTGTGTTGTTTCTTATTTCACTACGTTTCGGTCAAATTGTCAGAAGATAGCGGTTTCAAATCCAACCCAAGCCGGCCAGAGGTTTACTTGCTCAAAAACGTGATGCGATTGACAACAACTATGGAAGGCAGTAATTACTGGGGATACGGTTACAAGACTCAGCATTCCTATCCGAGGTTGCGGTAAATCACCTAAAGAAGGCCAGAGGAGAAATTTGGCAAAAACGTAGTGAAAGAAGAAACAACACAAAAAAAAAAAAAAAATACCAAGATGAGGACAAAATGTCCTCAATAAATAAAAATTAATTCTCCAAAAAAAAATGTAGTCACGACTTTCATGCAGTCTACCGGGTTAAGATGATATAGATAATTAGGTAACTTTTCTCACAAAAGCCCAGTCGGCTGGGTCCGTAGAATACACCGACTGCATCTCTATAGAGGGGTAACACCACCCCAAGGAGTGTCCTGGAGGCTCAGTCGGCTGGGGCAACCGACTGTATCTCTGTTCAGGAGTAAGACCACAAACGAGTGTCCTAGCAATGACATTAAAAAATCTGATGGGGAGGCGCCAGTAAAGTTGGAGCCTTGAGAAATACCGACTTCACCTTCATTTCCATCAATCTTTGATCCATACTGGCCTGGAGTGGTAGCACCAGATAGGATCCTATGAATGGATCAAATAGAACTGTTTTACATTTAAACTAAGTGCAAACAAATGACTCATGCTGAATCGTATTGTTAGAAATAGAATCGTTTGATCATTTACCTGTGTGTAAATAAATGACTGCTTTTAAATTAAACTGCTGGTGATACAAAGCAATGCTTAGAACCATTTAACTTTCTTGGCTTAAGCTAAATGGAGTTATTTAACTGTGTGTATCTACAAAATGTGTTTATAAACCATATATCTAATCTGAATGTAAAAACAGGATTTGGCATTAAATAACCAACAAAGTTTGATATGCCATAAAACCAAGCCAAACCAATCAGATAGCAGTCTCTATTAAAACGTCTCTGAGCAGAATGATGAAATGGAATAATTCCTTGATAATTAGTAAAACATAATAATATTCGCTTTAATCACGAAATATTCGGCAAGAAAAATCAAAATCCTAATACATTTGCTTGTGTGAACAAATGTATTTACATAAGATATTGTAAATCTGCTCCCGTTTACTGAGGGTAATACGTGTGTGTGTGTGTATGCGTGTTCGTGAAAAAGAGGGAGAAAGAGATAGAGATAAACAGTGTGTGTTAGTGAGAGAGAGAGACAGAGATATACTTTGCGTATGTGGGTGTGAATCTGTGTGTACACGAGATTTCTGATCCGGACGCAAACTTAGTTGTATTCTATTCAAATTAAAACACCGCTCTCAACGTAAGTAGTTGATATATTCCTGATTGATGCTTAAGCATTAAAGTTTACTAATTTTGGTAATGCCATAATGACCTGATTTGAACGTGATCTCACGATCTCAGAACACTTGCTTGGCTCATATAATGAAAAGAACTAAAAGAGAGGTGTTTTCTTTACGTGACAATGAAGATACCAGACATTCGCTGTATGTCTTTTGCTACGTGCCACTAAAAAGATATAGAAAGGAACACTCGTTTCGAATGTGAATATTGGCCAACTAGATTTTCAAGTGAGTGTGTGTGTCTGTGTGAGTGTGTGTAAGACAGACAGACAGACAGACTGACTGAGAGAGAGAGAGAGAGAGAGAGAGAGAGAGAGTTGGGCGTGAAGGTTATGATTGAAACCAGTCAGTTTGAAAAGGCAATAACAATGTGGAAAAACAGATTGACATGCTTCACAGCAAAAATATTGTAATCAAAATGTATTTCATATTCCACAAAGAAAATATTATGAAATCTGACAGTAAAAAAGCAATGGGAACAATATATATATATATATGAGAATCGACTTAAAAGTTTAAAAGCTGACCAATATACTTTGATAGAAAGTTACTAAATAATATTTCATCCCTGTCTCATCCTTGTCCATTCTTTTTATCGGCAACAATGATGGATAAAAAGAATGGACAAGGATGAGACAGTGACGAAATATCATTTAGTAACCTTCTATCAAAGTATCTTGGTCAGCTTTTAAACTTTCAAGCCGATTCTTATATATATATATATATATATATATATATATATATATATATATATATATTTGTATTATTCGGTCCAGTTAAACATGAGTTGGGAGAAATTCCATCAGGACAAAAAAAAAAAAAAATTCAACAGTGAACCTTTAAATTTTCCTGGTAGAGAGCTCAATGTAACTGACATTATAGAGCAGTAATTTCTTAAAGAAAAAACAAAACCGATCACATTAGGATTATAAATTTATTTCCATCCTGTTATGTGTTTTTGATAAAATCAAAAAACACGGAAAAAATTAACAGGGCCTCTTCAGATCCTATGGATAAAATAAATTTCATTCAATTTATTTTATCTTATGGATAAAATAAATTTATTTTATCCATAAGATCTGAAGAAGTCCTGTTTATTTTTTTCGTGTTTTTTGATTTTATCAAAAACACATAACAGGATGGAAATAAAGTTATTATCCTAATGTGACCGGTTTTGTTTTTTTCTTAAATATATATAAATATATATATATATATATATATATATATATATATATATATATATATATATATATATAACCCTTCCGCATGAGCGGAATGTGACAAAAGATCAATGTGTTAAGTAGTTTTGAATTCAGAGTGTTAGTTCTCTTTTCCTGGATGGCATAACTATATTAAAGCTATAATATACCCTGAGTTCGAGGGAAAATAGTTGGTTGTAAACCTTTCCGTAGGGTATTTGAGCAATGTAAAGTCTAAACATCTGCGATGATCTCAATAACAACAATGATACAGACAAACAAGCAAGAACAGGCGGACTCTGTTCTTTCTATACGAACGGTTTATTAGCCTTTGACTTTGGTTCTTTGACACGAGGGGAGAGACACCACTCGTAAAAGTCTTTGTAATCATCATCATCATCATTATGTCGTGCCGCTAGCACAGATATCCCTGACCCTCTCTCGCCACTTCTCCCTATCGTTCATCGCCTTCGGCAAGTCTTCAGGACTACATCCCGTATCCTCACATAGCTGCTGTATGTATGTTCGAGCTGGTCGTCCTGCTTTTGCTCGGCCATATGTGGAGGTCCAAAGGAGTACATCACTTATGAGCTCGTCCCTGCTTCTCCAGCTGTGTCCTGCATGTCTGGTTCGTCTAACTTGGATAGTTTTCGTGATGGTAGGACGGTGGCCGTATAGTTGGTGCCTTGTGGGGTGTTGCCTCTAGGATTTGTTCAATATTGCTCGCAGTATTCTTGTCTAATTGCCGTCCAGCTTCTTCTCCAGCCGTTTAGTTAGTGTCCATGTAGTGCATCCATACAGATCCGAAAAACCTAACTACATTTTTCAACCGTCAGAATCCAACTCTATCTTTCAATGGTCAATATCTAACTAACGCCTTAATGGTCCAATTTCAACTGACTCTCTTCAAAACCCTCAAATTCTCAGGATCATCTCCTCAGGGCACGAAGTTATCCACACTCCAGCCCTACTTTCTGTCTGGGCGTCCACCAAGATAAATGGTGAATGTCACATCCATCGCGCGTGAGCGCAACTGCACCAAATGACCAAGCACCGGGACATAAGAGACCCGAACAGCTCAAAGACCCACCAAACAGAATGAAAAAATATAACCAACGAAAAAAGATTAACATAAAAAAAAATCCTCAATTATATAACACATCTTCGTCCAGGATATGGACTCTTTTTATCACGCCCATTTCCCATGACTACAACTGTTACCCCACCAGCTTTTCATACCTCTCTCTCTCTATCTCAATATCTCTCTCTCTTTCTCTCTCTCTCACACACACACACACACACACATATATATATATATATATATATGACACATGGGAAATTATGGAATTAGCACACTTTGGTGTTCACTTGTTTTGTTTTGTTTGTTTCTTTGTTGTTTTTTTTTTTCATTTAGCTGTAATTAAACGATAAAAATATAAAACACTAAACATGTCTTATTCACGAGCTGAATATTCTGACTTCATAAAAATACCTAAAATATACCAGGAGAAATTCTTTTGATGAATGGTATATTTTTTCAAGTCCATGCAGAAGTCAATATTGTGGAATGACTTTTCGTTGAGGAGAAAAATATGGAATTATCAAGTACTTTATATTCCTAACATAAATAAAAGAAGAAGCTGATATATACAAATCGGTCTCTAGTTAAAAGAAAGGTCTTGCGTACGATTGGGTAAAGCTAATTGAATTGATTCCAGAACGTCCTGCATTTAATAGAAAATATTCTTACTTTAAATTCATTAAGTAAAACAGAAACAACATTTGGGGAAAAAAAAGGTGAAGGCAGTGGAGAACATTCAAGGGGGAAAATAACAGGAGATAACTGATAACTGACATCCATTAAACATGGCTTGTGGAACTGGAACAGTCTACCCCGGTAAGTCAAATAAAAGTTTAAGTTCGACATTCCAACCACTTGAAGGAAGCCGGAGAGTACAACGGCCGAAACGTTGTGATAAACATGGCCGCAAAGATTAGGAAAGTAGTCTGAAAAATGTAAATAATGGACAGAATACCTCTTCTCAGAAATATTGATAAATTTTTAGACGGTTAATCTTTTTATTTAGTGCTACTTTATATCTCGTGCTCATCTGATCAATCTTCTTAATATATATATATATATATATATATATATATATATATATATATATATAAGAATTTTAAACTATGTTAAGACATTTACAAGCTGACTTAGAGGACAAATTGCATTTAACTTTAACATTTTTCAACATTTATAAACACTCCTCGTCTCAAGACATTGTTATTAGTAATAATGAAATATATTGTGATTTATAAATTTAATTTAATAGATATTACTTCGTTTTAAGTGTCTTTCCAACATTAAAATGGAAAATAAGTATCTATCATATGCCTTGATGGACTTGTCAGATAAACGTTTTAATGTCAGTCTTAGGAACAAAAGATTGTGCTAATTTTTTTTTTTTTTTTTTTTTACATTTCAAGAAAAAGAAAAAGGCGGTCATAAACATTACCTTCAGTAAATCAGACCCATGTTAAACTCCTTCGCCCGTTTGGTTTAGATTATTTCTTCATTTTAACTGATACGTTTAAGAAAAATAAAGTAAAAGAAAACATTATTTCTGGTTTCGGGATATTTTATCGACGAAACTAGATTTATATTTACATTTTACTGAATAAATATATAGTCACTGGCTTATGATAGACAAAAATGAATTTAAGATACATTTTCGATTCTTGAAATCCTAAAACTCAGTAATAGATTGAAAAAAAATTGTATAGTTGATCTAAAACATACAATGAATAATACAAAAATATTATGTTATACTTTTTATAGTTCCTTACACAATTGATTAAGGGATCTTCGGTTGATGTATATACAGAGTTAGAAACAACGATAAATTCATTTTTTTAGGAGCTCGTAATTTCATTCTTCCAAGCTATCATCGGTTTCTGTATATATATATATATATATATATATATATATATATATATATATATATATATATATATAGTCATCCACAGACAGATCTGTTTCGTTCTATCAGAACTCATCAGTGTGGCTAGACATACTAGCTTCCTGTAGCTGGGATCGAAACCCGGTTGACTCAAACGCCAATACCCCTCAGCCACGAGGAACCAGTTGTAGCGAAGTGTATTTTAAACGATTATGAATCACAATTACTATTGTTTACATACATCCGCTTAACGGCTACCGAGAACTCAATTCATATATGAAGAGCCTTGCAATAAACCCTAATGGTAACGCGATTACTTTATTCCCTTAGAGAACTCAACCCGACGGGGGTAGGGAAGTATATATATCTATATAGTCATCCACAGACAAATCTGTTTCGTTCTATCGGAACTCATCAGTGTGGTTAGACATACTAGCTTTCCGTAGCTGGGATCGAAACCCGGTTGACTCAAACACCAATCCAAGCCCCCCTCTCTCTCTATATATATATATATATATATATATATATATATATATATATATGTGTGTGTGTGTGTGTGTGGAGTGAGAGATAGAGAGATAGGTAAAGAGAGACAGAGAGACATACAGCAACACACACACACACACACACACACACACACACACACACACACAAGAGTCATTTTTTAGGAGTTCGTAATTTCATTCTTCCAAGCTATCATCGGTTTCTGTGTGTACATATATATATAGAGAGAGAGAGAGTGAGAGAGAGAGAGAGAGAGAGAGAAGTAAAGAGAGACAAAGAGACAGACAGCAACACACACACACACAACACACACAAAGAGATAAGGTGAGGGAAAGATTGTGAATGTTGCTTGGTAACCGAAGCAGCGACGTATTTGTTGAAATTTAATGGTGATGTTCACGACAAAGTAAAGGCGAGGAATAGCTTGATTTTAAGAAGAAGAAGAAGAAGAAGAAGAAGAAGAACCACAACAACAACAACAACAACAACAACAAAGTCAGTATATTTCGGTGATTTGCAAAAGATAATAAGAAAACGCTTCTTGCTCTTGTTGAGGATCATACTATCTACGTGTGAAAGCGAATATCAATATATTTAGTCAATGTTAAACATTGACACTTTCATCTGTATATTGACCATGGGTCATTTATTTCCAACTCTAAAACGTACATGCCAAGAAACTAATTGGCCGTTTAATTCACCTCTGCTCTTGTCTCCCATAACTCAAATCGCACCCCCCATCTTTGAATGTGCCGTTTCTCAGCAAGCAATAAGCCGCTTACGAATGCTTCAATGAAATTTGTTTGTAACCCTATCCCACAGCGCCACACATTTACAAGAATACAAATGAGTTAGAAATAGGGGGCATATTGAGGAGAATCCAATTCTATAAGTTTAGGATGCACAAAGTCTTAGACAAAACCTGAACTATTTTAATTAACTTATCATAGGGGTTATATATTTCCGTTTACGTCCTGTGAAATGTGTTAACTTGGCGACTGTTGTCGAGGGCGAACCGAAGTCTTCCTTTTCAATAGCTACAACACCGAGGTGTACAGGAAGACGCTTATCTTTTCCCTGGATTGCTCCACTTTACCCTTGATACGCACTTTGTAATACTGAGTGTTAAGCAAGGAGGTATCAAGTACAATTTTTTTCAAGTCTTTGATATGACTCGACTCGGACCATTGGCGAATACTTTACCCACAAGGCCAATGCACCGGTTCAAATATGTTAAAAGCAGAGAGAAATATTTGATATGGTTATATAAATTGAGCGAAAATATTAAATGGTTACCCTTAGACTGAAAATAAATTGCAGCACATTGAAGAACAATGCTTAAAGAAGAAAATACCTGGATAGTATCAATGTATTCTTGATATAGCTATTATTTTAGAATCTGTGCAAATATTGATCATATATTTGATCAGCTATTGTACTTAAGCTTTATTATCTGTAAATTTAACGAACGTATATTCAGATTCATTTAATTTTATTTTCTGTCAGCAGACAGCATTTACCAGACCATCTGACCGAGCAGAATGCCACATTAAGTCAATTTTTAGGAGGAGTTTAACATTTTTGAATTCAGAGTTCTCTTTCTCTTAGACCGGTTGTCATTCGAAGGCTAACGAACCCAGTCTACCTAAGAATTTAATGCATAAATTTGGGGAGGATTATTCGATTCATACCTTTTCCGAGGTTATTAGCGTTATGTAAAATGCAAACAGCTTCATCAAAGCTTTGAACATGGTTCACTGTGTCCATTTCCAATGACAGTAACCTCTATCCCACGGGCACTAATCAGTGTATTAGGCTGGTCTGATAAATTCATAGGCTGACCAAGCTATTCGCAAGGAATGTGACAAAATTAGACAGAATTTTCTATATAACCTCCCTTGCGATCAATTAAATTCTTAAACTGGCGTTGTAGTGCTTGGGTTTAATTGGCTGAATTCATCAACAGCAGATATGAAGTCAACCTATGAACCTTTCAGCCAGCCTCGTATATTGGGCGGCCAAGTATGTTAGATCTTATCTTTTCCACTAGCATCAGTTTCGAACCTGACGGCAACGCGCTCCACAAATGACATATTAACACTACACAATCTTCATACTATCATGTGTGTGGGGAATAAAATACACTGAGTGAATTCCCTGCAAAGGTTAAGACCCCTTTGAAAAAAGGGAATATTCTGAATATGTATTTATCAACACTTCACCCCGAACAAGATGTGACGCAACGTCATTTTTCAGTGGAGTTTATGTTTAATTTTCAATGTTTTTTTTCTCCTAGATTAGTTGCTATTCACAGCTTAAAGTGCAAAGTAAAGTGTTCGCTAATGGTCCGGGAGACCGGGATTCATTTCCAGGTAGAGTCATACCAAATATTCAAAAAATGGTACTTGATGCTGCATTGCTTAGCACTCAATATTATAAGGTAAGGATCAAAAATAATGTGGAGTCATCCAGGGAATGAAGTAGCGCCTCATCTACACCTCGATGTAGTAGCTATTGAAAATGGAGCCTTCGAGTCACCCTCGACTAAAGTCGCCAACTTTATTTGCTTTATCCCCTTCTATTTATTTATCACTGGAGGGAAAATAAATCGAGTTGTACCGTTCCTAATATTATTGGATTTGTGAACTGCAAACAAGCTAATCCAGGATTTGAACTCTGTTCGTCGTGTCCATTTGCTAGTAAGAAGACTTAAGTACCTCTAGAATATTCGAAAAATGGCACTAAACTGCATCTGATAGTGAGTCTCCAGTTCTGAAGATCTGGGGAGGGTGCACTACTCATTCATTGTATTTACTTCCAAATCTACTCTTGAATGGGGTAGTTGTATCTGTTTCATCTGTTTCACGAAAATACAAACATAGATATACATAGAATGCGAATTACTTTCATCTTGGTGTAAAAGAACACTTGATAGGTAGGCATGCTATTAAAATCAATCAATCAACAACATTCGCAATTTAATTAATTTTCATTTCGCTTCTTACAGAAAATAAATCAGAATTATTAATATATCTAATACATGATATAAAGCTTTTATTATAACAATACAGAGAATAGAATTAGAGAAAGAAGTTTTGATTTTGGTCGGAACATTGTGTCCAATTACAACTACTGCCTTATTTCCCAGCTAAGTGGATTGTAGACTTTTAGTCCTGTAAAGCCTTCTATCCTTGACGTAGAGTTAGCACAGCATAAAAAGACTTGATATTTTTACAAAGAGTCTCTTCGAGAATACAAAGAAAGATGTAGAGAACAATTTTAACATCTTGACTTTTCTGACAAGATAAAAGTATTTACGTGCTTAATTATATATACTTTGTTACTGTTCAATGGCTTTTTATAATCTAATTTGTAAAGACATTTCAATAATTAGAGCAGACAGTTATTATTAAAAGAATAAACATATTTTGCATCAGGTTTTATGATGTTATGTTAAATGTAAATATTTCATAATTACATCGTTGGCATAATTATATTCAAGTTAATGATTTAATACAGATATTTTATCCAAATTATTGTAGAGTTTAGCACCTTCTATGGGTGTATTGTTTTTCTTTCATTATTATCTTTAAGCTTATTTTTTTCGAATTCTTATAACAATGATCTCAGCAAATAAAAAAAATGTTTTTATTTCTAACAGATTTTAATACACTCTTCAAAAATGTAAGATTACATTCAACGAACCTTAATCATGAAAATATTAACTGATTAATTGCCTCTCACAGTAAAACTTCACATTTTCTCAAGTAGAATATTCATAATAGACTATATATATATATATATATATATGTGTGTGTGTGTGTGTGTGTGTGTACACACATATATATATATATATATATACATATATATATACACACACACACACATATATATATATATATGTGTATATATATATATATATATATAAGTTAATTTTTGTAATATATATATATATATATATATATAAGTTAATTTTTGTAATTGGCTCTACTCGTATTGAGCACTCTTGTAATAGTATAATTGAGGTATTTTACGGTGGGTTTTATTTTTCTTTTGATCAACGGACTGAATATGTCTTAATTTTTTTTCAACTGGTGTGACGAAGTTGGCCTATTCTTTTTTTTTTTTTTTTTTCGTCCTATATTCATTCTTTTTTTCCCCCGGGTGGTTATTCGAGATATTTTTATCTCTTTTTCCCGGGGCGTTTTTTACTTTTTGCCAGATAACCGTGAATGCTGGTAGAAAGTAGGTTAGTAAATATATGTATATATATAGATGTGGGTGTGTGTGTGTGTGTGTGTGTGTGTGTAATTTTCCAATCTAGGATGCAATACAAATCTACTTTTGAAGTAGGGATTAACAAGTTTAAACACAGAGTTTTCCTCCAAGAACAATTCCTTCAGCAAAGAACCTAGTCTACCCTACTACTTACCAATATCTCTATGGAGAATAGGTGGATTAAGACCATTCAAAAAGTTATAAGTGCTTAGTTAAATACAGACTTATCCACGATTTGAAATCGGTCAGGCGTTTCCATTCCTTACTGCAATAACCATTGTACAAGTGCCACCCTCTCTCTCTCACTCTCTCTCTTTCTCTCTCTCTTGCTCTCTTTCTCTCTCTCTCAATATATATATATATATATATGTATATCTATAATTTGGTGGCAAATCCTAATTTAAGCCCGGAGAAATATGCTTGATTTGCCGCCATTTTGAATAGCCTCAATTAGAATAGCTTTCTGTGATTAAAATAAAGTTTCCTATCAAATTATTCAAAACAATATAGAGTTAACATTTATGAAAAAAAATTCGTTTTTTGGTTCAATGTTTTTTTACGAAAATAATTCCAATTATTTAAGGAATGATACTTGAATATATATATATATATATGTATATATATGGGTGTGTGTGTGTGTGTGTGTGTGTGCGCATATATATATAAATATATATACGAGTATCATACGAGTATATATATATATATATATAAACAATGATTAAAATACTGTGTATATATTAAATGTGCATACAATATGATTATAAAATGTTATGTAAGTTAAAATGTAATTAATAATAATAATAATAATAATAATATCGGCCAGAAGACAAAACCTAATAATGATCAACAAAAAAAAATAGAATTTGCAAAATTGTCGACTTTGCTGTCCTGGCTGACCACAGAATAAAACTGAAAGAATGTGAAAAGAAGGATAAGTACCTAGACCTTGCTAGGGAATTGAAAAAACTCTGGAACATGAAGGTGACAATTGTGATTGGCGCTTTTGGAGCAGTAACTAAAGGATTATTAACGGGACTGGAGGACTTGGAAGTTGACAGACGAGTGGAGACCATCCAGACTACAGCATTTTTGAGAACGGCCAGAATACTGAAAATAGTCCTGGAGACTTGAGAAGACTTGCTGTCACTCAAATTAACGGTGAGGGGAAAAACTCTAACAAGTAAATAATGATAATAGGAAATTTCTAACCAGCTGCTTAATATAGTGTGCTCAAAGAATAATTTACAACCCGAGGCAAAAGAACCATATTTTGAATAAAGTATGGAGAAAGAAAAATATAACAAAATTGCTGAGTGGGTAAATAGCATTAAAATAATTAGAAAATCTCAAAGTAGGTTCTGAGGCGAACATACACCTGGAATCGCTAAAAGCAACACTCAAGAAAATACCAAGGTTTAAAATCCCCGGCCCAGATGGTATACATGGCGTCTGCTTTTAAAAATTCCCGTCCATCCACGATACACTAACTCTGGTACTGATTAAACGCCTACAAGAAGCAAACATACATGAATGGATGACAAAAGGATAAAAAACGACCCTGATCAAGAAGGACCTGAAAAAGGGTCCCATTCCCAGTAACTGCAGAGAGATAACACGTTTACCTATAATCTGGAAAATCCTGACTGCACTGTGACGATACCTCCTTGGCCCTCCGACACATAAACTTCTTCGAAACCATTTCGCTTCTTGACCGGAGATCAACTAATAGTTCCGATAGTGGCATCGCACATTTCTTCATAGCTACAAGAAATACAATCAAGGGAGTGGGAGGAAAGAAAACAAACGAACAAATGAACAATATGCTTGAGTTAGCTTAAGGTGCAAGAGAGCAGTTATGTAACATTCCATTCCCTTTGTGCATATGTAGATTAAAACTAGAGTGGATTTCTAGCGAAATTTCTACTAGGCTACAAGGAATGCCAACCCATCTTGACCGGTCTTCTTTCACTGGTATTGGACTCACTCATGCCGACTGCTCACTTCTACTGCTCACTCGCCACTCGCGTCACCCTTCGCCAACTGCCTTCTCCGAGTTCCTTTTTTAAACCCTTACTCGCGTTCCCTTACCCACTTCCGATCACGTCGAGATCGTGGGCTCATGCCTTTGTCTGGTTTCGTGCCTAAACAGATAAAGGAATCGTCTGCTTGACGGACCACCTACATAGTGTTAGAGCACAGATTTGAGAAGAAATCTATTTGTCACTTGTATGCCACGGATTATTTCCGGAAGAACAAATGGGATTTTGGGTAGGAACAAAAGATAATGGTTTACAAAATATAGATTGGAATATCATCAAATAAGCCAAAACGAGGTGGGAAAATGTGAACATGGCATATTTAACAAGACAGCCAATTATATTGTCCCTCAACCATGGATACAAAATGTTTGAAAATGTGCGAAATATCTGACGAAATCATAATGTTCGTCAGGAATATTGTTCTTTTAGAAATGTTGCCACTCAACCAGGTATTTAGGAAATGTACTGGGTGCCATGAATTTTTTAAATCATAGGAAAAGATAGATGACCTTTCCTATATGAATGGTGGGAAAGACTATTTCTTGTGAAGATTGAAATTTGACCACTCTACCAAATGGTGTATTCAAAAACCAGAATCCCCTTCTTGAAATGAAATTCATAAAATTCTTTGGGATTTTGTAACACAAGAGGATCATCTGTTCACAGTCAGATGATCGGACCAAGTGATAATTATCAAAAGGAATTTGGTGATCTCCCGAGTCATAAAATGAAAATAAAGAAAATTCTAGGACCTTAACAGATCATACGAGAGACAGTAATACCAATTGTATTTGCAGAGCCCAGAAGAGTTCCCAAAATATTGGAATAGGGATTTGAACCGTTGGAAATGGGGGAAGAATCTAAACCTTTCAAACTACAGCATTGTTGAAATCGGCTTGAGTACTAAGAAAAGTCCTGGAGACCGGACGAGAATTACTGTCACTCAGACTCCAGTGAAAGCCCACTGACTAACGCTGATGAAAACTCACAAACAATAAAGTGATAATCATAATAATCAATGCATAATATTGCAATAAAATATATAAAAATATTTTATGTACTATTTATTTGTGGTTCCATCATCACCATTACAATATAAGTAAATTAAAGCAGGTGACCATATTTGAGGCCGACTCAAAGGCCCCCTTTTCAATAGCTACAACACCGAAATGTAGGAGAAGGTGGTACTCCTTTCCCTGGATTGTTCTATTTTACCCTTGATACATACCTTATAAAGCTGAGTGTTAAGCAAGGAAGTGCCATTTTTTGTGCCTTTGTTATGACTCGACCTGGGTTTGAACTACGGTCTTCCGGACCATTAGAGATCACTCTAACCATTATAACAATGGGCCGGTATGATCAGCATTTACTTTCTTAACTATTGTATATCAAAATTTGCTTATTATATTTGTTACGTACAAGTAGCTGATTGTTACATAACATCAATGATGTGAAATGGTTAATTCTTTATAATGAAACTGCGTTAAGAATATCGGAAAATTAGCAGTTTCGAAAAAAGAAGTTCACCCGGAACAAAATCAAAATGTCCACTATTTAGCAAGTATTTTCTAGGATTTGCTATGAGTCGGAGTAAATAAATTGAATGGTCGAAGGAAAAGGAATATGGAAAGATGTAGATATACAAGTAAGAATGGACGGATACTAACTCAAAAGAAATTACATTCATTTTAAAACTGTGAGCATCACGGGAGGTGTAATGGTGAGCAAGCTGGACTAGCAAACCTATAGGTGTGTATCCGATTCTCATTGGTTGCCCTATTCATTCGGCCCTGTGCTATATTAATTAAAAAATCTTAGTAAATTACTCCATTTTAACATGAAGACCACAAGATAATGTATTGGAATATACTTGTATATTTCAATATGGTGTTTACAAAAGATTTTTTAAAAATATAAGTAAATCAATGGATAAACTTCCAATAGTTTTCACAGGGGCTTCCTGAAATAGGGCGTGTAAATTCAAATCTTAGAAGGTTTTCCTTTATTTCTGCTACTTAATTCAGATTTGAATGCTGTAGATTTATATGACAAACGTAACCGGTATAACAGTAAAATCTATGTATAATAGTAAATATCTGGTGTGAATTTCGGACAATTTAAGTGCACATATAATAATCTTGGGCTGTGTTTGAACATATTTTTAATCTTCCTCTCTATGCTGTTTTGTTTATTTGTTTTTTTTATTCGTATCTCCTGTTCTTTATTTATGAATAAAGAGTAGATATATGTAAATAGAAACTCAGAAACTAAGTTACAAATCAAACAATTTTCGCGTAAGACAATATATTATTGAAAATAAAAGATGTTTTGGCTATAAGCAAAAGCATAAAAATGAAATTAACAATGTTTATTTCCTTCAAAATAGTCAACACATTCCAGCAAATTTTCCGTTAACCAAAGAACCTATTAAAAGCCTCAATTGATATGGTGCGATAGTGTGTCGCTGTGTTATTTTAAATGGCAAGATATTAGCCGAGAGATTCATTACAGTTGAAGTGAAAAGGCAAATCACACGAAAGCAATTCTAATGAGCCGGAAGGATGCAGCGCTTGACAGTCTTATTTCACAAAATAAAATGCTGATAAAAATTGTACCATGTCTACAGATCCAAAACGTATTAAAATTTAGCACTGACTGGTATAGACATCTATATAACTCTGTACAAGTCTAAACAGTAGTCTCTGGTTATCATAGTCTTTTTTTATTTTTAGTTCCTCAACTATTGTACCACAGACTCTAATCATGTTCGGTATCACAGCCACTTTCATGGTTCATAGCTTTTTCAGATCTCTTGCAAGGTCCTGGTATTTATTGAGTTTTTCAGTTCCCTTTCATTTGACTCAATGATCAGATGGAATGCTCACGTCTATTGCAAGACATGTTCAGTTATAACTTGGCTTGGTCTCCTTGTATTTGTTTTTCGTTTGTATCTTCATTCATCATCATGTCATGCCGCCAGCACGGATATCCCTGACCCTCTCTCGCCACTTCTCCCTATCGTTCATCGTCTCTGGCAGTTCCTTAGTGCAACATGCTGTATCCTCACATAGCTGCTGAATGTATGTTCGGGCTGGTCGTCCAGATTTTGCCCGGCCATATGTGGGGGTCCATAGGAGTACATCACTTATGAGCTCGTCCCCGCTTCTCCAGCAGTGTCCTGCACGTCTGGTTCGTCTAACTTGGATAGTTATCGTGATGGCAGGCAGGTGGCCGTATAGTTGGTGCCTTGTGGGATGTTGCCTCTAGGACTTGTTCAATATTGCTCGCAGCATTCTTGTATAATTGCCGTCTAGCTTCTTCTCCAGCCGTTTAGTTAGCGTCCAAGTAGTGCATCCATACAGCAGTATCGATACGACCACTGCCTGGACGAAACTGCGTTTCATTTTATCGGTCAGGTTGTGCATATACCATTCGTCTGAATTATCAAACTTTAATCACGAACGCACTTTCAAGGGGATCACCATCCCAATCTTATGTGTGCTTCCTTTTGTAATATCTATGTAACTATATGATGCTTTCGCTTTTGTTTGGATAACTGCTTCCTCTCGGTGTGTCTATCTCTTTCTACATTGATTGCACTTGCTATTCTCTCGAGACCTATCTTTAGTTGCCTCTATACAGTGATTTTTTAAAGGAATTATTAGGGTCTGCTCTTTTTAACAATCACTTTTCTCTTAATAGTTCCCCTCTGCTTTGGCGTGAACATTTCATTTCGGGTGCAATTACCTTAGCTTATTTTCGAGAAGTCCTCTTTAAAGGGAATAATACATTTCTTCTCTAATAGATGCTGAGGAGAATCTTAACATCATTGGAAGACACGTTTTGCGTTTTTAATTGCCTTGAGTGGAGTATTTTGGTTGATCATTTAGGATCAGTATAGCTTTCTCGTTCTTTCGGGAATTCTTGCCTCTTTTAGTCCTTTATCCAATTGTTGATTTTATGCGCCGTGAAACAGCGTGTATTGAACAAGAACCCATAGATCTCATTTACCTTCAATTTTTTTTTTTTTATTGGGTTTTCCACTTTGAGACTCAAAATAGATTTTATTTTCTGATACTTTCTTAAAATTTGTTCTTCATCTAGGTTAACCAATCAGAATTTCTGTTGTGTTCTTTTCTCTATTATAACAGTATACCCCAAAATGGTGTCGTATTTTCTTCATGCATTCCCCATTTCCTTCCTTGAAGAATTTTCTTTCATTGGTTTTCAATGTTCTAATCTAAATGTATTGTTTAATCCTGAGTCTTAATCTTTTTAATCTATCTACCTTAGCCAATATATTTGGCTCGATTTCTTCTAGTTGGATTGTCTGTCTTCCCGGTTGTTTTCCTATATCAGTTGTTTCTTTTCATTATGTCCTCAGGTGTCTTCTTTTTCAAAGTGCTGTTACATTGCATTGTGTAATCTTTTATTAGTTCCAGCAATATCCAGTTTTACCTTCCAATTTTGAGGTTACGTTTCGGAATACCTAGTTTGTCACTGACACATTTTATTCCTGAATAAATTAGAGAGTTCAGTTCAAGGTTGTCTTCTGTTGGGATAGGTTTTACAATTTATTCAACATTTGCATATTTTTAATAAACTCTCGTTCATTCATAATTCCTTAGTAACTGTCAAACTTTCTTTTCTTCAGTCATAATTTTCTTTGTATGTCCATTTCATTTCTTTAACTTGTTTCTTTTTCTAAAATAAATGCACTGTGTTCTATCATATTGTGGCTTTCAACATTTGAGTTTCACCTTCGTTGAAGAGCTCTTTCTCCTGACTAATTTTTCCTACTTCATGGATATTTTTCTAAGATAGAGAATTAATAGAATGTGAGAACCTTCATTTTTGAGAAACATTCTTGATTGGTTCGCGAGTCTTTGTCTTGAATAGAACTTGGCAGATTCCTAGTGTAAATATATCATCCGTTGCTTGTTACCCCTTTGCGAGGGCTTGCAATTAACCTACCAATGTAATTCGAGCTTGATATCTCAGCAATATTTTGGCCATCTAAGGTATTATCACAATTAAATGTATCCAAGGATGGTCTCTTGTCGGTCTAAATAAAATAAGAATCCCCAATATTCACCGACTTAAAACCTGGTTTTTCCTGTTGGATATCAAGGGAACACCTCCTTTTTATGACACGCAAATGCATCCTTTTTTGTTTAAAAGATATTTGAACGACATAATTGCGAACATTTCCAGCTCCTTTCAGAGTATTAGCTCTTAACTTGCATTCATCTCTCATCTATGACTCCAAGGAAACCTGCCTCGGTTATCCGACGATACTTAAAAAACCTGCGAGGCTTACAAGTGAAGTCTGGGGCGTCTGAATACTCAGAAATATTTCATTGGGTGCCTTCCTATTATCCTTTTTGTATTGCTGGTGTACTGTTGGAGCAATCAAATTAATACGATAATGCAATGCAGCAACAAAGGTCTCTAAATAATGCGAGCTTTTATCCCACAGAACTCTGAATTTTGAAACAGTGTGGAACTATTCACACAAAATAACGTTCACACTTGAATATACCTTCGCATAGTTTTTTGTTGTGCATGCATGTCGTCATTTTTTCAGCTTTCTTCGTGCTATTCATATATAGATGCACATAAATCCTCTTTCTTTCGGGGCGTGTGCATGCGTGTTTGTGCACTTGTGTTTGGGTCTATACCAAAAAGACTTTATATAAAAACACAGCAGAAGATTTAATTATAACTAAATCACAGAAAACATGTGAAAGAAAGAAAGAAAGAAAGAAAAAAAGAATGAGAGTGAGAAAGAAAGAAAGAAAGAAAGAAAGAAAATGTTGTATCGTGTAAGGAAGAGATACACAGTGAAATAAAGAATTAATTATTTATTAACTGAAGTAGTACAGTCCAAAAAATATCATAAGTCTTGCGCTGTAGGTGTTACGTCCGAAGTTGGTCTTACTACTGACCGAGATCTGTCAGAACCATTGTGCTTAAGAAACATGACGTCTTTTATACCTCCGCTATACCGGAAGTCACGTAGTACGAGCCACTATACAACATAAAGAAAGAAAGAAAGAAAGAAAGAATGAAAGTGAGAAAGAAAGAAAGAAAGAAAGAAAGAATGAGAGTGAGAAAGAAAGAAAGAAAGAAAGAAAGAAAGAAAGAAAGAAAGAAAGAAAATGTTGTATCGTGGTAAGGAAGAGATACACAGTGAAATAAAGAATTAATTATTTATCAACTGAAGTAGTACAGTCCAAAAAATATCATAAGTCTTGCGCTGTGGGTGTTACGTCCGAAGTCGGTCTTACTACTGACCGAGATCTGTCAGTACCATTGTGCTTAAGAAACATGACGTCTTTTATACCTCCGCTATACCGGAAGTCACGTAGTACGAGCCACTATACAACAGAAAGAAAGAAAGAAAATCTAGATCTCCCAATTCATCTTCCAGGTTAATTGGGAGTGTGAGAAAACTGACTATTTTTCGTATCACTATGGTCTTCTTGACCAGCCGGGTGGGGCTGTAGAATTCGACCGCATCTCTGCAGATGTATAAGATTCCCCCAACAAGTATCATGGATATGACACAAAAAATCTGTGGGTGAGGGTTCAGTATTGCTAGAGCGGTGGAGAATTCGGAGTATCTCTCTACTGCCATCGTTCCCAGGTCCACTCTTACCCGGAGTCCAATCTATGGTTTACGAAGAACTAACCAGTATAATTACGCTAAACTGAATTGTTTGAGAAGTGACTGTTTTTTTATATAAACAGAGTAATTATGCTAAATGAATTGTTTGAAATAGAACTGCTTTTATGTCTAAAAATGGATTTAGCATTAAATAACTTACAATGGTCGATATGCCATAAAACCTAACCAAAACAAAACAAATCACTGCGGTATTCATGTCTCATAGTTATCTGGTTGTGTTTAGGCATTTATTGTTTCCCTCTATCGTCTTCCTCGAACACAGAGTTCCATAAAAGTGAAAGAGGTTCGAGTTAAGTTATATACGATCCGGTCTTCTTGTCAGGATTAAGTGATCCTTTCTTATCTCAAAATCTCTGTGTAAGAATTTGGTAGGTCCTAATTATGGGAATTATTTTGCTCTGTGCTTGTTCAAACTGGTTGAATAGTGAAACTTCTGTCGTTTACACAGTTTTCAGTGGATCTCCATCCTGACTTAATCATGCTGGATCGTGATTGTTTGTGCTCATTATTGGAGATCCTTTTACAAACATGTCAAAGTGATTCAGAAGTTTGAAGAATGTGAGTCTATACAGATGATAACGTTGCTGTGGTTTGCAAAAATAACGAGAAGTCTTTTGAATTTAAAAAAATCCATGCAGTCATTTAATTTCTGACATCTGTTGCAGTCATTCAAAATATGAAAGTAATTGTAATATTTAATCTGACAATGCAGTAAACTGTCACTAAAGGAATATAAAAGAAAGCGTGAATGGATAGGAGAGGGAACCTACAAGGAACAGTACAAAAAACTGAAGTTTGACAGCTCTGACAAATGATACTTGAACCATCGGAACCTATTCTAGAAAAAAGAACCGCTTAAAATCATTTTAAACTTTGAGATGCAAAAAGGTACTCAGCCCAAGGCAGAGGTGTGAATCTACTTTTAATTAACAGGAAGAAATAATTCGTCACCAATTGGGTTTTCCCGTCCCATCAGGACATAGATGAAAAACGGAAGAAGGCGAAATGATGGATAGATACTTAGATCTTGCTTGAAACCTGAAATACCGGTGGAACAAGGGGTTATTGTGATACAAGTTTATATTGGTGCCCTTAGAACGGTATACAATAGCCCGGAAAAGAAACTGGGGGACTGGAGATCAGAGGTTGAAATCCATGCTATCAAGACCACACCACAAATAAGATAAGCTAGAATACATAGAAAACTTTTGGAACCCTGAGGTGATTTGCTGTCATTCAAACTCCAATAAAAAGACCCCAGTTAAAACTGGCTTGAAAAATTTGAACGTTATAAAACAATAATACGTGTGCGATCGTATGTATTAGAGTCTGTGTAGGAAGAGCAGAATTTTTATGATGTTACAATAGATACGTTTTGCTCTTTCGAAGATTTCAAAATTGTAGTATTTGAGAGAGTATGATGTTTAATTTCCAAAAGAAAAAATATTACAGAACTCTCAATAAAATTGGTTGCCTCTATTACATCAGCGTAAAACGCAACTGATAGTCTTATTTTATTGAAAGTCACCAATGCCAGGGAAATTAGAATGCACAGAATTCGTTTGTTTGTCGGAACGAGTAATCAGTTTTAAAAAAACCCAGTAAAGCCAAGGTTTTCCCATTGGATGAAGTAGAATGTAATCTCAAGTTTCCAACTGAAGTTCACATATTAGGTTAAATTAACCTGGAAAAATGTTTTCAAAATTGAGCAGAGTACAAATTATATTTAAAGATATTTAAGTTCATGTTGACTTAATGAGTAGGGTGTTCGCCAATTGTCCGAGAGGCCGGGATTTGATCCCACGTCGAGTCATACCAAAGACTCAAAAATTGGTATTTGATGCTGCCTTGCTTAGCACTCAACATTATTAGGTGGGGATCAAGGGTAATGAAGACAATCCAGGGAAAGGGGTAGCGCTCTCACCTACGCATTGGAGTCGTAGCTATCGAAAAAGGAGCCTTTAAGTCACTCTCGAGTAAAGTCACCAACAACTAAAGCCCTAAGTAAAAAGAAGAATCCACTCCATTCCCTAAGCTTATTAATAAAATGCGAGGGACGTATGAGCCCTCTGAGTTTGATGGAAAACATTCTTAGGAGAAAGAGAGATTGGAATTCAAAACCATGAAATGCAGCCCTAAAGGCAGTTTATAGATTTCTAACCATTCCAGCCATGGGGTGTCAGTGCCTGCTCTTAGATATCGGAAATTACGTTGAGAGTGGATTTTGTTTCCAGATTCACATTTACCTTGCAAAGAAAAAAAACTTTGCCATCAACAATACATCATTATCAATAACATATTAACGCGTTAAAGATTAATTGCTGAATGCAGCGGTATTTGTCTCTGCCTCCTACCTGACAGGACTTGACACACGGTCAAGGATCTGAAGGTCAGCTTAAAGTTGGGGTTAAAGGAGGGGAAGGTCGCGCGGGAGCCAATGTTCAAACTCAGATCGACTTTGCTGGTCATCGGCTCACTTAGTGCAATGTGAGCCTGATGAGCCAAGCTGGACATGGACTTAAATATGAGTCCAGGCACGTATGCCTGATTATAGCGTAAACTGGATTAAGAGGTCCTCTGATATACTTGCTGGCCAATGACCGCCTACCCGAAGGTGGCCTAGCCAAAAGTCCAATATTATAGGAGTTTGTTTGAGTGATAGACTTATACTGAGTTTATACTGATTCCACTTATGACCTCACGATTGAAATCGATTTTAATATTTCTATCTAACGTGTATTCTGTAGTATCTCTCTTTTTCCTAATATAGATAATCATGTTTTTAATGGCGTATTATGAAAACATCAATGATAGATATATAGGAGAAATGATAATGTGATTTTTTTTTTTTTCTTAACAAATACCTTTTGAAAATTAGGTTAACTTAGACGATTGATTTAAATTTAATCTTGTATTTCTTTCGGTTAAAGTTTGAAATCATTTCGTTTAAAAATAAGTCATCATTTCTTAGTGTCAAGAACATTGTTGGACGTGAAGTGGAACTCGAAGTTTTCAAAGCAGTTGACCTTTTCTAAAATACTTCTGGAATCATTATTTTAGGGACAAGTATGTTTTTTGGTTTTTTGCCTTCGGAACTAGCAGCTTTTGTTTAAACTGTGTCAACGTCTTGTATAACGCATCGTCTTATCACCAGATGCCAATGTCAATTAAGTTTTCTTGGATTACAGTATGGTCTGTGAAATCCACCTGCTGTGATTGACAGCTGTATTCAGTCAAGATTTCTTTCATTTATATTATCTACCCTGTCACTTGAAGTAGGTATCTCGTACGGATTTTGTACGGAATAAAATGTCAATTCCCTACAAATATTTCCAGAAAATTTGAATAAAAAATTATAAACATAGATAAGTTAACTGTAAACTTAAAAAGGATTGTGATCTAAATTCTTTTTTATAAACAGAAAGAACCATTTATGTTCGCTTATGAATATTTCTCAAAAGAATTTGTAATTGTAGCCACCTTTATTATTGTCATTTGATTGATGATATTTTTTAATGTTGTGTTGTTAATCTCTTGACAAGATCTTTAGTTTGGGCAAAATGAAATACATTTTCTATGTCCTAATCTACTTTTATTTTTCGTGATTTGAAATTACACAAGCATTAAGTAGTTGTTTGAGATTCTGGCAGTAAGAAGACAAATTGTTCACTGGCCTCTACCTGAAGGAGTATAATTTTAAAAACATATATATATATATTAAAACACAAAAAAATTGAAATATTATTCCATTTTAATTTTCCTGTTATCTAAATATAAAATATATATGTCGCATAGCAATAACATTTAAAAATAATAGTTGTGCATTGAGCACAGATTCTTTGGATATTCACTGTCCTTATTTACTTTATATATATATATATATATATATATATATATATATATATATATATATATATATATATATATGTTTACCTACCCCTCTGCTTGGACAGGGTATGACAGAAGGTAAATTTTTAACAGGTTTAAATTCAGAGTTTTCCTTCTCCTAGACTAGTTGCCTCAACAAGACTGATGAACCTAGTCTATCCTACTATTTACCCATAGCTAGAGGGAGAATAATTGGATTCATACCTTTCCCAAGGGTATTAGAGTTATGTGAAATGCTATCAGTCTCGTCCAGGATTTGAACTTGTGTTTCTGTGACCATTTCCTACGACGGTAACCATTACACAACGGGCACACACACACACACACACACACGTATATATATATACTTATATATATATATATATATATATATATATATATATATATATATATATATATATATATATATAATATTAGGGTTTCAAATCGAGTCATGGATTTCATATCTTTTGATAATAAGAGTTATGCAATGTGTTCTTCCTATATGAGTAACTTGTACTTACTCTTGAGACCTATGACGGGAATTAACTTTTGGATTAAAACAGGGACCTTAAATAGCACAATATCAAGTTTAGGTATACTTATTTTCGAAAATGATCAGAGTTTAAATTTAGGACACCGATTCATTATCAGCGCTTATGTACCTAAACTTTTGGCTTAACATAATCGTTCTAGTCTATATCACATATCTGGAGATTGAATTTCAGAACCAATTGACGATATCAACGAAGTTCAAACATGTTTACCACCTTGTCGGTCGAGCTTAGAATACCCTAACGCTATCAAAGGCAGAAAAATTTTACCCACTTCCAAATGGAGTGCCTTGAAGAGGACTCTAAACTGAATCTAATGGTGATGGAATGGCATTTTACATTTATCATTGCATTTTTTGTATAGTTGCTTCAAAGAGATTTTTTGTTTCTTTTCACATGGTCGCATTAATTACGAATGATTTTAAGCATAACTATTTGACCCATAGGTGAGACGTTAACAGGTACTCTCACTCACTCTGAGTGGATATGAGGTTAATGTCATTGAAGAGATACTTCACGCTCCGCAGATCTTCAGATGTCCAGTCTCGCAAGAAGACTTTGTATATTATCATATCTCAATCGGCTTTTTTTTTCTTTTTTTTTTTTTTTTTTTGGCGGGGTGAGTTTTATCCCTCAGTAGAAGATATAAGACTGCGTATTCTAACCACCACTGAAACAACGGCACATCATTTAACGGATATGCGCACACGCACACGCACATGCAATCATGAATGTATACACATACTCATACACACTAATGTACAGACACGTTAGTCACTCTAAATCTTTTTAACAACACATATTTCCTTCATGAAAGAATCCGATCCGTAATCTCATTTTTTGAACGAACCTTTCGCTTAAACGTTATCCAAATAACAAGCACCAACCACTATTTTAGCGTCCCCTTAGTTCTCTGCTCTTATACAAGCCATACTAGAAACTTTCATGTTAGTCAATTTTATTGAAGTTGTACGAAGTGACAGTTGTAATACTCATATTTACCAACCCCTCTGCTCGGACGAGATGTAACACAAGATCAATTTTTATGCTAAGTTTAACAGGTTTGAATTCAGAGTTTTCCTTCTCCTAGACTAGTTGCCTCACCAAGGCTGAAGAACCTAGTCTTCCCTACTATTTTCCCATAGCTGGAGGGAGAATAATTGGATTCACACCTTTCCCAAGTGTATTAATGCTATGTGAAATGCAATCAGTCTCGGCCAGCATTTGAACTCGAGTCGCCCTGTCCATTTTCTGCGACGATAAACATTACACCACGGGTACCTCCTGTGGCAGTTGCATTACTAAAAGTTGCCCGTGATAAAAAATACTGACACGCGGTGTAGCCATGTTACGTTTTGTAGAAGAGAAAGTGTTGATGTTTACACGGTATGGCTACAAAGAACGTTACATGTAAAAGAGAAACCATAAACATCATAAGAATTGTCAGTTTGCTGACATCCTTGCTCATAGATTCAAAACAGTAGCTCGTTGATAACAGAACTGGCGTGTTTACAGAATGAGCAGACTACATTTTTCATTTGTAGAAGCAGTAATATTTTCATTTATGTTAACAGATTTGTACGAGCTAGGGACAGAATTAAACCTTGCAAGTTCTTTTATGAAAAGATTTTTCGGCGTGGTCAGACATGATTCTTTTTTCTCGTATTAGGGTAGCAGGTGTATGAAACAAGTTAATCAGCTATAGAATATATATTAATGAGAATATTTCTGTCATTATGATAATTTTATTTGCTTGCCTTTTTATGTATTCATGCAATCCCACCACTACAGTCAGAATATGAACAAGGTCAATTTCTCAGCGTTTTCCTGATTTCAACGTTTTCTTTTTCTTAGACTGGTTGCCTGACTAAAATTAAATAATGCAGTCTGTCCTGTTATTTTTCCATAGCTGTGGACTCGAAAGAGATGGCAGCATGCCTTCCTTATGAGAATTATTTTGAGTATGAAAAAAACAACAGCCACGTCCAGTATTTGAAACCGGACTGACTTGTCCATTTCCTGAGATGAAATTGGCCAAGCACTTCCTAAATAGTTCAATTACTGAGGTTCAAAATCATTTAGTCATCAAAATTATCGTGATATGATAATAAGTAGTTGTATACTAGCTTTTTTTACTATGAGATAAGAAAAGGTTACTAAGAGAAAGTATCTAATTACATCAAATGGGATTCCGAGTTACGATTCATAATTATCACAGCATGAGAGAAAGTTCGTAATTTATACAAATCTTTATTCTTATGATTTATATCATCACAGATATCAAGGACAAAACATATTCTTATAAAAATAATAAAAGCTCAAATTTTCGGGCGAAAATGACATCTGACATAAAAGCATATGTGAGGCCAATAACTGCCTCTCAGTAGAGGAAAAATTCATTTTTTGACATTCATTGACGTCATTTTTTGATTAAGGGGGACAAATTCAGGATATGTGGCCTGTTTCATGAAAGATAAAGTGTTTCAGCGGTGTGATGTTAATAAGCTATGTTCAATACAGCTGTCAATTCACAAAAGGAGGAGTGTCTTCTTCAGATCACCCCTATAATTCCTAAAGATAAATGATGGACTACTTGGATGAACATTTACTGACAACAACATTTTCATGGACACTGAAAAACTGGATCCACTTCACCGGCAGAGTTTTTTATGTGTGTGGCACTGTTTTTTGTACACCTCTAGTGAAAACGATTAGCAAGTGGAAGTCACCGTGGAAAAATGTGTTGGTGGCTAAAAACATTGCTTGGATTTGTGAGTCTGGTACATTTTCTGGAAATAAAGTGGAGGCATTACTTTTGTAACGAGACTTATACTAATAAGTTGAAAGTCTTGTTTGTCGGTTTTCTATTGATTGTCAAACGAGTATATGCAGAAATACCAAATTCATTCTGCATAAATACGAGATCGATTAGAATGTTTTAATGTAAATTATTGCGCTTCATTGTAAAAGGTTAACTCTTTTGGGAAGTGGCTTATCTATAATTAAATGCACGAAGCTAATTCGCTGAAATATGAGAATGATAAAATAGAAAAGAGAAATCAAAAACGTAAATAAGGGATGCAACTTATGTGTTGGCTTTCATGATACATGTAAATCAGACAAATGTATTTTGTCTATTGTATCAAGAGGAGATAGAATGAGTAAATGGATGGTTAGAAATATAAGGAGCCAAATGTTGTTTTAAAACTTATCAATTTCTTATAAGACCTTGGATAGAATATTATGCAAAAATCAGGGCGTCAGAGTCTAGACATGGACACTGGAATAAAATGTTAAGATTGGATGGCACACAAAGAATTGTGAGAAAAATTTAAGAAATAGAAAACGATTACAGTGACAGTGAAATATTAGGAAAATTAGCATTGAATACTTTACTTAGTTGGAGAATAAAAGGAAATATAATTGATGTTATGAAATTAATTAATGGAATTTCTAATTATGGTAAGCATTTTTTAAAAATATATCTCATCAAACTGGAAATTTACAGTCAAGATAGATTTTAAAAAAAACAAGACCTTTAATCATTTTTTGAATAAAACGATACTTTTTTAGAGCCAATAACGTAATAGATCAACAGAAGAAATAGTGCAAAAAATAAGATTGAATTGGATAAATTCAGAATTAATGAATTTAAAGGATATTTTGGAGAACAATCGGATGAATAAATTAACAGAAGTTAATCTAAATATAAAAATTCTATTATTATATGTTCAGTGCTAATATTGCTTTTTGAAAGTTATATATAAGAAAATAGTTTAAAAAGGTGATGCCCAAGGACCGACATACACGAGAAATCTCACAGGAGAAAACTTGGATGTGGCCAAGAAAAGGAAACCCTTATGAGAGAAAATGAATCTTTTCTGATAGCAGCATAAAACAATGTCATAAGGACTAACAATGTTGAAGCAATAATAGACAAGCCACAATAAAATAGCAAATGTAGATTATATGATGACAGAGACGAAAAAATCAATCACAAAATAAGCGAATGTAGTAAATTAGCGCAAAGAGAGTATAAGTCTAGACACAACTTGGTGGAGAAGGTGATTCACTGGGAATTGTGCAGAAGTTTAAATTTGAACAAATGAACAAATGATATATGGACAAGCCGGAATCTGTCCTTGAAAATGATATATAAATTCTTCTCTGGGATTTTCAGATACAAACGGTCATCTAATTTCGGTCAGACGACCAGACCTAGTCATAGTCAGTAAGAAAAACCTATGGAATATAAAAGTGAAGGCGATACCAATTCTAACTGGTGAGCACGTTACGGTCACCAAAGGATAAGTACCGGAACAGGAGGACTTGGAAATTAGAGAAAGAGTGGGGACCATCCAAACAACAGTATTGCTGAGATCGGCTATATTGCTAACAACCATAAACTAACGCTGGTGAGAAAAACTCCCCAATGAGTAAAATAATAACTATAATATCTTATAACTTATTTTATTAAAATTATTATTTAGAATTGATTAAAGATTATTTTTCGTTTATATAGGTTGTTGTTCAAGCTGAAAATCACAAGAGAGATTTATTGCAAAGTTAAGATCAATAATGCTGCTAATATATATATATATATATATATATATATATATATATATATATATATATATATATATAAACAAATTTCAAAAATATCACTCTTGTTTAAAAAAAAAATTATATTGAAGCATCCTGATCCGATCATCTTGCAAGTAGTTATGTGTGGATAGGAATGGTAATGTGATCAACAAAGGTTAGTGCAAAAGAATTTAAGATGATAATACTACTCAAATTCGAATATAGATTAGAATATATAAAAAGCTTTGAGATTTTAAAATTTAAACGGAACACAAATTCAAAATTAAGGAACCAGTTTATATCAATATAAAGAAAAATGCATGTTTGCTGTAATTACAGATCAAAAAGAGAACTTGAAATGTTGGTATAAGAAGATAAAGGATCATGTGTCAACTTTTTAGAAAAATTAGAATTCTCGTGAATTGTGGAAACCGATAAAAACACAGCAATCATGTTTAGAAATGTGATCCAGCATCGAAAAATATTCACTCTCTTTCGACCTCCAACGGTTGCTTTATTGATTTTAAGGGTATATCAACCTGCCTATTGTTATTTTATGTTAAGAAGTTAGGAAATTTTATTCATACAACATTCATATTTTCATTTTTAATATTTTTCATTTTTTGCGCAAGGTTTTATTTAAAACGATTATTTTGTAAAAATATCTATTCGGCCCATAGATTCGACCTTTACGGGTACTAGCTCTTCAGGTCAGATTGGACCTAAGTGTAATGACATACTCCTCACTCCTCAGATCACTAAACTAACACCCTCACCATCAGATGCATTCAATTTTCATACTCGAGATACCTTGTTTCATGATACTTTTTTCCCTTTTAATCGAAGTACAGTCAACCTTTTCTCATGCCTAATGACAGAGATAAAATTTTGCTTCAGAGCAATGTATTAGATGTGGTGTAAAAAATTTCTCCAGTTAGGATTTGTTCCGACTTCCTACCAAATCAGAATTGATATATAGTGTGTTAGGAAGGTACACAGTTGTCAAGAACCTTGGATGGTCATTCAAAATATACTTGATCTTCTTGGCATTCCCCTTCAGGAGCGTTTCAAGTTCCGAGCAATTAACTCAGCCTTGCTTCTTTTTAAAAACCCAAAAAATGAACTGATGCTGCCTGGAGGGAAATTCCCCTGAGATCAGGCGACTATCATTAGAACAAATAAAGCAGCTATTTGTCGGGAACGCCGGGTGCGCAACTTCCGGGTGGTTTGTTAATCCATCACTAGTTATAAATCTAGATAACTTTTCAATTATTAATATTGAGACTAAATGTATATTGAAGAAAGTTTTCTGTCGTGAAAGATCACAAAAGAAAACAAGATGAAAAAAACATCTGATTTTGGCAGGTTCATTGGTTCAGTTTTATGGCATATTAACCCTCGAAGGTACTTTAATGATCAATCATTTTAAACAGACACACACTTATATATATATATATATATATATATATATATATATATATATATATATATATATATATATATATATATAAGTGTGTGTATGTGTATGTGTGTGTGTTTGTGTGCGTGCGTGTGTGTGTGTGTGTGTGTGTGTGTGTGGTTCGTAAACCAATGGTTTGTAATATTTTAAACGAGGCAGAGCATATTTTTTGCAAGAAGTCAAATGGCTTCAAGGATTATTATCCAGTACTAATAATTCAATTTAATATCAATAATTTGTTTGCAAAGAGTTAGCTCGTCTCAAGTATAACAAAAAATTATATAGATTTACTTGACCCATAGATGGTACCCTACAGGTACTTACACTCTAGGCCAGGAAGGTTCTCAGAGTACTGGAAATGAAAGGTATTCCTCATTTCCCATCAGATTACTAAGTGCCATATTCAATATATTCGTTGGGGGAATCCTACCCCTCTGCAGAGATTCAACCAGCGTATTCTACGCCCCGAGCTGAATGGAAATAATATTTGATAAATACCATACAATAGTGTCAGACATCATAAAATACATTAAATTTTCATATTTAATGAGAACATTGTGTGCCCATTATCATCAGTGAAAGACTTATTTAATGTCTATCATATAATAAGTTTAGCTTTTGTCTATCTCGAGGTTAAAGGTGCATACCTCTGCGCAATATTAATTATCTATTGTCAATAAATATTTTAGGCAGAGAATACCGACGTAGATGGTGTTATATTTCATATTTTCTTCTTTCCTTGTCAAACGAAATGCAAAAATAAATAAAACAGAAAAATGTCGACTTCATCTGCTCCTTGGTTTTGTTTTCTTTTTCTTAATATTTTCAAGAAAAATTCCTTTAAATATTCTCCTGCTTCTAAAGGATCTGTAGTATGACCTCAAAAATATCCAAAAAAATTAATAAAATCTCATCAAATTTTTTTGCAAAACAGTAATCAGAATCTTAAGCTAGACTGGTTTAGTCGGACGTCGTAGAAAAATACCCACTAAATCAATCGCCTAATTACAAATCAAGCATCAACCAAGATTTTAAATATCTATCAGGAATAAAAAAGTTGAATTCTTAGAAACCCCAATCCAGTCATGAAAATATATGCGAGACACTTGTTTAAATTCAGGCAGTCACTTTTCTAATGCTAATAGGAGATAACGTATTCCAGACTAAACAAATTACCAAGGTACCTTCCAAATTGTCGCGTCATGGTATTTAGAAGACTTTTATCTTCAAATCTCAAAGAAATTTTAACTCCAACTCAATAAAAAGGAGGAAAATTATTTTTACACACACACATATAATTAGCGTTCGAGCTTTATTTCGTCTTTAAACAATTCTTCTTTGTATTAGAAACAACAGAGAAATATTAAATTGTTATCCCTGTTACTAAGTTAATGCAACATTTTAAAGGATAAGAAAGTAAACAAATTTCCAGAAACGTACTGATACATGATATCCTGGTCCACCGATTTTTTTTTTTATTTCAATAATATGTCAACCTGTCGAGAGGTTAAGAATTCCCGCTCATTTTGTGATCATATTTACATGTCTTGTGTAGTTGTTTCGAAAGCGCATTCTTTTTCTTTTTCTTTTTTTTTTTTGCAAACAATCCTGTTGAATAATAATAATTTTCAAACATGCCTATTTGAACCATAGAGAAAACCCTAACAAGTACTAACACTCTGGGGCAATGCGGAGATCAGAGTGTTAACAACGAAAAGCCACTCTACACAAACGAAAACTCAAGAACTAAAGCTTTTCAATGAAATGTAGTTTAGTATCTTAAACAGGACACCCCTTTTTGCGGAGATTTAGCCAGCAGCAGCAGCAGCCGATATATTAAACATATTCTACTACGCATCCACAGGGCTATCTCTTGATCGAGTTTTAATGATCAGTTCAATAGAACAAACAGTAAGATGAACATCTTGTGTTTAAAATAATTCATTTGTTTTTAGTTCATATTAAACTTCGTTCTAAAACATTTTTGCTAGTTTCGTTTACGTTTAACAATGCTGTAACGTTTATCTTATTAGAAAAAAATACATATAGAAGAAAATAATTATAACTAAGTCGGCCACTTTGCGGTAAAATTAATGTATGCAGTGTATAAACTATAAATTAGTATTTTGAGATATTTCGAAAAATATTTTAAATAGGTCTGAACATCCTGGAAACTGACAAAATATCCTCACACTTTGCAAATTTTAGACCACTGCGTTACCTCTACATTTGACTCACGCAAGTGACATCAGTGATTGGTAGGTGAATGGTGGCGAAGAAACAAGTAGGAAATCACTTTAGGGGATTGATGAATTTATTTGATTTAAAATAGTTTGTTTATTTTTCCATCAGTGTCGAAGAAGCAGCGCGTACAAGTGTGTAAAAGGTGGTAGTAGTAACATATTCCGTGATAAGGCTTTGAACGGACTGCTTTATCAACAACTCCCAAGAATTATAGGATAAGCAGAAATAATATTTTCTCTTTTCAGGTAAAGGAATCTCTTCTACTGCTACTACTACTACTGCTACTTCATGGCACTAAGAGTTTACTATTTATGTATATAAATAAATAGCTATACATTTGTCTTCTATCTATCTCTGTTTTATAATAGTAGCGAGAATAGTGCAGGCTTCTCAGGTTTGATCATTATCATTACCTTCCTCTTTCATTGTTTTGTCTGTCAATATGTTCACTGCTTCTTTCTCCTTCTCTCCATATCAAGACTTTTCCCCCATCTCTCACAGTTTCTCTCTGTCTCTCTGTCTGTCTCTCTCTCTCTCTCTCTGTCTATCTGCCTCTCTCTATATAAACACACACACACGCACATGTTTGATATACGATGGTCGTTCAAAAAGTACTAAGTCTCACCCACTAAAAAAGAGCTATGGCAGAATATTTGTATTGTAGCAGTACACGACTATCTATTGTAAAACTAGAAAAACTAAACCTGATTTCTACCTCAATTTCTGTGCAGGTGAAGTCCATTCAAATTTGAAAGGTGTACAACCAATACAAAATTAGATTGAAGCTTAAACCATTTTAAAGACACGCATATATATATATATATATATATATATATATATATATATATATTTGGAGGAAAATGATTGGAAAACCTATTTGATGAAGTGTTTTTATATTTATTATGATATTTCAGCTTGTACTGACTTTATTCGATTCGGATTTTCAAAAACATTTAAACGTTAGGAAAAATATGTTGAACATTAAAACTGTTTTCGAGGATGTCATGATATGATATTTATACATGTCTATAATTGTCAAACTTGAAAAAGTTGAAAACGAAAAAAAACATTCAAATTTCTTTTTTATGTCTGTCATTTGAGCTATGAATCAAAATGACATGTGCATTTTTCAACGTAGTAATAATTATTCCCTAGACATCTTATAATTCACCAAAATGTCATCCCTCCCTCCGTAGATGTAAAGTTCTGCCATTTTAGTCGAATTTCAACTAAAAGTTCAGAAATTGTGACATTCTTGGAATTATTTCAATATATATTGAAACATCAGACTTGGAATGTTTATTTTTAGACGCAATGTGTCTTTTACTCTTTGTCAATATCTTAGTTTCATCTTTGATTTCAAAGGTTTTCTTCCATGTATTCTAAATATTCCTAATAGCAAACGTTTTCTATTTGGCATTCATCGGGGAAAGTTTCTAGTTCGAATCAGTTTTGAAATAACTGCAAACAAAACACAAGGATAAACTCTGTCACAGATTATCGTCTACTTAAAAACAGATTTTCCTGAAGGTTAGCTCTATGCAGCCATGTTTGAAAATCTGAAAGGCTACGAAATCTCACCCAAAAACTAAACAAGAAAAACAGCATCATAAGCAATGCTGTCTATCTAGTTGTTATTGTATGATAAAAATACATGATGTTTCAGAGCAGTTGATGTAAATTGTTAATCTAATAACTTGCCGAATTCTCCTTTTTGATGTTATCAAATTTTATCGCACGTAAAGAAACAATTCAAAATCCCATGTTTAATGATTTTTTTCTTTCCAGCCATAGAAAATACGATTTACTGGAAAAGAATGCGTTTAAGCATTACACTGATATTTTTTCATATGCAGTTGAAATCTGAGATCATTTGAAGCTATAAGATTAGAAGTTTTTTTTTTCATTCTTAGATTATGAAATTTCAATAATTTTTTAAAAAGTTGTTGTGCATTTGTTATATAATTAAGGAATAATTTTTTTTTTTTTATATTAATCACTTTTCGTTAATTATACTTTATCATTCAGTTTGGTTGGGCTTTGAACTATTCGGCTCTTAGTTCAGCTGCATGGCATTGGGTACAGCTTACAGTCGCGTGAAAAGGATATCACAATCACAATTGTCATAATTAACCCCAGATAGGAAATGGGCGGGAGTGTAAATTACGTCATGCCCGGAAGTGATGGTCTTGAGAATTTGAAGATTTTAAAAAAGAGGCAGTTGGGAGTTGACTTTGAACCATGTTGGCAGACAGTCGGGTTCTCTGCCATTGAGGCAGACAGATGAAGTTTGGGTCCGACCATGATGTTGAGAAGTTGGAATCCGACCATGGTGTTGAGAAATTGGGATCTGACCATGGTGTTGAGAAGGTGAAAACACCACGAGATGTGCCGAACTTTAGAGGTGTTGATAGCATAGTATGATACGAAAGACTTTTAAGAATTGTGTCTCTCTCTTCGTGTCGACGAACCGAAGTCAAGAAGTTAATAAACGGTTCGTACCGGAAGAAGAAATTTCGCCTGTGTTTTTGCATATGCATATGTACTGTTGTGATTGATTATGATTATGACGACACAACACATTTCAAATTATATAAACTTTTTTAAGCACCACGTATTTATGATATCCTATTTTGAAAGTACACCAAGCCATTGGCCTAATGAGTAGAGTGTTTGCCAATGGTCTGGAAGACCACGGTTCAATCCCAGGTCGATTCATACCAAATACTCAAAAAAGGGTACTTGATGCCACCTTGCTTAACGTTCAGCTGTATAAGTAAAGCATCAAGTGTAAAGTAGAGCAATCCAGAGAATGGAGTAGCGTGCTCCCATACATCTCGATGTAGTATCTATTGAAAAGGGAGCCGTCGGGTCACCCTAGTCTAAGGTCACCAACTTTACTTTATTTTGAGAAGTGTCATGTATATCACAATTTAATAAATGCACTATTTTAGCATAAAATATTTCATAACTACTCATTAGTATCTTAAACACCGTGTGAAATAAAGGTAAATGCTGCTAGTTTGTTTAAAACATTATATCCAGTTTAATGAAAAATAGGCATGTATCAACGCCCATTTGGATTTTAAAAACACTTTGCTGACAAAAAGCGAGCGTCAGGTTTTTCATTGTTTAGCTCTTTTTTTTTTTACAACGGTGATATATTCATTATGTTGTCCTGATGAAAAAAATTCGGGCTTGATTTTGCGTATGTCTTTTTAAAGAACTCTGAACGTTTCACAATAATTTACAGTATTCAACGCAATTCTCTTTTGAAAGAAAAATTATTTGCGTTACTTACTGCGCTCCAAACATTGAGAGCAAGGTTTTCGCTGCCGATAGGGAATCTGGGTGACGAGATTTCATAAAATAGTCCTAATGTTAAACACAGAGCTCATCGCCTGTAGCTATATTCACATAAAAAGCTTCCCTTTTCGGTACGATATTGTTCCCGTAACAGAAATTGGTTATTCTGATTTTCCCATATTCAACAGTTATCTTGCTTCTGCAACTTTTGGCACGTCAAACCCACTGGTCGACATTTTTCAATTCCTTAGAGCATTCACCATAACTTACTTTTGTACATATGTGAATTGCGTCAACTCTAGTGCCAAAATACTTATCCCTAAGATTTTGTTTTTTAAAAATCTAGCACACACAGTTTTATGAATTGCAACTGTCATACAATTAACACGAAGAAGGTTTTAACAAGATTTTATATACTAGCACATAAATTGTTAAATAAGTTTATCTCTACTCTTAATGACTCGGCGAGTGACGACTTATCAATCAACAGTAACATTCTCAATAAGGAATTCGACTCATTTCAGAATACTTCATTAATGCCTTATATCATCATTATCATCATCATAATTTCTGAGTTTTGGTTGTTTTGGTTTCTTTGGTCAATAGCGTCTCAATTTTCGGGGATTATTTATTGACAAAGCCGTCGTTGTTGAACAGGAGTATTACTATGTAACACATAGATGGGAGGATAAGGAAGCTGATACTTTTCCCAAGAGTATTAGTCAGAAACTCAACGTAATCGTCTGAGTGGATTTTTAACTTACTTACTGCGATGAGGCAATCAAGCACGTATGTACCATTGGACTAACGTGTTGTGTTGTAAAGAAAGAAGTTCACAGATAAAAAAATACTCAAACTCGAAGGTAAGAGAAGAAAATATAGCAGTCGTTTATTGTTCAGCTATGATCGCTGCAGCTCAAAAAGTTCATTTTAGTTGCGTCCTTCTTCTCCCTTCCTCTTGGTGGTGACGGGGTGTGGGTGAGACCTGGCTGTTTGACACACGCCTGTCATAGCAGACTGGGTAGGACGGATAGGGGCCTCGGGACCTTTGACTCGCCTGTTTTGAAAGCTGCCTTCAACTCTCTCAAAATCTCGTTAATTGTTTTCTTATATAGAGATTTTGGAGAACAAATCGAAGATCCTCGAATGTTCGATGTCACTAGTGAAAAACGTGATAATACATCTGTGATTATTTTAAAATCACGTTTAATTTTGCTGGTCATTCTGCCCGCACGCGCTAGTCTCGTGACACCCTCACTGATTGACGATAGCGCCCGTCCGTAGTATTACACGTAAACCATTATGTAATAGAAACTTCCTGCGATGTTTTGTCGTGTTTTGCTTCTTGAATAGGGTAAATGTCGAAAAATCTTTATACTTCCTCGTATAAATAATGAATAAAAATGAAACTGCTTGGATACGCTTTATTAATATTTAATGGTAACGTTAACGTGTTTGTGTAAAAACGAAAAATGTTTAGTTTAGTCTTGGTATTTAAAACCAATAAAGAGCCTATGTCCCCTATTTCCATTTAGTTATATCCAAAGTTTACATGGAGCTTTGCTTAAACCTATCCCGATGTTACATTATGTTGAAGATTGGTCTTAGGAACAATACATATTGTTGATTTCAGCAGTCGAAGTTCCTACTGAATAATATGGATTCAATTTGACCTGAAATATATTTCACTGTTCAGAAGGAATGTAAAAATACAACCTTATTATCAGTGACCTTGAATAGAAGGGTTTAATAATGTTGTTTAAATAAATCCAACATATATGAGGCCATATATGAAATTTGAGACAAAGAATCCTAGCTCTATCAAGAGAGAATTAAAAAAGGACTGCAAAAGTCAGGGGCAAGTCATCAACATCGATCCAAGCTATTAAGGTACTAATTAAAGGATATTACTTGCACCCTCCAAATAACAAATCTTATGATTAAATAAATATAGCATGTATCGGTTCATATATGAATTTTGAGACAACACATCCAAGCTGTATCGAGAAAGAAGAAGTAAGCTGACTTTGGTTGGTCGGTTGGGTTTAATGGCATATCAACCATTGTAGGTTATTTAATGTCGAATCTTGTTTATACAATGATACCTCTTGATACGAAATTAATTCGTTCCGGACAGGATTTTGTATCTTGGAATTTTCGTATAATGGGACAAGATTTACGCTGGAAATGGAGAAATTTAATCCGACCCCCAAAAGTAGTCATCTAAAGTGTAAATACTATACCCTCCTGAAGGAATATAATCGTTAGGGGCAACATAGTAATTTACATAAATTTTAGAAAACAATGAGAAAATGAGAAAATCATTGAAAAATACTAATAAATGTTGTTACGAATAATGGCACTTCACTTTTCGATTCGGTCACTTTCGGTTTTCGCTTTAGTGTTTTGAATATATTTTTTATTAAATGGGACGGACATTTCTTGAAAGCCCGTTTCGTATTCTGACTTTTTCGTATAATAGTGATTTCGTAATTCATGGTTCCACTGTACATATCTATAAAATATGTATGATTTGTTAACACATTTTTATATAACATTTTCAAACAGGCCAATGTTAATTTTGCACGCAGTTAAAGGGTTTCAAATATTTATGTCAAAATACGAATAATTATGTTGCTATATAACAGTCACTATTTACAATACGCTATTTCTTTGCACACATAGTTTTTCGGTAATTTTATTTTCAAATGACTAAGAGCCAATTTGTTTCCACTCTAGTATTGCTAATGCTTCTATACAGATCAATGGTTTCAGTAATTACTATTTAACACTTTTAATTCTATTCAATACTTATTATTTGTTTGTACACAGTGAAGTGTTTACACGTATTGCTATTAACATTAATCATTGCTTTCAACATCACTCATTCATTTGCACACCGTTAAATGATTCCAAGTATTGCTTTGTATAACCAGTAATTCAATTAAACATCAGTTTGGTCAGAGTGGACCTGGGAGAGATGGCAATGGAGGGTTATTCAAATTTTACTAAAGCTCCAACATTACTGGAATCTCGCTATCATATGGTTTAATGTCATGTCTAGGACACTCGTTGGGATGTGTTCTTACCCCTCTGCAGATATACAATTGGTGAATTCTACTGCCTCAGCCAACTGGGCTTAAAGAGACTTTAAAACCAGATGTAATTCATCAAAAATGATTTCAGATACTAATATAAGTATTAAAGTATATTAGTTGTACGTTCTAAATAACATGTATTTGACGTTGTATTTTCTTCAGACGAGGCAAGAGGTTAATTCTTAGTCTTACTATTCATGTATCAACCGCAAACAATCTTTATGTTGCTGATATAGTATAAAAGTAAAGTTGGTGACCATGGTCGAGGGTGACCCGAAGGCTCCCTTTTCGATAGCTACTACACCAAGGTGTAGGGGAGAGCGCTACTCCTTCCCTGGATTGCTCCACTTTACCCTTGATCCGTGCCTTATAATGCTAAGTGTCAAGCAAGGAGGCATCAAGTACCATTTTAAAAGTTTTTGGTATGACTCGACCTGGGATTGAACCCAGGTCTCCCGGGCCATTGGCGAACACTATAAGCGCTAGGCCAATGTCCGATTGATATAGTATAACAGATACTAAAGGCGTATCGAAGGGGCAAAATCAATGTGCGATTCAATAGTAGAGCTACATTTCTCAAATGCCTTACAACAGAAAGGAGAAAAAATGTATAAATGATATTCCATATATACGTGGAAAAGTATTCGACAATGGAACTCGGCGTCATTTTAATGTCAGATTAAAATCAATCAAGAAAGCTAAAATTCCATCTAAAATAAATTAATAAGCAAATTCAATTCTGCAGGAAGGAAAGTGCATATTACCCTCATTAGGATGAGGTCCTGATAATTGATTAAGAACATCATTTGTAAGAGAGGAAGTTGATCGTAGCCGAATTCATAAGTTCACCTGCTAAATATGGTAGTCGATCTTGAATAGATTTTAACAGTGTGGGTTTTCCTTTGATAAAAAAGATTAATATCTCCTCTCGTAACAGCACGCGTTGCTGCTTAGATGCATTTAAATTACTCATTTACTGCTTATTTCCTGAAAAAAATAGCCTATTTTTTCTGCTTCGGTTTCTTTTTTAAATGACATATCAACCTTCATGGACTAAGTAATGCCGAAGTTATCATTGAAGAGAAACACTAGTGGTATTTTTTCAGCCATAACGGGGCACGCAGCAAAAGGGGGTTCATACGTTTCTCAAGGCTATTAGTTAAAAAGTAAACGTCATGGAGCGACTAGAGTTCGAACTCGTTTATTGCGATGTCATTATCCACTCATTGGCCCAGTGGGTATAGTTTTCGCCAATGGTCCGTGAGACCTGGGTTCAATCCCAGGTCGAGTCATACCAATGACTTTAAAAATGGTACTTGATACCTCCTTGCTCAACACTCAGCAATATAAGGTAAGTATTAAGGGTAAAGTGGAGCAATCCAGGGAAAGGAGTAGCGCCCTTCCATACAACTCGGTGTGGTAGTTATGGAAAAGGGAGCCTTCTGGTCAACCTCAACTACGGTCGGCAAATTTTAATCTAGCACTTTATCCACTACACCACTGCCATATTTCCGTAGGCAGGGCAAACGAAATAATTATCCTAGTAAGAAATGCACTTAGGACACCAAGGTCAAACTCAGGACGATGATGTTTGTGTTTTTTTACGCACTGAGAAAGATATCGATTGATATAATCACTATGACAGAAACACATACTCCGAATGACGAAAACGAGAATTCCGTCAATGCCCACTTAGAAGCGACAGCAGAATGCATACCAACTTAAAAAAAAGCTAAACCTAGAGTCCCATGGGAGACATTAGCTGTTTGAAAAAAGTGCACAGACGTTAAAACTGCCTCTAAATGCAATAGGAAGAACCCAACCAACGAAGTGAGCAGAAGGAAGACCACTAGGAAAGCTAAACTGAAAGCTACCAGCCAAGAAGAACGGATACACCTATGAAAACATTATTTGTCGACTTTGCCAAGGCGTTTGACTCCATACACGGAGGAAAGATGAAAAAAATACTAATCGTCAACGGCCTACCCAAAGAAAGTATCGCAGCCATAATGATGCTATGTAGAAACACAAGAGTAAAAGTCAATTTCTCGGATGGAGACACAGACTACTTCAACATTGTAGCAAGTGTGCTGCAAGGAGACACATTAGCCCCATACCTCTTTATCATCTGTCTACACTACGTGCTTAGATAAAATGAAAGAAAATTGATAAAATGAAAGAAAACGGATTCAAGCTGACAAATGCAAGATACAAAAGGTACCCCCTCACAAAAAATTACGGACGTGGACTACGCCGATGACATAGCGCTTCTGGCAAATACACCCGCACAAGCCGAAACCCTGCTACTGAGTATGGAACGAGCAGCTACAAGCATATATCTCTATGACAATGCACGCAAGATGGAATACAAAAACTTTAATAAAAGAGGTGACATCTCGACACTAAACAGTAGCTCTCTGAAACTAGAAGACAAGTTCACCTACCTAGGAAGCAGTGTATCATCAACCAAGACAGATATCAACACACAACTAGCAAAGGCATGGTCAGCTAACGATTGGCTATTGGTCATATGGAAGTCAGACCTGACCGCTAATATGAAACGCAGTTTTTCAAAGTAGCTGTCGGGTTGATACTGGTGTAAGGATGCACTACAGGGACGTTAACTAAATGTATGGGAAAAGAGTTTGTCAGTAACTACACAAGAATGCTGCAAGCAATATTGAACAAGTCCTGGAAGCAAGACCACACAAAACAGCAGCTGCATGGCCACTTACCACACATCACGAAAACTATCCAAGTTAGACGAACCAGACATGCGGGACACTGCTGGAGAAGCACGGACGAACTCATAAGTGACACACTCCTGTAGACCCCTTCACATGGACGTGTGAAGTCAGGAAGACCAGCTAGAACCTACATACAACAGCTCTGTGCCAATACAAGACGTAGCCTTGAAGACCTACCAAAAGCGATGGATGATAGAGAAGCGTGGCGGGAGAGGGTCAGGGAGATTCGTGCTGATAGTGTGGTATGATGATCATGATGATGGCAAACAATCTTGAAGGAAAATTTTGCTGGACTCTGCTAAAGATTTGACCTTGTGTCGTATCCAATTATTGGTTGAGGGTTTGGATAAATGCACACTATGTTTTATCAAAATCAAAACACTGTTAGTGGAATGGTTATCGTAGCAGAAAATGGAATCGGGGTACCGAGTTCAAATCAAAGCGGAAACTGCGTGGGTTTCACTTTCGTACTAATATCCTTGAGAAAAGTATGAGTCTATCTGTTCTCCCAATCAGCTATGGGTAAATAGTAGAGCATACTGTGTTCTTAAGACTTAATAAGATAAAGCATCTAGAAGAAAGAAAAGCCCTATTTCAAACAAGTTTTATTCCGTATAAAATTTGACATTCATATCCTGCTCGCATACATTTTTTCCATGGTGATGGTGGCTGCAGACTATTTCGGCTGGAATATCAGTTGAAAATATAGACTCGAAGAACTTTAATTTTCCGGAAAAGATTGAATGATTTTTGTTTTCAATTTAATTTTCTTGAGAGAAAAAAAAAGATAGAATAAAATAAAAATAGAGAACACTATCAACACTAAACACAAGTAAGCAGTTGGGTTGTAGTTTATTATTGGAAAATATATACGAAAAAATGGCATCAAAATGAGTTGATTGTCAATAACATTAAAAAATCTTAATCTAAAATTTCATTAAAATTTGTCTATGTTGACAAGCCTCTGAGCAAAATGTCTGTTACGATTTTTAAAAAAAAATCTTTTTCAATGTTTCATTGGTTGTACAATGCTTACTCGCAGCTCAGAATAACCTACTTAGAACATTATATATATATATATATATATATATATATATATATATATATTATAACGGTGTTCATTGTTACTAAATCACTTTGTGGGTTTGTGTCGAACCAAGTGAAATATAATATTGAGCGTACTCAATACCATGGATAGAGCTGCCATATAGTAATAGTAAAAGTAAAGTTGGCGACCATAGTCGAGGGTGACCTGAAAGCTCCATTTTTGATAGCTACTACACCAAGGTGTAGGGGAGGGCGCAACTCTTTTCCCTGGACTGCACCACTTTACCCTTGATCCGTACATTATAATGCTGAGTGTTAAGCAAGGAGGCATCAAGTATCATTTTTAAAGTCTTTGGTATGACTCGACCTGGGATTGAACCCAGGTCTTCCGGGTCATTGGCGAACACTCTAACCACTAGGCCAATGTCCGGTATATATATATAGTAATAGATAAATACATATTAGATATATAAATTTAATTAATGGAATTTCATGGAGATTTTTACAAGCAACAATTATCAGGCAGTTAAGAAGATGGAATGAATTGAAAATCGAAAAAATACAGTAAAAACCTTTTGGATTTTATCGGAATCTTTACGCGTGATTGTAACTGTGTAAGAGTGTGTCGGTATGTGCGTATGCTTGTGTAAGTTATAGTTGCGTATTAACGTGTGTATGTGTGGGAGTAAGTAAAATCACGAACGTAGTGCATAGTTTTAACCGGATTCGTCGGTGTATCTTAATTTTTGCTACATTTTTTTTATTTCTGTATGTGTAGGTGACTATAGCTAAGGAACAAAACATCAACATTGCATATCAAGGGGAATGAATAAAGAACTGCCTGATGATTGGTTTTTTTTTTTTTTTTTGCAAAAAGATCCATTAAACCCAGAGGTCGTAGTCTAAATTCCATGAATAACATCCTTAGGAAAAACCAAAATGCCTTCCGGAGAAATAGATCCACGACCTCACAAATACTGACCATCCGTAGAATCCTGGAAGGCGTTCGGGCAAAAAAACTTACAGGCGACATTACTATTTGTCGACTTTACCAAGGCATTCGATTCCATACACAGAGGGAAGATGGAGCAAATCCTACTAGCATACGGCCTACGAAAAGAAACCGTAGCAGCGATAATGATTCTCTACAGAAACACCAAAGTGAAAGTACGTTCACCAGATGGAGACACGGAATACTTCGACATAGTTGCAGGAGTACTACAAGGAGACACACTAGCCCCGTACCTCTTTATCATCTGTCTAGACTATGTGCTTAGGACTTCGATCGACAAAATCAGAGAAAATGGCTTCGAGCTGACTAAGAGAAGAAGCAAAAGGTACCCCGCAAAAACAATCACGGACGCCGACTACGCTGATGACTTGGCGTTACTAGCGAATACGCCTAATCAAGCAGAGACACTACTGCATAGTCTGGAACGAGCCGCAGCTGGCATTGGCCTCCAAGTCAATGCAAACAAAACCGAATATATGTGTTACAACCAAACGGGCAACATTGCCACACTAGACGGAGCCTCTCTGAAACTAGTCAACAAATTCACCTACCTAGGAAGCAGCGTCTCATCAACCGAGAAAGACATCGACACACGACTGACGAAGGCATGGACAGCTATCGATAGGCTCTCGATCATATGGAAGTCGGACCTAACTGATAAAATGAAACGCAGTTTCTTCCAGGCAGCGGTTGTGTCGATACTGCTATATGGATGCACCACATGGACGCTTACGAAGCGGCTGGAAAGGCGGCTGGACGGAAATTATACAAGAATGTTGAGAGCAGTATTAAACAAGTCCTGGCGACAACACCCCACGAGACTCCAACTATACGGACACTTGCCCCCCATCACAAAAACTATACAAGTTCGACGAACCAGACACGCAGGACACTGCTGGAGAAGCAAGGACGAGCTCATAAGCGATGTACTCCTGTGGACCCCCACACATGGATGTGCAAGAGTGGGACGACCAGCACGAACCTACATACAGCAGCTGTGTGAGGACACGGGATGTAACCCTGAAGACCTGCCGGAGGCGATGAATGATAGGGAGAAATGGCGAGAGACGGTCAGGGATATCCGCGCAGGCGGCGCGACATGATGATGATGATATATATATATATATAAGTAAAGTTGGTGACCGTTGTCGAGGGTAACCCAAAGGCTTCCTTTTAGATAGCTACTATTCCAATGTGTAGAGGAGGGCGCGAGTCTTTTCCATTGATTACTTCACTACCTTTGATCCTTACCTTATAATGATGAGTGTTAAGCAAGGTCGCATCAAGTACCATTTTTTGAGTCTTTGGTATGACTCGACCTGGGATTGAACCCATGTCTCCCGGGCCATTGGCGAACACTCTAACCGTTATACCAATGCCTGGTTCTCCCCTACCCCTGTAGGGTTGAGCTCTCTAGTGAGGGAAGTAAAAGTTTTGTCACTAGCGTAATATATATATATATATATATATATATATATATATATGTTTGTGTGTGTGTGTGTGTATTTTATGAAAAATTGAATAAGAATACCTAAAACATGAATTAGCAAAAATGACTACATGTGTAGTTCCACAAGTAATTCTTGGGTCAGGTGAATTATGAAGCAAAAGCTGATGTAACGCTTCCGGTCATATCAAAAGTTGTAACATGACAAAAATCCAAAACGGTTCTATTGTTTCATTGTACGAATATTTTTTGCGACTAACTCTTTTTCATATTAGACGCGAAACGAAAGAGGTCGATTAAAGGAATTTACCTGATGCCTTTTAGATCGACAGATAGAATAATGAGTGGAAGGCTAAAAGATAGACAGAGACATAGTTATTAAATGAGTCGATCGGACAACTACAGACTGTCCCGGCTCTTTTTCTGACAGCGACCGACTACAACGATTGACACCATGGACTGGACTTTCCAACTGCAACTACCAACTGCAACTGCCCAACTCTTATTCACACTGCGTCTTAAAAATTTTCTCATAAATTTTCTTCTAATCATTCTCTCTACAAAGCTTTTAATAACTCGTAATCGCTAAAACTTTTTCGTAATACGTCATTGCAAATATCTGCTGACATCTACCGAAATGTTGTTTATCATTAGTATATTGCTCATAGCTAATTTCAAAAAAGAAATGTCATGTCAATTCTTTATTCTATCCGGAGCTAACACGTGAATATACTGTAAGGTTTATCCATGTCTTGACCTTTAAAAATCAGAATCCTGCAACTACGAATACAAAATATTTTACCGATATCACTAAAATAATTAATCAAAATCCCTAATTGTATTACACTAGAACTGTATCTATGAAGAAAAGGACTCCTTCCGTTTTGGGTAAATTTTGTTATTTTTTACATTTAAAGGACTGCTCATCTCTAGAGAATAGGTTTGTTTGTTTTTTGTTGTTGTTTTTTGTTAATGGCCTTTTTAACCTTCGTGGGTAATTTAAGTCTAACGTTATCAATGTAATATTGCAGCGGTAGTCCTATTTAGTCCATATATGAGCGGATAAGGAGGTGCATACGTTTCCCCAGTTTTAATGTTAAAGTTAACGGGGGTGTCCTCGTGGAGTAATGGTTAAAACGATGGACTGCGGAATCACAGTAAATGAGTTCGTACTCCAGTTGTGCTATTACTTTCACTTTCGGGCAAATACTCTTTGGGAAAGGTATGAACCCCCTTATCCTCCCAGCTATGGATTAAATAGTACCACTACTGTTCTTCTTGGAGAATAACTTTGGCATTAAATTACCTACAAAAGTTGGTATGCCATTGAACAAAGAAATCAATCGAAAGTGAACGTAAAAACGCGACTGGCGTTCGAACTCACAAAGTTGTTGCAGTCATGTATTTTAACCGCCACCCAACACAGAAAATGCATAATTAAGAAAAATAAAAAGGGTAAAATTAAAGAGTGATTTATAAAAGTATTAGATAGTATGTAAAAAGTAAAATACACCATTAAAAAAGTAAACGATTATCGGTAAGTGTTATATTAGGTAAAATGTATTCTATTATATTATACATATAGGATGCCAAACTGTAATAATGCCCGAGTTAATACATATATGACAAAAGCTGATATGCAAGATCAAAGATCTGTGAACTCTAAGGTAAAAGGTGAATTATTTGGCATAAGTAAAATCTGACCCACGCAAACTAAGCGAACGACTCTTGGTAAGTCAAACCTGTAGTTTCTATCTTTTTTTACTGAGCCTTGCATTCTAAAAAAAACTAGTCTATTATAAGATTGAAAAACCTGAATTTTATTTTACTCCTAGGATAATTTTTCACATCAACGTTAGCTAATGACTTCCAACTAGAGTTTGAGTGACAACAAGTCTGCTCAAATCTCCAGGACTCTTCTCAATATTCTGGCTGATCTAAATAATGATATAGTCTGGACGGACTCTACTTGTCCTCTTATTTCTAAGTCCTCCACTCCCAGTACCTATACTTTAGGGATTGTTCTAAGTGCACCCACTAAAATTGGTGTCACCTTCATATTCCATAGTTCTTTTTTACTTCTTTTGAAAGTCTATGATTTTAGAAAGTCTATGTAGGGCAAAGTCTTATATTGGCAGGTTCCCTTATTTTGTTGACTATCACTAGGTCTTGTCATCTGGTCGTTTGCCCGAGATTAGGAGATCCATTTGTATCTCAAAATCCCAGAGAAGTGTGTTCATCTCGTTTTCAAGGACAGATTCCTGGTTGTGCATAAGCCGTTTATTTGAATGGTCAAATTTAAACTTATTGCACTATTCCCAGTAGATCATCTTTCCTACCCAGTCGTGTCTAGTCTTATATTGCCCAGTCGGCTGGGGCTATAAAATACACCAACATCATCTTTGCATAGCGGTGAAACCACCACCTTGCAACGAGTGTCCTACATATGACACTAAACAATCTAAGAGTGAATTCCAGTAATGCTTGAACTTTACTGAATGCAGAGTACCCCTTCATTGCCATCGCACCCAGGTCCACTCTGGTCCTGATTTGTAGCACCTGATAACGTTGCTATCTATGGGCCAAACAGAACTAAACTGCGTCCTTATGCTAAACTGAATTATCTGAAATAAAACTGTTTTTACATTTAAATCTGTGTATTGCCCAGTCGGCTGGCGCTGTAGAATACATTAACTGTACCTCTGATGAGGGGTGATATCGCCCCAACGAGTGTCCTAGATATGACACTAAACAAGCTGATGGTAAGGTTCCAATAACGCGGGAAATTCGTAGAATGCGGAAGACCTCTTTATTGCCATGGCTTTTAGGTCCACACTGGGGGTGGGTAGTGGTAGCACCTGAATGGGTACTCTATAAGGGTCAAACAGAACTAAACGTTGATTTTGAGAGTTTTCATATTTTGTATTTAAACTGCGTATTTATGTTAAATTGAATTGTTTAGAATAGAACTGTTTTGACATTTAAATTGCGTACTTAAGTTAAAATGAATTATCTGAAATATAACTGTTTTTACATTTAACTTTGTGTTTGCTCAGTCACTGGGGCCGTGGAATACACCGACATCACCTCTGCAGAGGGGTAAGACACCCTCCAATGAGTCTCCTGATTTATGAAACGAAACAAACTGATGATGAGGTTCAAGTGATGCTGGGGCTTTGGGGAATGCCGAGCATCCCTTCATTGTCATCGCATTCAGGTCCACTCGGACCCGATGTGGTAGCTCCAGACAAGTTCCTATTTATAGGTTAAATATAACTAAACTGCGTACAAATGCTAAACTAAATTACTTGAAATATAAACAAAAAATCTTGTCGTATACTCTTTATGCGCAAAATTATTGCATTCTGTTATCATGAGATTGATCGTTTCATCTCTATCACTACGTAACGTACATTTGCTATTTTGCAGCGACCTATCATTTTTTTTTTTTTTTTAGTTTTGGTTTCTTTTTATTTTAATGGCATATCAACTTTTGTTGATTATTTAATGCAAAAGCTATTTTCCCAGAAGAACAGTACTGGTACTATTTAACCCATATCAGGGAGGTTAAGGGGGTTCATACCTTTCCTGAGTGTGTTTGCCCGAAAGTGAACGTAATAGCGCGACTGGAGTACGACCTCGCTTACTACGATTCTGCAGTCCATCACTTTAACCATTATACCACGAGGACATCCCCTCATTTTTTGGCTTTAAGAAATGTGATCCTTTAGGCTTTCCTTTGTACCCTCCCTTTGAGAGTTTTTGTCATTAGCTTTTTTGATGGTCTTTTCCTGTTATTTGAAGTTTCCCCAAAACTCCCCAACTCTTCTAAATATTCTAAATGATTATAATAATGCAGTGGCCTGAGTAGTTTTGATTTACTTGATTATTTATTTTCATTTCCACAATCTTTTTTCACGGCCCTTAGAGACCATTCCGAGTGTTTTATCTAAAACTAGTACCACTGTCAACTTCAAGATCCCAACTCCAGCCTTTTACCAATCTTTTCGGGTTTTTTTATAATCACCGTATGGTACTCCTGACCGACAGAACCATCAGATGACAATTTATTTTCTTAGTGTTAATTATAATTTTTTCGTTTTCTGGTTGGGAATTTTCGGTCTATTTGTACCTCATGTTTGTGAAGAATTTATGTGTCTCACTTCAAGTATAAATTCTATCTTTTTGCACCCTCTATATCTCAGTATGGTAGAATTCCCAGTAGATAACCATTTGCACCTATTCAAAGTTATCTTCTTCTTCTTCTTCTTCTTCTTCTTCTTCTTCTTCTTCTTCAATACATGGTTATGTTTGGATAGGAATCTAGGTCAGTGAGACTAATATGAGGATCAGTGACTTTTGGTGGTGGACATAAAGAAGAGAAAATATCGCCAGAAAAAAAAAATCTGGTTCATCCTGAATTAGGTAAATGCAGGAAAAATACCAGTAAATATCACAGACATATGGAGAAGAACATTAGCAGCAGCATTCAATGTCATCGGAACAGACAAAGTACTGCTTCCAGAATATGAATTGGGCAGTTTTATGTCAGTGGCACTGTTCGCAGAAAACAGAAAGGACAGAACCACGGTCGATGCGAAAACCATATGTGAGGTGGAAGGTCTTTAACTAAGAGGAACGTTTACTAAGTAAGAAATAAAGAACAAGAGAAAAGGTTTGATAAATAAGATTAATAAAAATAAATGTAAAACAAGGATATATATATATATATATATATATATGGAATGTCGTGTGAAAAATATGAAATATGAAAAAAGTTGAACAGAAGAAAATTCCATAGAATAAGATGTTGAAAAATTATATTTATCAAAATAATCCTATTCTTCGCTTCCTCTTCCTTCTAATTTTTCTTTGAATGAAATTACAAAATTAAATTAAAAGTTCTTATCTTCTTGTTAAAATAACAATGGATGAGAGATTCTGAGCAGGAATCGGTATCAGTTTTACCTGAAAAATCACAGAGAATTTTTTGCATCCTTTTTTGTATAACAGATTCTGGTTTCTGTGCGTACCATTTTTGATTATTTAATCTCTTTCAAATAAACAAAAAATCACCTTTCAACTAATTTTTATTTAGTCTTGTATTTCTTTCATGCCAATTTAATGAATTTGCTTCTTTTATAATAAACCATTTCTTTTGGTCTCTACTTAACCTACACTTGCTATTTTATTGCGCGTTATCAATATTCACCTTGATATGATGGTTCTAAAATGCTTTATTCTGTACTGCTATTATAATAGATGTAATTTCTTTTATGAGGTTTATTTTTCTTAGCCATGACCAGGTTATCTCATTATCAATTTCCTTAGTTTGTCGCTTGAAGTATCCATATAGTTATTTTCTTCCTATTTCTGTTTTCTAGATCTTTTTTAGTGTTCAACCTTACGTTAACATTGTTGCAGTTGACTGCTGTAATTAGTGATTCTTTGCATTTTTTGTGTTTTTCTAGTCCTAAAGTTGATAAATCTACGCAGTCTTCAATATTGATAAATCCTCTTCCTCCCTTTTACCTAGACTCAAATAGTCTTTCTATACAGTCTGTCTGGTGTAAACCCTTGTGTATCATAATCAATTTCCTTATCATTAATTCTATTTTTTAAAGTTGCCCCTTTGTCCATTTTAAGAATCGTCCAGATAATCTTACAAGCGGGGCCACTAAGGTGTATTTTCATTTGATGAGATTCTTGCCACAGAATTTTGTTTCGAGAATATTTTTTTGTTGTTCTGAGGTACCCAATTCTTACTTTTTCTTTGATTGCTATTCTTTTGATTAGGTTCGTTTCTAATATTCCCAGGTAATTGCCATTTTTAGTTCTGTAAGTGACTAGACACTTTCCAGATTTTGTTGTTCTATCCCTTCCGTCATCTCTAAGACCCTTCTTCCTTATAAGCTTGACATGTTTTTTCAATGTCAAATTCCATTTCAATATTATTATTCTTCGTCTTATTATTAGTTGTAGTAGAAGTAGCAGTAGTAGTATAGCCATTGTGAGTTTTGATAACAGCAAAAACTGGTATACTTCATTGAAGACCAAGTTATAGCTGGTCTCCTACGTTCCTCAGGACTCACTTCTGTTATACTGCCGACATCATCAGTGCTTTTTCAATTTACATATTTCTGTAGATCTCCAGTTAACTTAGTCTCTTTTAAAAGCACTTCGGTATTATTCAAAGAGCACTGACGATAATTGAAATTATTATTTTAATCACTGTGTGTTTTCACAACAGCGTTAGCTGTTAGACTTTCACTGGAGATGGAGTGAGAGCAAATCTCCTCACGCCTCCAATACTCTTCTTGGTATTCCAGACAATCACACAAATGTTGTAGTATGGGTGATTTCGATTCTTCTTCTCATTTTCAACTCATCCTCTCTTTCTTCCAAACACTTGGGAATCATTCCAAGTGCATCAGTTAAAACTAGTATCAACGTCACCCCCATGCTCCATAGTTTGTTTGTTTTAGTTCTCTGGTAAGGTCCAATTATTCAATTTTTTTTAGAGGAGCTATCTTTTATTTTCACTCTGTGGTCTGCTAGAAGAACATCGTGCAAATTACAGCAATTCCTATTTTTAATTACCACTAGAGCTTGTCTTTTGGCAGGAAATATGTGTAATTTTTGTATCTCAAAATCCCAGAGAAATTAACGCATCTCAGTATTCTCGCCGAACATAGTTATGATGTGCTTTTATGGTCAACTCACGTCTTCTTATTTCCAAGTCCTCTGGTCTTTGAACCAATCTTTGGGTGACCGTACCAAAAGCATCAATTACAATTGGTATCACCGTCACTAATACGTTCCACAGATTTTTTTCTCTGTTCCCTCGCTAAATCAAGGTACTTATCTTTTTTTCACTTTCTTTCAATTTTACTCTGTGGTTAGCCAGTACAGCAAAGTCCACAACTTGGCAAGTTCTCTTATTTTTTTGTTGGTTAAAACAAAGTCTGGTCGATTTGGCTGAGATTAGGTGATCAGTTTATATCTCAAAATCATAGCGGAGTTTGTGCATCTCATTCTCCATGACAGATTCTGAGTTGTGCATATACAATTTTTTTCGGAGAGTCAAACTTCAATTTCTTGGACAATTCCTAGTGGATCACCTTCCTCACTCTTAGTCTGTTCGTTTGCTGCATTTCCTTTGTGCTAGTTTGTTTTTTATTATTATTATTATTATTATTATTATTATTATTATTATTATTATTATTATTTACTCATTACAGTTTTTCACATCAGCATTTGCTGGCGGTCTTTCACTGGAGTTTGAGTGACAGAATGTCTCAAGTCTCTAGGGCTATTCTCATTATTCTGGCAGTTTTCAATAATGTAGTATTTTGAATGGTCTCCACTAAACAGCCAACTTCCAAGTCCTCCAGTTCCTTTAGTATTCCTTTTGTTACTGTTCCAAACACACTAATTACAATTGGTATAATTGTCACATGCATGTTCCATCGTTTGTTTTTTTTTCAATTCCCGAGGAAGATCGAGTTACTTATCCTTCTTTTCACATTCTTTCAGTTATATTCTGTGGTCAGCAGGGAGAGCAAAGTCGACTATTTTGCAAGTTTTCTTGTTTTTGTTGATTATCATTAAGTCTGGTCTTCTGGTCGAGATTAGGTGATCCGTGAGTATGTCAAAGTTCCATAGGAGTATATGTGTGTTATTTTCTAAGACAGGTGGTGGGTTGTGTATCTACCATTTGTTCGTGTCGTCAAATTTCAACTTCTCATTTCGTGTCGTCAAATTTCAACTTCTCATTTCCCAGTGAATCACCTTCCTGACCCAGTCGTGTCTAGTCTTATATTCCCTCTGTGCTAATTTGCTGCATTCAATTATTATGTGATTAATGGTTTCATCTTTGTCACAGCATAGCCTACATTTGCTATTTTGTCGTGCCTTATCTATCCTCGCTTTGATACGATTGGTTCTTACGACATTGTTTGTGCTGCTATTAGGAGAGATTGTGTTTTTCTCTTACAGTTGCCTTTTCTTAGCTAGGTCCAGTTTTTGTCGTGTGAGATGTTTATTATAATTATTATTTACTCCTTGAGAGTTTTTCACATCAGTGTTAGCTGATGGTTTCTCACTCGAGTTTGAGTGACAGCAAGTCTCCTCAAGTCTCCAGGAATCGTCTCGAGATTCTGGCCGTTCTTAGCAATGCTGTTGTTTGGATAGTCTCTACCCGTCCGCCAACTTCCAAGTCTTCCAGGCCTTTTAATAATCATTTGGTTACGGTGCCTAAGGCACCAATCACAATTGGCACAATAGTTACTTTCATGTTCCACAGCTTTTTCAATTCTCTAGCATGGTCGATGTACTTATCTTTCTTTTCACTTTCCTTCAGATTTATTCTGTGGTCCGCCGGGACAGCGAAGTCGACAATTTTGCAGATTCTCTTTTTTGTTGTTGATTATTATGAGGTCTGGTCTTCTGGCCGGGATTAGCTGATCCGTTTGTATTTTAAAGTCCCATAGGAGTTTATGCAAGTCATTTCTAGGTCAGGTGCTGGGTTGTGCATATTTCATTTGTTTGTATAGTCGAATTGAAATTTCCTGCACATTTCCCAGTGGACCACCTTGCCGACCCAGTCGTGTCTTGCCTTATACTCCTTCTGTGCTAATTTGCTGCATTCGCTTATTATGTGATTGATAGTTTCGTCTGCATAGCCTACATCCTTGCTTTGATACGATTGGTTCTTACGGCATTGTTTTGTGCTGGTATTAGGAGAGATTGTGTTTCTCTCTTACTGTTGCCTTTTCTTAGCCAGGTCCAGGTTTTGTCGTGTGAGATGTTTATTATTATTATTATTATTATTATTATTATTATTATTATTGTTGTTGTTGTTGTTGTTATTTATCCGTATAATAGGGAGGAGTTAAATTTTTGAATATCATTATTTAATTTTAATGTGATTTTATTTGTTTCATTCAAACCATACCAATTTACTACTCATCCCCTACTTTTTCTTAAAATTTCAAGACAGCGCTTTTTACTATGGGCCGAAATTTTTTTACTATGGGCAGAAAATTTTTCACGAAGCATAAATAAATGATGTTCATAAATACCAAATTTAGATGAAATATCATATAATGGTATGACCTTCCTCTTATCTTATAGATTGACATAATACCTTGTGAGCATAATTATAATTTATAACATTTTTCAAGCTACCTAGAAAGTATTACACTGACCGCATATTAGAAGTACTATTCTAATCATATTTTGCTTCATACTTTTCCCTTTCTTTTTTAAAGAATTTATTTATTTACTTTTGCTTATTTGATTAAAACCCCGTAAATTAATGCAAGCTGTAAAGATAATAATTGTGTGCCAATTTGACAGCTGAAATTTAGCGCTGCTTTATCTGATTAGCCATAAATTAAATTGATGACGCTTGAAAATTCACTTGAGCTCGGTCTACAGAGAATTAAAGCGTATACAAAAGAAAAGAAAATAGTTTCCAGTGTATAATATGAATGAATACATCTTTAAGATCATACGAGGTGTGTTTCAAAAATATCAGCACTGATACTGAATTTACCAAGAAATGGCCAATGAATTAACCCTTAATTTTCTTCAAAATAGCCCACTTAGAATACACACTTATTCCAGTGAGCTTAATATTGATTGAAGCACCCTTCAAGCCCTTATTTCATAGTGTAGTAACAATTAAATGTAATGATTGTTAATGTCCGGTACGCCCTTAATTCTTAAACTTGGGTTTATTTTTTTGTTTAAGAAACAAGAAAATGTCACGTCAATTTACATTTGGGAAGTATGAAAGGTGCTTCACATCCATAATTTTATGCTTTACTCAGAGGAGAACATGAGGATTCATATTTTATCTTATTTTTTCTAACGATCCCGGGCTCTTTTAGATACCTAGACAACAGTCTGGATATAATCAATGTACCAAATATGTCTTCATTCGTGATAAAACTTAAAATCTTATCTCGTATTTTGAGTTGGTCGCAGAGGCGGTACCCAGGAAGCGCTTCTTGAAGTTGAAGCCCACCATATTCCCCAGGACCAGCTTGAATTCAATATTTTTTCCTTTCACCTTGATCAATTACCTAATTGTTATGGTATCATCTTCATTTTCGATACACAATGGAGTCTTCCAATATAGATAAAACATCTGACTGTAATCCATTCTGGCTGGTTGGTTGGTCGGTTGGATTTTATGGCAGATCAATTTTTTGTGAGTTTTTCAACGCCAAATCCACTTTTATGCAAGTAGTCAGTTCTATTTCAAACAATTCATTTTATAATTAGTGCACAGTTTAATTGTCAAAAACATTTCTATTTCAATCTACTCAGTTTATTCAAACAGTTCTAATTCAAACAAATAAGTTCAGCATAACTACGCAGTTTCGATGTCAAACAGTTCTATTTCAAGCGGTTCAGTTTAGCATAAGTACACAGTCTAATTGTCAAAAATATTTCTATTTCAAGCTATTCCGTTTAGTCAAAGAAATCAGTTCAACATGAGAACGTGTTGTTTTGCCATGAACAACTGTACATACACATATGCATGCAGAACATATTCAACATAATAACGACGAGCGGACACAGTTCTTTAGAAAAATATACCTCTCACTTTATTGAAAGGGTTGTGTGTGAGAGGGAGTTGGAGACCGAACAAAGACTGCAACATACTGACCCCCCTCCAACTCTTCTGGCTATCACAGCCTTTCTTTCCCGTTCTCCTGGGCTTCTCAACCGGGGGCTCAGCCTCTGCTGGGACATGGTTCTCATTCCAGCATCTTCCCTCCAACTAACCTGAACTTCCTGTCGCCGTGGTTGTATAATAATTTGACTTCCACCTACTTCCTGCGAGCGTCACAATTCGCACTCAATTCAAGCACTCGATAGTCAAGGTCGCCCCCTGATATCTTCGACCGGATGCACCTGTTACTTATACAGGTGCATTTCTTCTTTTGACAGCTTGGCCGGGGTCAATATGTAACATACGCTGTTTAGTTCTTTTTAAATCCATTTTATACAAGTAATCACTTCTATTTCAAACAATTCCGTGTTGCGTGAGCACATAGTTTAATAGTCAAAAACATTTCTTTTTAAGAATATTCAAATTATTAAAACAGTTCTAGTTCAGCCAATTCAGTTTAGTATAAGTATAAATTTTGTTTATACAGAGTTCAATGTCAAAACAGTTCTATATCAAACAATTCAGTTTAGCGTAAGTACAGTTTCAATATTAAAAATAGTTCCATTTCAAAAAATTCAGTTTAGCATAAGTAAGCAGTTTAATTGTAAGTGCAGAGATCGTCCAAAATATTCCTATTTCAAGCTATTCAGTTTAGTCAAACAGTTCTAATTCAAACAATTCAGTTTAGTATAAGCATACATCTTAGTTCTATTTAATCCTGTCATGTGCTTCCACCACGAGCAAGAGCGGACCAGGGAGCAATGTCAATGTAGAGGTACTCCTCCTTCCCTAAAGCCCATGCATCACTGGAACCTCACCATCAAATTGTTTAGTGTCATATCCAGGTCTTACCCCACTGCAGTGATGCAGTCAGTGTATTCTACGGCACCAGCCGACTGGATAATACACGAAGTTAATGTCAAAACAGTTTTATTTCAGATAGTTCGGTTTAGCATAAGTACACCGTTTAGAGGTTAGAACAGTTACATTTCGGGCAATTCAGTTTAGCATAGGTACGCAGTTTAAATATCAAAATAGTTTTATTTTAAACAATTTTGCATAGATACACAGTTTAAATGCAAAAAAAACCTTAAACTCAAACCACAGTTTAATTCTATTTAACCCATAGATAGGATTCTTATCAGATGCTACTACTCCGGGCCAGAGTAGACTTCGAAGTGATGGCAATGAAGGGGTACTCCGCATTCCCCAAAGCTCCAGCATTACTGGAACCTCATCATCAGACTGATTAGTGTCATATCAGGACACTCATGGTGGTGGAGGGTCTTGCCCCTCTGCAGAGAAGCAGTCGGTGTATTCTACAGCCCCAGTAGACTAGACAAAATCCACTCTGGGAGATTAGTAGCAAAGCTACAATGAAAACATTGTACAACTTGTCTTCTGTAATATCTAACTTTTATTTTTCACTGTGTTTGTATTATTTATTTTATGCCCTTTTCTGAGGACATAACACTAACCAAGGTTTTAGAACCCATCTGCTCTTCGGTTTAACTATGGCTGAAGGGTAAATACCTTTCCAAGAGGTTTATTACTAAAAAAGTTGACGACCATAGTCGAGGGTAACTCGAAGGCTCCCTTTTCGATAGCTACTACACCAATGTGTAGGGGAGGGCGCTACTCCTTCCCTGGATTGCTCTACTTTACCCTTGATCCGTACCTTATAATGCTGAGTGTTAAGCAAGGAGGCATATCTAAAAAGCCTTGTTCAGGATTTGAAGACGGGCAGCCCAGACGATTCCTTTTGATGATATCGATTACATCACAAATATCTCCATTCATAATACTTTTTGATATTTTTTATCACAGTTTCCGTAAAGAGCTTAGCAATGGATATCTAACGGAGGGAAAAAGAGAGATTAAAACAGAGATTGAGAGATGAAGATTAATACTTGACTTTGTTATGGAGGTGTTCGTGGTTTAATGGATACTGTGATAGGATAATGGATACTGCGCCATGAGTTCAATTCCGGGACGAGATTCTTTGTATTTCACATAGCACTTATAACTTTTGGAAAGTAAAAATCCATCTATGAGTAAAGAGTAGGGCAAATAGCACTTTTCAACCTTGATATTGCAACAGCTTTAAGAAAACTCTGAATTCGAGCTTATTAAACTTCACGTAAAAAATATTACTTCGTGTCGCCTCCAGCTTATGCGGTTGGGTAGGCAAATATTTACACGAACCATGTATTAGAATGAATGGGGTTGTAGAAAGATAATAATGGTTTCATTTTCATTGTTTTGATGTCATACCAACCTTTGTCGGGTGTTTAATGCCAAAACATCGTTGTAGAAGAATAGCAGTGGTAATATTTAACAAATAATTGGAAGGGTAAGGGGGTTGTTACCTTTCCAGAGACTGTTAGTTTGAAAGTGAAAGTAATATCGGATCTGGAGTTCGAACTCACTTGCATCGAGGCCACAATTTAGACATACACGTTGGGGACTCACTCCCAATGATGATGAGTGGAAAATAGAGTTAGGCCAATGTACTAATTTGAGCGAACGTGAAAACAAAAAAAAAAAATCAAAAAAACAAAAAAAAATCAACAGTCGAATACCCAATATTTTACAGGGTGATGTAACACGTTCTACCGAAGCAGAAGACGAGGAAAGCGGACATCAGCGCCAATTTTTTCTTGGGATCTACTGAAAAAAAAAGTGTCAACATACATGTATTCTCTTCCCACCAAAACAAACAAACAAAAAAAAAAACAGATGGACTCATGAACGTTTTCGTGTTAACGATGTAATGACTAGAAAATGTACGGACACACACACACGCGCATGTTTTTACGTGCATTATTATTCATACAAACGAAGCTCTTTATCCGGTGACGTATGCTTTAATCAAACACACACTCAGGGACATCTAATCACAGACACTATATATATTATATGTAGAAAAATTGAGAAGAAGATTATCCAAGTGGAAGGAGATATTTATTGAGAAGTCGACACTATAGTGTTTTGGTTCGACTGAACAATCATCAGTACCCTGAGTGGTGATATTAGCGATGTTAAGTCAACGATGGATGTTTAAAAATGCAAAATTCATATATATATATATATGTATAGAGAGAGAGAGAGTATATAACAAAATAATAAGACAATATCGGAACACACGATTCATAGTGTTACGTTATGATCCTATGGTGAGCTAGTATTCAACACATCAGTCTATCTTATTTTATGCTTACAATTTACGAGGATTTTTCTCTGCATTTTTGTGAATTGAGTACTAAATTGATTATACGGATTCGAAATTATTTCTGACTTAAATTTGAATATAATTATAATCCTCAGTATATTCATATGTTGAAGGGGGTTACAACAATCATTAAGATAGGGAAACGCTGAAAACTCAAGACTGCCCTCGCATTATGATACATCATCATCATCATCATCATCTCACGTCATCAGCACTGAAATCCCTGACACTCTCTCACCACCATTTCCTATCGTCCATTGCTTCAGGTAGGTCTACCGGGCTACATCCCGTATCAGCACAGAGCTGCTGTATGTAGATTCGAGTTGGTCATCCTGCCTTTGCTCGTCCTGGTGAAGGGGTCCTCAGCAGTAGATCACTAATGGGCTCATCCCTACTGCTCCACCAGTCCCGCATGTCTAGTTCGTCTAATTTTGATAGTTTTAGTGATGGGTGGTTGGTGGCTGTACAGCTGCTCCTTTGTGGGTTGCTGCTTCCAGGACTTGTTCAATATTGCTTGCACCATTCTTCTGTAGTTCGCATCAAGCTTTTTTTCCATACGTTTAGTTAGCGTCAGGTAGTGCATCCATATAGCTGTATCAAGACGACCACTGCATGGAAGAAACTGCACTTCATTTTATCGGTCAGATCTGACTGATATAAGAACAAATTATATATATATATATATATATATATATATATATATGTGTGTGTGTGTGTGTGTTCTATCATTGGTATTGACAACTAATTAACAATACTGCGACATTTAATCCTCCATTAACTCACCAAGTGAGCTTGTAAGAATCATAAACCATCTTTTAATATATATATATATATATATATATATATATATATATACATATATATATATATATATGTAAGCAAAACAATTCTACCCAGAGGAATCACTCCTAATGCTGTCATCGCAAAAGGTCATATATAAATACGTATTTACCAACCCCTCCACTTGACCAGGATATGACAAAAGGTCAATTTTTAAGTGACGTTTATCAAGTTTCAATTCAGAGTTTTCCTTCTCCTTGACTAGTTGCCCCACCAAGGCT
>OY757904.1:28517123-28519623 GCA_963585895.1 Sepioteuthis lessoniana
GTTTTGTGTGCATATATATATATATATATATATAAATGCGCGCGCACGCGCGTGTGTGTGTGTGTGTGTGTGCATTTATATATACATGTGTAAGAATATGCCTATGGCGTATTTTTGTGCATAGGTTACCACAGTGTTACTTGCAAGAACATTACATTCGACTCAAATGTGTAGAGACCTAAAAGCCACGCTCAGTAAATATAGGTAGCTCAATCACCACTACTATTCCAGCGAATATTACTACTTCTGCAACTGAAGACATTATCTAAGACACCATCATCCTTATCACTATTAAAACCGTAATGGTAGCAGTAGTAATAATTGCAAGCCAAGAAGAAGGACCGTCTCTTCTTATCGTCAGTAGCAGAAGTGTAAGAAGTAGCAGCAACAACATTAAGAATACGAGAAACTGTTGTTGTGTTGGTGGCCTCTCGTAACTGTAGTGGTCGGTGCATTTCTGGTATCGGTGAGAGTTACTTCCGATTTGGATCCCACCCGCAGCCTTGCTCCCACCGAAACTAACAGTACCAACCGACCCACCAGGCTACTTGATACATACAATGATCGTCACACTCTTGTCAGTCTTGCATATCGTTCTACCCGTATGAGAAGTTGTTTAGTAGTTGTTTTGTTTATTTGTTTTTTTGTGTTATTACCAGGATCGTTTCTGAGATGCATATATTGAGTATGTAAATATACATGCACCAAAATTAAATTAAAAACAAACAGAAAACAAAGCAAAATACACACACACACACACACACACACAAATAAAAAAACAAACAAACAAAAAAACAGCAACAAAACAAGCAAGCAAGCAAATAAAAAAACAAACAAACAAAAAATTATATAAGAAAACTGATATATAAATGATGTATACACAACATGTAGGCATGTGCCTTATCGGGACGTAGAAATTAGCACTAAAGCCCTGTTTATCAACGGAAGTACGCGACCAAATAACATAGAACTTAATCGACGAACCCTAAAATAAAAGAAAACCACCACCACAAAAAAACAAAAAACAAAAAACAAAAACACAGCAATAATAATGATAATAATTAGCTAACTCTGGAGTGAAAAGCTCTCAGATGAGTATGATGAGAAACGTGCCCTATCCCCACCTTAGAGTTGCGAAAAGATGCCAGTTAAAATTGGTTCGAAAAACTCGCTTAGTCAATAATTTTGTGAATAATTTTTCTACTTAAAAAAACAAAAAACTTCGATAAAAGTATTAAAATTTGGTTAAATTAGAAACTATTTTAAACAATACTCAAGCCCCTTATTATCGAGTGAAATCTAAAAGAATTTTACTTTGGAGAGACTAAGAGACCCAGCGAGACTTGCTATCATGCGGACGCCAGTGACATCAACTAGTTATTGCTGCTGCGAACAACCCACATATAATAATATTAATAATAATAATAATAATAACCTCGACATTGCTAGAGAATTGAAAAAACTATGGAACATGAAAGTGACGATTGTACCAATTGTGATTGGTGCTTTTCGTACAGTAACTAAAGGATTATTAAAGGGACTGGAGGACTTGGAAGTTGGAGGACGAGTGGTGACCATTTAAACGACAGCATTATTGAAGACGGCAAGAATACTGAGAAAAGTCCTGGAGATTTGAGGAAACTTGCCGTCACTCAAATTCCAGTGAAAAAGCATCAGCTAACGCTAATGTGAAAAACTCTAATGAGTAGATAACTCTAATGAGTAGATAATAATAATTCAAACTCAAGTGGGAAACCATCAGCTAACGCTGGTGTGATAAACTCTCAAAAGAGTAGCATATTAATAAACAACCCCCAACCCCCAAAAAACAGTGAAACATGCTGGTGATAGTGATACCAACTGAGGTTGGTGTCCTTGGAACGGTCCCCAAAGGATTAAGAATGCGATCGTAACATTTGGAAATCAGAGGAAGAATCAAGACCATTTAGACTGTAGCATTGTTGAGATTGGTCAGAATACTTGGAAGAGTCCTGACATCTGAGGAGACTTGTTGTCATACAGGCTCCAGAGAAAACCCAGCTGCTAACGCCAGCGAGAAAAACTCACGAGGAATAATAATGATAATAATAATAATAATAAAAATAATATATGAAGTTGGCAAATATACGCGTATGTAGACATATTGATATATAGTTTATATATATATATATATATATATATATATACATATATATATATATATATATATATGTTATCATTTTGCATATTTCTATTCGAGTGTGTGTCCAATGATCCACATCGAGCCTGGTTAACAATAAAGTTTTAGAAAGCTGCTTTTCCTGGCATGCAGTCTCTTTCTACTTCTACGTTTAGCGCGCCGCAGATTTGTCCTAATAGACCGTACGTTAATCTAAACCGAGGGAATATTCCTTATTCTCATATTTATTCCTTCCCTTAAAACATATATATATATATATATATATATGTGTGTGTGTGTGTGTGTGTGTGTGTGTGTGTCAGTGTGTGTGTGTGTGTAAAA
>OY757904.1:28527123-28530311 GCA_963585895.1 Sepioteuthis lessoniana
ATATATATACATGTGTGTGTGTGTGTGTGTGTGTGTGGCCCAGGAACACATACAGGTACAAAGACAAGGGTACCCACTAACAAGTACGCGAACCTCACACACACACACACACACACACACACACGCCAATTCAGCTGGGGCTGTAAAATACACTGATTGCATCTCTGCAGGGAGATAAAATCCTCAAACAGTGTCATGGATATGACACAGCCAACTGATGGTGAGGCTCCTGTCTTAGATATTCTGGGAATGATGACTACTCGTCATTGCCATTACTCCCAGGCCCACTCTGATCCGAAGTAGTCGTACGTGTTAGTATCCCATCGATGTATTAAATAGAACTGTTTAATCATTTACTAGACTTTGATCTATTTAAGTTGAATAGAATTACTAATGTGAAATAGCAATACTTGAAGCTATTTTACTGTGAGCAAACAAATAAGATCTATTTCGTTTAAAATAAGGTCACCATCAAACTATTCGTTTAAAAATCACACACACACACACACACACACACACACACACACATATATATATATTATATATAGGAATTGGCATGGAATAACCTCCAAGTGTTGATATGCCATAAAACACATCCAACCAACCAACCTACATACACGTATATAAGTAAGTTGTAAGTTAGCCGATCGTATTAAGGGCGATTCAAAGGTTTCTTTTTCAATAGATATCAGACGGAGGAGTTGAGAAGTGTGCTACGTTTTTTTCCCTCGGAATGCTTCACTTACCCTTGATGCGTACCTTATAACGCTGAGTGTTAAGGAAGGAGGTATCAAGTACCACTTTTTTGAGTATTTGGTGTGACTCAAGCTGGGGTTGAACCCTGGTGTCCCTGACCATTTGCAAACACTATAACCATTATGCCAATGGTCTATTTAGAAATCAAACATAACTGTTGTAAATGTATATATACATATTCATATTTACCAAACCCTCCGCTCGGGCAGAATATGACACAAGGTCAAATTTTAAGCGGAGTTTAACAGGTTTAAATTCAGAGTTTTCCTTCTCCTTGACTAGTTGCCTCACTAAGGCTGAAGAAACCAGTCTGCTTTACTAGTTACCCATAGCTGGAGGGAGAATTATTGGATTCATACCTTTCCCAAGGGTATTAGTGCTATATGAAATGCAATCAGTCTCGTCTGAGATTTGAACTCGTGTCACCGTGTGCATTTTCTACGACGATAACGATTACACCACGGGCACCTCCAATGTATATATATACATATTTATATTTACATAACGGGCATAAACGCACAATACATTATCAAGACGGCATTTATGAAGACTGAGTACGTATATGTACAGGCATTCCATGGATAACCTTTAGATAAATAGATAAGATTTCGTACAAACATACGTTGCATGTGGTGGAATAAAATTTTGTTAGAGGCTGTTAATGGTTATTGTGCGGTAATATACTCAGGAAAGGCAGTGAGTAAACATCTGCCAGCAGTTTTTACACTCTGTAGATTTCTTGATTTCTGGTAACTACCATACCACCATGTTTAATGCAATCAGTTGAACATCCACTCGGGCAAACCCTACCGTACTTTCAAAAATATTACTCCAAAGTTAAATATATCTCGACCCGTGTATTGACTTACGAATACAAAAGAGAGCTCACCGTTGTTTGGGTAAACGTATTATCATAGTTGCATACGCAAAACAAGAAATCAGAATGGCCCACCGAGTGTCCTGATATGACTCCCCCACCGAGTGTCCTGGTTATGACACGAAACAATCTGATGTTTAGGGTCCAATAATGTTGGAGCTATATAGGAATATGGAGTACACTTTTATTGCCATCGTTCCCAGGTCCACTCTAGCCCGCAGTAGTAACACCTGATAGAGTCCTATTTATGGGTCAAATAGAAAAAAACTGCGTACTTATGCTAAACTGAATTGTTTGAAATAGAGCTATTTTCGACATTTAAGCTGCGTACATATGCCAAACTTGTTTGAATTAGAATTGTTTATGAGTAGAAAAAATGGATTTTGCATTAAATAACCTAAAATGTTTGATATGCCATAAAACCAAACGAAACCAAACAAACATATACTAGAAAGAAAAACACTGTTTTTCAGACACGAGGTTCTAAAGCTGTCTTTAAAAACACGTGAAGCGAAATATAAGCTCTAAAATTAGTTTAATTTTTCATATTTTCCAGAGCGGTATTTTCATCTAACTTTTCAAAGAATCGATATCACACAAGCAAATCTAAAAACACACATATATTTCTGTTTCTACCAACGACGAGATTTTGCGCGATGTCTGGTCATTTTTCTTTTGAGTATTCACACATGAACCACTGTTTATCAAGTTGCGTCGATGATTGACATAAAGTATGCTTGAGTTAATTAAAAACCTTTCTCTCGATTTTGTAACAGATTTTGGTGGTGAAGGTTTTGGTATTGGTGTGTCTGAATTCATTTCTCCAATAATTCAATTTATTGTTGAGTATATGCATAGTTATTTATCCACTATTTAAGTGGTTGCCTACGAATATAACAACAAAATACATACGATCACTACTTTGTGTAAAAGAACAGTTTGTTTGAAGGTAGTAGAATTCTACTTGTAAACAATTCCAACAACTTAGCGCAACCTGGCTTAGGCTTAGATCTAAAATTTTTGTGCGTGTATATTTGATTTTTTTTCAGTTAATAATAAAATGATCTCCCTCTCTCTCTCTCTCCTCTCTCTCTCTCTCTATATATATATATATATATATATATATACTATATATATATATATATTGATTTTAATAGGAATTATTAAATATACGAATATAAACATGCACGCAAATACATGTCCTATAACTAATATAAATATATGAAAATAGTTTTCTTTTTTCTTTTATTTCTGTTTCTTATGCAATGCTGTGAAAGGGACTGAATTTTTTCTATATATGAAAAATGATGTCACTTAAAAGAAAAAAGCTGACATTAATAGAGAACTTAAATACATTCACATATATGCATGTACATATATGTCTGTGCGTTTGTCTTTATACACACGTGTGTGTGTGTGTGTGTGTGTGTGTGCGTTTATATATATATATATATATATATATATATATATATATATATATATATATAAGCAAGAAAAATAGGATAAACTTTTACGAATATAATTATAAAAACCTGATACTTTGCTTTTTGTAGTG
>OY757904.1:28530511-28535511 GCA_963585895.1 Sepioteuthis lessoniana
CCAGTATAAACGCTAATTCTTCCTATGTAGAAATATATATATATATATATATATATATATATATATATATATATATATATATATATATATATATATATATACAAAAGTTACATCACTTTTGTAATACATCCTAACCTGATGATAGTAAAAGGTTGGGCGGAAAGAATTTGGGAAATAACTATTCATGGAAGGTTTATCAACCAATTCCCACGGAATATCATAGGATTAACAAAAATATGTAGCTATAAATGTCTATATTGTTCAATACAAAAAAAAAAAAATATATATATTTATATGTGCGTGTGTGTGTGTGTGTGTACATTGAAATTATAGATTGTAGTGGATCTGACAGTATGATAGAAATATGTGGAAATTCGGATAAATCAAACACTTAACTGATATTTGAATGTGTGTTATTTCGTTCGGTTTTTTGTATCGAAATAAATATTTCCATGAAATAAAGCCGAATGAAAATATCACACATTCAAATATCAGTTAAATGTTTGATTTATCCAAATTTACACACACACACACACACACACACACGTATATATATATATATATATATATATATATATATATATATATATATATATGTTAAATAAATAGTTTGAAGCCCTTGTTATTTTGAAACTTACCAGAGCTCATCTATTTCGCACAGCTAAATAGTTTCAAGTATTCTATTTGGCACAAATTAATTAATCTATCGTCATTGATTTTTACCTTCTGTTAAATGGCTTCAAATATGGTAAATTATTAGATACTTCTATTTGACCTATAGATGGGGCTCTAACAAGTTTTACTACTCCCGGTCTGAGTGGATGTGAGAGCAATGAAAATAAGGGTGTACTCTACATTCCCCTAAACTTCAGAATTGGAGATTTACCATCAAATGGTTGGGTGTCATTTCATGGGACAAGCTAAGGGATCTTTACCCCCACAAAAAGAAGTGGAATTAGAAAATTCTTCAGGCCCAGCCGGCACGATGATACTATTAAATGAAAGAGTAACAGTTTTTGAACATGGTAATCGTTTTCTGCTGCTTCCATCACGGCTAAATTTTAAAATTCCTTCACGCTGTCTGTAGGTTTTTGGATACATTAACTCTATCCCATGAAGAGGGCAACAACCCCTGCAAAATAGGCGTCCAGGGAATTACACTAAACTGCATTAGATGCTGAGGCTTTCGTTCAAGAGATCTGGGGTGTAACCTTCTTCTTTTTTGCCATTAATACCGAGTGAACTCTGACACGATGTGGTAGAACCTTTTAATGTCCTATCTATGGCTAAAATACATATGTTTAAAAAATAATCACGTTGGAAAGGAATATTTGAAACCATACCACTTTTGAAAATTCTTCTTGTGCAGGAATTGTTGATTCAATATATCAATTGATTTTTGGTAAAAGAATTAGTTACTTGAGGTTATAGTTGTTTACTAAGAATTATTCTTATTTATTTAAAACAATGTAATTGTGTTCGAAAAAAAGATTATTATTAAATGGACGTAATTGAAATAATAAAATTATTGGTATGACAACTGAATCATACACCTGAGTGAAAGAAAAAAACGCTTAAGAAAAAACTACAAAAATATGAATGTAAAATGATTGTTAGGTTTTGTTTCATGGCTCATCAACTACTGTTGGTTATTTGATGCTAAATCCTATTTTCACGTATATATTAAATATATGATTTATCTATACATATATATGATTTATCTATACATATATATGATTTATGTATACATACATATACATATATATATATATATATATATATATATATATATATATATATATATATATATATACGTATATATTAAATATATGATATATCTATACATTTTATCTATACACAAAGTTAAAGGTCAAACAGTTCTATTTTCACCAATTCAATTTACCATAAGTCAATGTTTTGTAAAGTTGGCGACCGGAATAGAGGTTGACCCGCAGGTTCCCTTTTCAATAGCTACTACACCGTGGGGAGGGCGCCCCTTTCCCTGGAGTGTGCTACTTTATCCTTGATACGTACCTTACAATGCTGGGTGTTAAACAAAATGGCATCAAGTAACATTTTTTGAGGCTTTGGTATGACTCGACCAGAAATTGAACCCGGTCTTCCGAGCTATTGGCGAACACTCTAACTGCTTGGAAAACAGGCCCGTGACTAATAATTTAATTAAACATTAGCCATCTGTTTACACATATTTATATGATTAGACAGTTCTATTTCTGTAAAGTCAATTTAGCCTAAGTCATTTGCTTTAAGTTTAAAAGTCAAACAGTTCTATTTGACCCATAGATAGGGGTGAACCGCATTACTCAATGCTCGAGTATAGCGGGAACATCACGATCAGATCGTTTAATGTCATATGCAGGTCACTCGTTAGTGGGATCTTGACCATCTGCAGAGATTCAGTCGGTGTATTCTACAGTCCCAGCCGACTGGGCTTAATGTAAAATGTACACAATTAACTAATGTACACAATTAACTAATATATAATGTACACAATTAACTAATATATAACCCAAGCCGAGTTGATATGCCGTTAAAACTAATCGGACAATTCTCCGTGTCGTAAAATGGAAACTTAATCAAAAATTGATTTTTCAAAATCACCGTGAATATTTCTAGTTTAATCGTGTATAGACAGCTTGATCTATACTCGTGTTTACGACATTGTATCCTCCTGAACAAACCATAGTAAATACCGCTGAAATAAATAAATAAAACTTGCAAATAGCAAAATGATTTTTTTAATCTTTATATTTCATAACAGATTGTCATGTGCGCTAATGCAAATGAAACACTCGCACGCAGGCGCGCATATTATGCCAGGTAGAAAACTAAAAATAGCGCACGAGGTGTTTCAGAGAAATTGATATAAAATCGTAATCTATTAACTTGCCTAATTCTCGTTCAAATGATCTCAAATTTTATCATTTTGTATTTTGTATGACTCAAAACACTTTTTAATGTTGTCTTTTGTTTCATTTTCATATTTGTAAATGCCAGTCACTCAAAGGAAAATTTGTTAAAATGTCAAATATAGAATTATATGTTGCTTCTGCATGTGCTGTTAAAATGTGAGACAATTTGACCGAAAATTGGTCAAACTATTGGATAAAGAAATCCTATCAATTTCTCTTATACACCAAGTACATCTTAGCTGATATCACCACATTAAATTATGAATAAGTCTATTGTAATTTTATTTAAGATAGATGCAGCATATCTTTGAATCACACATTTTTCGACTATACTTAAAATAGTGTACATCTGGGACAGATAGGTAAGATTCTCAAGCGCAATTTACAGGGTATTTTCCTTCTTAAAAACAAATGAAAAATACACAAGATAATGTCCAACGAATGTACCTGTTTAAATTTAGAGATCGAAACATTGTTGATTGAATTGACTCGATTAATTCTTAGAATTGTGTCTCGTTGTTTTTAAATGAATTTTTGTATGTATTTTGTCGATCAGTACATGTGTTTATTTCTTTGCAGTGTATGCATTGTTTGTATTGAATATTTCTGTCTCTTCTATTATCGAGCAGTTTGTTTCAAATTGGATCTTTCTTCTTATTTCGTCGCTAGCGAGAGGTGAGGCTACCAGGTTAGACCAGACTGTGGAACGGATCAAAAGGATAGGGACGGAAGGTAGAGGGCCAATTTTTTTTTCTCAAACTTTCCGCTGCTCGGCTCTTCAGTCGCGAAAGCCTGAAAATATTGAAAGCAAGCAAATATACTTCTTTGCATGCACGTGTATATTCATACATGCACACACATTCACATACACACACACATATAGACACACACGCACAAAGTTTTTTTTGTTTTCTACAAATGCTTATAACAGAAAAAAATCAACATATTTTAATATCAATATATGCATATATAACGATGCTTGTGCGTCTCTGTGTGTGCGTTTTCTATGTGTGAGAGTGTTCAACAGAAAACAGCTTCTTTATTTGAACAGTATAAAACAAAGGGTTCATTGGAAAGAAACTACATTTAAAAATTTCCTTTTCGATTTATTACATGCATCACATAGTTTGCTGCACTGGCAAAACCGTTACTTACAGACCAGTTACAATGAGTAAATATTTGGATTCTTATTGGGAGACCCATTGATATGATTTTGTAACAGCTTGCATGTATATATATATATATATATATATATGAATTCCAGAAATAAGTCTACATGTTTTTTTCTTGTTTTTTTTTTGTTTGTTTTTTGAAAAATTCATTATAAAATAGTTTCATAATTATTCTAACTAAATAGCTTGGATGAAAGAAAAGAGCTTAGGTGATAAAATAATTGCAGTTCCCTTGAAATTATTATTCACAATACTTATATTGTAATAATTATTGAAGTCATTAAACCAATTATATAAGATTAGGTAAGAATTAACAGTCCCCCCCGGGCCGTTAAATTAGAAGAATGCAAAATATATAAAATTTATTAAACCACATACTACAGACTAAAGATTTATGGTAGTAATTATCATCATTATCATTAAGGGTTTTCGGACTATTGTCTTCATCTTTATTGCTATTTCCACAACGTTTCGGTCGATATGTTCTCCGGCCTTCTTCAAAAGTTTGTTCAATCCTGACTGCAGGCGAGTAACAATACAGGAATATTTAACATTTGTACCCGGTTATGGCTTACAGAATCAAAACAGGCGACCCCCATGGATTCAATAAAGGACATAGTTCGAAGTTCCGTGTAGGTTCCCGAGTACGACGAATGCATAAATAAGGCCGGAGGACAAGTCGGCCGAAACTTTGCGAAAATAAAAATGAAGCTGAAGACATAGTCCGAAAACCCTTAATGATAAAAATCATGTCTCAGAAATTCAGACAACTGACAACAATTATTATTATTATTACTATTATCATTAGTTTCCTACCCAGCCATGTTCCACTTCTCCGAATAGTCCATCGAAAAACCACTTGCCATCAACATGCGTTATTTCACCCAAAATTTCC
>OY757904.1:28540511-28550511 GCA_963585895.1 Sepioteuthis lessoniana
GGTAAACGTATGCATTTGGATTATTGAGAAAGTTCTGACTGACTATGACCATATACCGGACATTGGCCTAGGGGTTAGAGTGTTCGCCAATGGCCCGGGAGACCTGGGTTCAATCCCAGGTCGAGTCATACCAAAGACTCAAAAAATGGTACTTGATGCTTCCTTGCTTAACACTCAGCATTATAAGGTACGGATCAAGGGTAAAGTAGAGCAATCCAGGGAAGGAGTAGCGCCCTCCCCTACACCTTGGTGTAGTAGCTATCGAAATGGGAGCCTTCGGGTTACCCTCGACTATGGTCGCCAACTTTACTTTTCCAGGGAATGGAGTAGCGCCCTCCCCTACACCTTGGTGTAGTAGCTATCGAAAAGGGAGCCTTCGGGTCACCCTCGACTATGGTCGCTAACTTTACTTTTATGACCATAACAAATGTCCAAATGATCGTACGAATAAAATGTCCTTAATTTTTCCTGTGTCTAATTTATCAAAACGTTTTTATATGTAAATAACAAAAAAGTAAAGATGAGAATTATGATCATCAATGTATGATGAGATTATAAATTGTCTGAAGCTGTAGAATACACCGATTGTATCTCGGTGGAGGAGTAGGACCCCCTCACAATGAGTGTCTTGATATGACACTAAACAATCTAATAGTGAGGTTCCAGGGATTCTGGATCTTTGCGGAAAGCGGAGCACCACTTCACTGCCATCGCTCACAGATACAATCTGGCCCGGAATAGTAGCACCCGATACGCCCTTGCTATGGGTCACGTCGAATTAAACTGCAAATTTATGCTGAACTGAATTGCTTAAAATAGAACCGTTTTGACATGTAAACTGATTACTTATGCTAAACAATTGTTTTAAATAGAACTGTTTCTTACATTGAAACTGTACTATGTTAAACTGAATTGTTCGAAATAGAACTGTTTTGACATTTACCTGTGTTTAAACAAAAAAACTATACTTATATTAAAGTAAATTGTTTGAATTAGAACTGTATGACTAAACTGAATAGTTTGAAATAGAAATGTTTTTGACAATTAAACAGTGTACTTATAGTAAACTGAATTTGAAATAGAACTTTTTATTTGTGTTAAGATTATTTGTCATTAAATAACCTATTAAGGTTGATATGCCATAAAACCCAAACAAACAAAGACACAAACAAACAAAGACACAAACAAACAAAAACATGTGGTCCTCTCGACCATCTTTTTTGATAATGCTATAAGAAGGCATCGAGTGTCCGCACATAGCTGAAAATTTTTTTGTTTTGACCGGTGAATCTATGAGTACGATTCCATATCTGGCGGTCGCTTATGAGTTTGTCCTTCTTTACCAACACCCCGTTATGTCTTGTTCGTTTTACTTAGATGGTTTGTGAGATGAAAATCAAATGGGCGTACAGCTGCGTTTTGTAGAATGTTGCTTCCTGGCTTTGTTGAAAAGATTATGTATGTAAAACCAGCTCAATCCCTCAGACGGTAATTTTACCCCTTTGATCAAATATTATAGTCAAATTTTCTATATCGGTAAAGAAAATTTGAATTGAATTAGAATCCAATTGGATATAAGACAACACTGCAATTAAGAAAAACTAAATAGTTTTCTGTTTATTTTTCTCTTGATAATGAGAACAGGAGAAGAACGTAGCCTGTTCTCTTATTCTAAAAGATATCTAACTTTTTAGGTTACCCATTACACTTTGACTTAACAACGAAATGCCTTATCTGAATTCAACTGTTTGTTTTAATAGTGCTGTTTCAGTCATAAGCAGACATTTCAGCACGTTGGCAAGAATGACTACTCACTAAGTAGGCAACAAAGCGAAAAAGTTTATGCAAAGGTTCTTTACTGAAATCCACTTATATCTGTTAGTCACAGTATATTGATTCCGAGGTTAGAAACAGCCGCCTTTGCCGATCTTTTCTTTCATGAATAAGAATGCTCAAGCTTTATTTTTCTATCCATTGATATCACCATTTCGAAGTATTGTTTGACGCAATTATGTTAGGCACATTGGCGATTGGACTCAGTGGATCGGGAATAGTTTCTTTATTTTTTCCTCGGTGATCTCAAAACAAGAGAACTTATATAATTTTCCTTTTAGATGAAAGCGCCTATCATTATGATTGATGTCGTGATAAATGTAATTTGCAACTCGGCTTCAAATCGCGGACGAGGTTGTGTGTTTCCTTTCACGCAATTGTCTCACAGAAAGAGATATATTCTTATATTTTCTTTTGGGCCACGGGTTGTTTGGCAGGTTGGATTCATTAGTTTTGCTTGTGATATGCAATCCAAGAGAAGGATATCTCTGATTTTACAACAGCTTCACTCCGTTTTAAATTAACCTTTCCCAAGGGCATTAATGTTCAGTAAAACACGGACAGCCTCGTCGTGGTTTGAACTCGAGTTGTCTATTCTATCTTCTACAACGATAAAGTTAATGCTAAGCATACCTACAAAAATATTAGTGTAAAATATGCATATATTTGATTCAAAGGAATCTCCATAAAGAATTGCAGATTCTATTCTGAAAAAGCAGATATTTAATGGAGTGATCCTGGACGATTGAACTCAATGCTTGATAATTGCTTTTTTTTTCACCGTCATATTTTGTTAAGTTCTTTTTAGTTATAAGCTTACTTTCATATCATACAATGCTCTAAGAGCCAAGCACATTGTTTTGGTATCAATGTTCGTCTTATGTGACAAACACAGAAGTTAGCATTGATCATTTACAAGCTACGAAACTACTACTTTGTAAAAACGGGGATGAAGACAAATATACTTATAATTCTTTCCTTGAAGGATTTTGATAAAATTAATGCAAAATTAAATGTAGATATGGAAAAAATATCACAGTAAAACTAAAACGATGATTTTCTCAAGTATTCTTATTTTTGAATATTCTTTCTTTTGAAAGATAATGCTACGTTTTAATCGTTACTGTAAATAGATGAGCGGTAAAACCGGCTCATTGGCTTAGTGTTCACCAATGATCTGGGAGACCGGGATTCAATCCCAGGTTGGGTCATACCGAAGACTTTAAAAATGGTACTTGATACCTCTTTGCTAAACTCCCAGCATTATAAGGTTGGTATCAAGGGTAAATTGGAGCAATCCAAGGGAAAAAAGAGCACCCTCCCTTAAACCTCTGTGTAGTAGCTATTGAAAGAGGAGCTTTCGGCTCACCCTAAGCTAAAGCTCACCAACTTTACTTCTACTTTATATAAAACTAAAATCTATTTGCTCAAAACAGAAATAACTGTCAGAAAGTCGATTATCTTCTTTCAAAATGCAGCTGCTTTAATTCTAATTTCAACAATCAAATATTTTATATGAAGAAAAATTATTTGTACCTCTCTTGTTACGATCTGTTTCCCATATCATTTTATGGATTCAATTTTCCTTTTTTAAAAAAAATATAATTTCGTGGGATCGAATATGGAACAGATGTGTAAATACGACCCAATATCTGACAGAGCAATATAACTACTACTCTTGTGTAATGATTTTTGATGATATTCAGGTATGGAATATACCTAGCATAGACGGATTAATGGTTTCAATTTGAAGATATATAATTGTCTACCGCACATTGGCGTAATGGTTAGAGTGTTCGCCAATTTCACAGGAGACCTGGGATTGAACCCAGGTCGAATCATATCAAAGACTTAACACTCAGCATTATAAGGTAAGAATTGAGGTAAAGTGGAAAAATCCAGGGAAAGAAGTAGCGCCCTCCCCTACAACTTGGTATAGTAGCTATAGAAAAGGGAGCCTCCGCGTCACCCTCGACTTTTTAGATATTCTAAACTAAAACAGTTGACCATGTAAGTTACTTTTTAACAGATTGCATTATGAAAGTACCAATTTGTAGCAATTATTCTTAAACACAAAATTTAATCTTCAGTGTTCGTCAGGGTCCAGAATTTGTTCCATATTTTTATAGTCATAAATGATGTATTTAGTGATATAAAATCAGGAATAAAACAATTTGCTGATGTCAAACTATTGTTGGACCATTATAAAAATATACAATGTTGGACCATTATAAAAATATACAATGTTGGACCATTATAAAAATAGACTATGTTGGACCATTATAAAAATAGACAATGTTGGACCATTATAAAAATAGACAATGTTGGTTTTAGTCGACCTCTGAAAATTTGTAGTTTAAATTTCTCTAGAGATAAGAAAGCCCCAACAGATCATAAGAGATCGCCCTCTATTATGCCTTCTTTATTAATTTTCTTCTAGAATTTTTTTTGCGTGCCAGTATTTCTGAAAGCCATCTGAATCGTCTATTTCTTTTCATCCGAGAAAAAAATCGCCATTCTTTAGCACTCGTTGACGATCATATTCCAGTCGTTTCTCTTTGTACTTCATAGTAAACCTTGGACTGTGAATTTTTTCTGGTGTTTAATATTTTCGTTGTTTAAATGCCTTCTAATACATCTAGTACTGCAAGGAGCATCTACAATAGATTTCAATATTTTTGATGTTGACGAAGTTTTCTTTATTACGTCGCGAACAATTCTTCTCTTGAATTTTGGTGATAATATCTCTGGCCTGCCAGTCGGTTTTCTTCTTCCATATTTATAGGGAGTTTTCAAGTAATTGCAGATTAAGGTTTTACTGCGTCCTAAGGCCTTCGAAATTTCTCTGACTCTTTTCAGAGCTTTAATCTCACCTTTCTCAAATTCCTATAATTTAGTTATTTTAGCCATTTATGTTTTTAGTATTTTAAGTGTTACAGTTTTAAAAGCTTTTATATTACGTAGACTATACATATTACATTTTTCTATTAAATTAAGTCCTTTTTTTTCTTTAGCTTTTATTGGTGGTCTGATATTTATGTCAAATATAATTTTTGAAATTTACATAAATGCTAATATATATATAAAGAAGAATTTGAAATTTCTTCTTATTTCAAATATAAATGTCTCTTAACCTTATCTTCCATATATCTGGTTTTAATGATTTAAAAATTGTAAACAATTCCTCTTTCTTTATTTTTGATGGTATTCTTATATTTTTCAAGGATGTAGTAGCTGGCTTTAATAATACATTTAAACTGGAAAATTATATTTTCTCTATCCTATCAGGAGCAAATAGAATGCTTGACTTAAAATTTGAAAATTTTATTTTAAGGTAATTTTTGTTATTGAGATATATAAAACCCTAATAAAACCTCATATACAATATTGTACACAGAGCGAGGCCCCAGTATGGAGATAACTTGATAGGATAGCAATATTGACATTGGAAGGCATACAAAAAGAGGGATAAAAATAACGAAAAGTAGATTCGGGTTGCCCTCGACTATGGTCGCCAACTTTACTTTATTTATATGAACGAAGAATGAGTGATGAGCTTATTGAAATTTTCAAAATAATCAATGAAATTTCTAATCATGGTAAAGATATTTTCAATATTTTTCCTCGAACTGGAAATTTACTGTCATAACCGGTTTTAAAAACTAAGTCTATCAACCAACTGGATTTTTTTCCAATCGGGGGATTCATTGGAATAAATAGCATAATCAGACCAAAATCTGCAACATGGCAGAAAATTTTAAGATAAATTTGAATGAGTTCAGAAGAAATGTTATGATTCTTAGAAAATAAATTTGAGAATTATAGGATAAATATCTGTAACAGAATTTCATCTTCATATAAATATTGACTTAAAAGTGTGGATGTTCCATATTAAAGGTCGATGTGGGAAAATCGTGAAAAGCAGAGATATCCAAGGAGGCATAAAAATGAATAGATAATAGATAAGAGTGAGTGAGCTGGGTATTAGTGAGTCTTATTCAACAGGAGAATATGCATTTTTAATGATAGCTGTATCAGCCGACCATATCAAACAATGTACAGCGAAGTGAACGTCTGAAATTGGGGTGAAATAGATAAGGAATGTATACGGCAATACATTTAACATAATTACTGTCATAAGCATTAAGCCAAAATAAATCATTACAGCAAACTAGATAAAAGGGTAAGTAGAAATACACTGGAAAAAACAGAGAATATGCACGGAAGAGACGGAAAAATCAAAAGAACTAGCTACGCAACAAAGTAGCAAAAATGTTTGATATTAATGCTAAATAACGTTCATGACTGAAATATAAAAACACACTTGACCCTACTCAGTCGGATTGCAGAATGCATGACAGTGGATTAATCGTTTTCAATATTACGTGTGCTGATGTAGTTCTAAAGCTGATTTCTGATTGGTTGATTTCGTTAGCAGATTGTATCAAAATTTCGTTCAGCGATTGATTGAGTGATTTTAATGGCATATCAATTTGTCTGAAATTATTTTATGTCATGATTTTGGAAAACTATTTGCATTATACGTTTCTATTTACATTTCTAAAAAGTTTCAAGTATCAAATAATAATAATAATAATAATAATAATAATGATTATAATAAAAATACGGTATATGCACAACCCATCATCTGTCCTAGAAAATAACACACATAAACTCCTATGGGACTTGGACATACACACGGATCACCTTATCTTGGCCAGAAGACCAGACCTAATAATAATCAACAAAAAGAAGAGAACTTGCAAAATTGTTGACTTTGATGTCCCGGCTGACAACAGAATAAAACTGAAAGAACGTGAAAAGAAGGAGAAGTACCTCGACCTTGCTAGAAAAAACTATGGATCATGCCGGTGACAATTATACCAATTGTAATTGGTATGATTCGAACAGTAACTAAAGGATTACTTTATGGAATGGAGGACTTGGAAGTTGGTGGACGAGTGGAGACCATCCAAACGACAACATTATTGAGAACGGCCAGAATACTGAGAAGAGTTCTGGAGACTTGAGGAGACATGCAGTCATCAGACTCCAGTGAATAACCATCAGCCATAGTTGATATAAAAAAACTGTAAAGAATAAATAATAATAATAATAATAATAATAATGATGATTTTGAGGTACAAACGGATCAAGTAATCTCGGTCCGACGGCCAGAGGTAGTGATAGTCAACAAAAACAGATAACTAATGGATTTTGCCATTTCGGCTGACCACAGAGTAAAACTGACCGAAAGCGGAAAGAGAAATAACTGAATAGAACTTTCGAGAGAACTGAAAAAAGTAATGGGACATGAAGGTGACGGTGATACCGAATGGAATTGGTGAGCTCAGTGCGATCAGCAAAGGACTGTTACAGAGACTGGATTATTTGGAAATAAGCAGAAGAGTGAAGACCATCCAAACTTCAGCATTGCTGGTATCAGCCAGAATACTAAGAGACCAAGAGACTTACTGTCACTTAGACTCCAGGGGAAAACCGTCAGTTAAAGCAGATGTGAAAAACCTGCATAATGATAATTATAATATTTCATCTAATTCCGGACAGAAAACCAAACCTTGTGATGATTAGCAAAAAATTAAAAAATGGACTAGTTGCTGTTTAGTAGACTTTGCCATCCCATCATACCACTGACTAAAATACCCAGAAAGCAAAAAGAGAGACAAGTACTTACATATTGTCAGAGAACAAAGAAAGACGTGGAAAATGAAGGTGAGGATGATATTCATTTTTACTGGTGTGTTTTAAACTGTTCCGAAAGGCTTGGAAAGGGGAATGGAAGAGGTCGAAATTAGAGGAGGAACAGATTCCAGCATAGCTAAGATCGGACAAAATACTGAGAAGAGTCTTGGAGACCTAAGAAGACTTTCTGCCATCCTGAATCTAGTGAAAGGCCATGAGATAACGATCACGTGAAAAACAGTCAAGGAGTGTAATAATAGTTTCAGGTGACTATTGTTAATATAAAACTACTCACAATTATATGGTTTCACGTATTCTTATCTAATACAAATAACTTCCAAACAGAGCAGTTTGATACATAGATGATGCCCTAAAATCTATGCACACTCTTGCTTAGATTTGAACTGGGAGTAATGGCAATGAATGCATACTTCATACTCTTTAGATCTATAGAACGGGGGCTTCAACATTCTGATAGATGCAGGTTAGTATCTTACCTTGGTTCACCCGATTTTTGCGAGGTTTTTACCCTTCTGCAGAGAAAGGAATTGAAATATTCTACACCTCATCGACAGGTCATCACAAACTTGTTTCTTTCTTACAATTTCAGCACATATGCGTTCAATCTGATTGTCAAATGTCAATATATTCGACAGAAATATATTTCTGTATTTATTCGATGTTATTACTCTTTGTTCTTTTCTTTCTTGGATCCTTTTTTTCTCATTTTATGTTTGTTACTCATTTCCTAGGACACCCGCTCCCTGCCTCTGTCGAAATATTCCCAAGAATTCTTTTATTAGCCTTTCTCTTTAAAAACTAAATTTGCATTGAAGAAATGACTTCAGTATAATTGGAATTTGCATAATGCCGCTAGCCGATTGCACGGTAACGCGTATTAAATGTTTCTTATAAAAGCTTTTTGAATATCTCACCAATTTCATTTGCTCTCTCTCTTGTTCCATTAATCTCTCTTTCTCTCTCTCTCTCTCTCTCTCTCTCTCTCTTTCTCTCATTCTCAGTGTGTGTGTATGTGTGTGTGTGTTTGATCGTTAACATCCAGTTGTCATATATATATCTTCATCTTTAAATCTCATTATACAACCTTAAATTTCCTCATCTCTATGTATATCTCTTTCCCCATCACTCTCTCTCTCATTCACTCACTCACTCATTCTCTCTCTCTCTCTCTCTATTTCTCTCATTCTCAGTGTGTATATATGTGTATGTGTGTGTGTGTTTGATCGTTAACATCCAGTTGTCATGTATATATTTTCATCTCTAAATCTCATTATACAACCTTAAATTTCCTCATCTCTATGTATATCTCTTTCCCCATCACTCTCTCTCTCTCATTCACTCACTCACTCATTCTCTCTCTCTCTCTCTATTTCTCTCATTCTCAGTGTGTATATATGTGTGTGTGTGTGTGTGTGTGTTTGATCGTTAACATCCAGTTGTCATATATATATCTTCATCTCTAAATCTCATTATACAACCTTAAATTTCCTCATCTCTATGTATGTCTCTTTCTCCATCATTCTCTCTCTCTCTCTCATTCACTTACTCTCTCTCTTTCTCTTTCTCTCTCTCTCTCTCTCTCTCTCTCTCTCTTCGATTGTTAACACCCTGCTTTCATATATGTGTCTTTATTTTTTATTTCACTACCTTACATTTCTTCACATCTCTCTCTTTCTTTTCCTTCTCCCCCCTCTCTCTCTCTCTCTTTCTTTTTCTCTCTCTCTCCCTCTCTCTTTCTATGTATATATCTTTTTTTTTATTGTTAACGTCTGGCCGTCATATATTTGTCTTCAACTTTAAATCTCACTACAAAATCTTACATTTCCTAATCTCTCTCTCTCTCTCTTTCACTCCCTCTCTCTCTCTCTCTCTCTCTCTCTCTATATATATATATATATATATATATATATATATATATATATATATATATTTGAATCGTTAAGATCCAGCTGTCATATATTTATCATCATCTTTAAATCTCACTACACAACCTTACATTCCTTCATTCCTCTCTCTCTCTATTTCTCTCTCTCTCTCTCTCTCTTCCTTTTCATCTATTTCTGTCTCTCTTTGATTGTTAACCTTCTGTTGTGTTATATTTATTTTCCTCTATAAATCCCACTACACAACCATAGATTTCTTTATTTCTCTCTCTCCCCCTCTTTCTCTGTACGCTTTCTTTTGCCGCCATCTTTCTTTAGTTTAAACCCATACAATAATCATCTCCCTTTTTGTCTTCGAAATTCAAAACGATATTCTAAGATTTAAATATAACTTGAGTAAACAAAAAGAAGTCACTAATTTTTTTTCTTTAAAATAAACTGATGGCGATAGCAGAAATGATACATAGTGCTTAATTGAATTCACTCATGGAATCATTTGCCTTCTACGGATGAGAAAAAACAAAATGAAAAAAACAAAAAAAAAAAAAACAAATGAAAGT
>OY757904.1:28555511-28560511 GCA_963585895.1 Sepioteuthis lessoniana
AACAGAAGAAAAAAACGCAGATTTTCCTAAAAATTATCGAACAAACATAAAACCAAGTGACATAAAAAAAGGAAAATAATGATTTTTGAATTTTTCAGTGACTGGAGAAAAAACTGACAGATAAGTTTGAAAAAAAATATAGTGGCTGAAAGAAAGACTAGGGGATTTAGTTTAACATCTCTTCCGGTTGATTTGTGCCACGTACTGAAAATAAGCAGATATTGCTGAGGGCATCGGACGTAATCGGTAATCTAAGAGGCGACGAGGTGCAAGTTGGGTTTGTGTGTTTTGTTAAATATGATGGGTTTCTCGATTGGATAGCACTTTTGCGGACTGGTTCTCGAGGAGACAGATGATCCCGTTTACAAAAAAAAAAAAAAAAAAAAAAAAAAAAGAACAAAAGAAAAAAAGAAAGAAAGAAAAAAACTAGTGAACCATGAAAAGATACGGAATGAGTCGGTTCTTACTAGAACGAAGAAGGTAACCCACACGTTTTGCTTCTTTTCTATTTCCGCAACCCCCAAAACAGAACGAATAGAATGAAGCAACAAATGTCGTGACACTTGAAAAGAGTTGTGCTTCTGTGTTTTCTCCATCACGATTCCAAGATTAGCTTCAGCTGAGATAGCAGTCGTTGGTGACTACACTATATATCTTTGATGTAGAATGGTTAAGCAATAAATACGATAAATATTTTGATGCGTTTGTTCACAAGAGAACTTTTACGATGGAACGTATCTGAAAGATATCTAAAAAATGAGAGTTGCAATACATAGAAACACACATATTAAGTTTAAATAAATTAAATATAGTTGTATTTTTCCAGTTAAGTATATGCTAAGTTCGCTAGTTTTAAAATTCTCGAAAAAGTAGCACAAAAAAACGATTATCTATCACTGACATAGCAGTCGTTGGTAACAATGTCAAAAAAAGGTGTACTAAGAGTGTTGAATCTGTTAAACACTACAAGAAAAGACGGAAAAAAGTACACCAAACGACGAATATGAAAATTTCGTCAATGCACACCTCGAGGCAGCAGCAAAACACTTTCCAACAAAAATTAAAACTAAATATAGAGTCCCAATGGGAAACTTTAGCGGTGAGAGAAAAACGTGCACTAGTGAAAACAGCCTCCAAAAACTATCGAAAAAACCCAACAAACACAAATGCCTTAAAACTAAAAACTGCACAATATCAATTAGCAGGCATATATATAAAGGAACAGACAGAATACATTCAAAATCAGATAGATAGGATTAGAGACTCGGTGGAAGATAGACAATCTAGAATAGCCTGGCAAACAATAAACGAAGTGAGCAGAAGAAAGAACACAGCCAAAGCAAAACTTAAAGCAGCAAACCAACAAGAAAGAATAAAACTGTGGAAACAGCACTTCGAAAACTTACTTGGAAACCCACCAAAAATAACGCATGAATCAATCACCAGAATAATTAGCAAACAATTAGACATTAAACTAGGACCGTTCACACAAGAAGAACTTGACTCGGTTCTCAGAAAAATTAAAGATAGGAAAGCTGCAGGGCTGGACGAAATTCCCCCGGAAGTATTGAAGACCAGACAATTCGATGACATACTGCTCCGACACTGCAACGCAGTATACAATCAAAATCCGATAGATAGATGGACGAAGGGATGCATACTCCCCTTCCCTAAAAAGGGGGACCTCGGATTAGCCAAAAACTACCGAGGCATAACACTTACATCCATAGCTGCCAAAATCTACAATGCCCTACTACGAAACCGAATAGAACCCAAAATCGACAACATACTTAGAAAAAACCAAAATGGCTTCCGAAGAAATAGATCCACGACCTCACAAATATTAACCATCCGCAGAATCCTTGAAGGTGTACAGGCAAAGAACCTACCAGCGACATTAATATTTGTCGACTTTACCAAGGCTTTCGACTCCATTCACAGAGGAAAGATGGAACAAATCCTACTAGCGTACGGCATACCTAAAGAAACCGTAGCGGCAATAACGATTCTCTATAGAAACACTAAAGTAAAAATACGATCACCGGATGGAGACACAGAATACTTTGACATTGTAGCAGGAGTACTACAAGGGGACACGCTGGCCACGTACCTCTTTATCATTTGTCTAGACTACGTACTTAGAACATCGATTGACAAAATCAAAGAGAATGGCTTCGAACTGACGAAGAAAAGAAGCAGAAGATACCCCGCAATAACAATTACCGACGCCGACTACGCCGATGACATAGCGATACTGGCAAATACACCTGACCAAGCCGAAACACTTCTGCATAGTTTGGAACGAGCAGCAGCAAGCATAGGCCTCTATGTTAATGCACACAAAACGGAATACATGTGCTATAACCAAACGGGGGACATCTCCACTCTAGAAGGAACCCCACTTAAACTAGTAGACAAATTCACGTACCTAGGAAGCAACGTCGAATCAACCGAAAAGGACATCGAAACGAGGCTAACGAAAGCATGGACAGCTATCAATAGGCTATCGATTATATGGAAATCAGACCTAACCGATAAAATGAAACGCAGTTTCTTCCAGGCAGCGGTCACATCGATACTGCTATATGGATGCACTACATGGACGCTAACAAAACGGCTGGAGAAGAAACTAGATGGCAATTACACAAGAATGCTGCGTGCAATCCTGAACAAATCCTGGCAGCAACACCCCACAAGACACCAACTGTACGGCCACCTACCCACTATCACGAAAACTATTCAAGTTAGACGAACCAGACATGCAGGACACTGCTGGAGAAGCAGAGATGAACTCATAAGAGATGTACTCTTATGGATCCCCACACATGGCCGCGCAAAACAGGGCGACCAGCTCGAACGTACATTCAGCAGCTATGTGAGTCTACAGGTTGTTGTCCTGAAGACCTACCTAGGGCGATGAACGATATGGAGGAGTGGCGAGAGAGGATCAGGGATATCCGTGCTACCTTCACGATATGATGATGGTGATGAAGAGTGTTGAATTGCGCATAGAAATGTGAATATACTTTTGAACGTACATCCATTAAAGGCGAAAGACACGATATAATCTGATCCTTTTCCAAAAATGATGATTACAAAATTATGTCATATCAAGCAAAAACCGCAGACATGGCTGAATGAATGAACTCTAAGCTTTCATAAGGCTGACTCTTCACTCAGCTATTTATTTCTATCTTTTTGATGTTTTAGCTTCAATATCTATATCCGTTCATTACATCTTACTGGCTTGACTTAATTGTTTGAGCACGATTCAACAAAAGTTAGATTTTTAACTGAGTTTGGCTAGCTTTGATTTGGAAGTTTTCTATTTCGACTGGTTTCCATTGAAAATTTAAAGATCCGATCCTGCCCAACTGTTTATCAATAGCTGGAAGGATAATATTAGATGCATACTTTTCCCAAGGGTATAAAGCATTAATCTTCATGGTCAGGCAGAAAACCTTTCAGCTCTACTTCGGAAAAGTAAAAATAAAATTATTGGTATTATTTAACGTTTATATTATCTAACGTGTGCTTTTACAAAATTTAGTTCAATCTAGCAATACACACACACACACACACACACACACACACACACACATATATATATATATATATATATATAAATATATATATATATATATATATATATATATATATATCGGGGAATCCTTGAATCTTTTACCTAACTCAAATTCATCCTGTTCTATTTTTGAAATGTAGATTTCATCGTTGCAAACATAATTCTACAAATAATAAAAATCTGCAGATAGGATTTGATCAATAAACATTTTCAAATATTAGTGAAAGTTAAATCGTTCCTTTCGCCAACTTACTCCTCGTTCTAATAATCTATTAGCCCAATTTATATGAAAAAAAATGGATCACCAAGACGATAGATTCAAAATATTCAATGTGCCTTTGTTTATGTTTCTTTAAGCAAATTTTGATGTTAAAGTCTCCTTTAATTGTAGCTTCCAGACTGAATTTCTACTACCCCAATCATCCAATTTGTTTCTAAGACGGATGTTATGCTCAGGAAAGATTGCTATTATAATCGACAAGAAAATAAATTTCACATTTTTATCACTATGAATCCGCTTTCAAAAATGATAAGATCATCGTTTGGTCCAACTAGAACATTAATTACATCATTTGGATATCAGTGCATCCGTGTTGCCACGGCTACACGCAAAGACACACGCATATATATATATATATATATATATATATATATATATATATTATCTTTATCTCTTTCCATGTATACATCACCATATATATATATATATATATATATATATATATATATAATTTTAATCTTTTTTGATTGATAAAAATTGTTTAATGTAGAAAAAATGGAGAAAAACGAATTTTTTTTGTCGGTTTCTTTTTGTTTTCTACTAAATATGATAATTTTTGTATAGGTGAGGGGTCTTTTAGCCAGTGAAATATATTTTATCCTTACTCACTTCGCCGATGCAATCCTGCTGAGCACTTTGGTGAAATCTTTGTAAACTCAATCGTGGCCATGTAGGAATTATTTTCATTATATATATATATATATATATATATATATATATATATATATATATATATATATATATATATATATATATATATTGTGTATTAGCGTTAGGGTGGCATAGATCCAGACGCAAGAGGACTCGTTGGTTGCAAGTTATTCCCCTGTGCGACCATCTGGCCTTTTGGTATATATTAACTTGTGTGGGCGGGCGTTAGAAATGTTGAGATTTAATCTCTATTTATCAATGTAGAAATGAACAATCAATAAAAAGATGGTATCATTTTAATATCTTACTTTAGCAGCCAACAGTCTTATACCAGCGAATTTCCTATGGGTCAAAATACTGTTGAAATGTCTCAATTTATGGCCTGAATTGGGGTCACCGTATAATGTTTTTATTATATTTTACATCCTCACTTTATAACCCTTATACTCACTTTTATTTTGTTAAAAAAAAAAGCTGGTGAATGGG
>OY757904.1:28565511-28575511 GCA_963585895.1 Sepioteuthis lessoniana
TAAAAATCGTTCATTACACAAGTAAACACGTTACATCATATTGTTAGGGATGTAAAATAATGTAATATTTTCAATAAAACAGAAGATTAAGGCTTTGAACATATAATTCAGTTCCAGGTACAGTGTTCGAGAGATTTATAGATATTTGGAAATGAGAGATTTGCAGGAAATTCTATTTTCGTTATGTACATTGCTGAAAAAAAAATGCAAAAAGTGTAAGGTAGAACGTAAAAGCAAATATTTCCTTAATCATTTTTTAGACTATGTTGGGTATGGTTTCACCACGTAACACCGGATTTTTTTTTTCTACGAACAAAGACGTTTAAAAAAATCTGTGGTGGTAGAGTTATTTATAAATTACCTAAATTCCGCCAGGAAATGGAACGGATGTTGGCATTTTAAAAAAAAAAGTGATCCTGGCAAACTTTGATAAATGTGCAAATCAGGAATGTTTGATTATTACGTAATGATCCATTGGTTTTAAGTTTAAAAATCGCACTTTAATTCAAGTAGTAAAAACCTGATAATTTTTTAGAAATTTCAAAACGTCGGGGATTATTTTTTTCTAAATCTTTGGGAATCTTGTTCATTTTTGGTATGCATTTACATTTAGAGTTTTGTTGATTCTTAAGAGTTTATTTATTCATTATTTATTTTTTTCATACAATCTTATCGAAAAAGAATTGTTTTAAAGCAACTCTAGTGGACACATAGGTAAAACTCTAACAAGTACTAACTCTTCGGGACAGTAAATTAGTAAATGAAGGGGTTGCCTTGTCGTTTGGGCCAGTAGAATACACTGACTGCACCTCTGAAGAGGGGTAAGACCAATGAGTGTCCTGTATATGATTAAAAAAACTGATGGTGAGGTTCCAGTAATGCTGGGACAATGGGGAATACAGAACACCCCTTCAATGCCATTGGTCCCTGATCCACTCTGACCTGGCGTGGTAGCACCTGATCAGGCCCTATCTATGAATGAAATAGAACTAACGGCATACTTATGCTAAACTGAACTGTTTGACTAAACTGAATAGCTCTGAAATAGACATATTTTTGACAATTAAACTGTATTTACATTTAAACTGCGTGTTTATGCTAAACAGAATTGTTTGAAATTGAACAGTTTTGACATTGAAACTGTACTTACAATAAACTGAATTGTTATATCTAGAACTGTTTTGACGTTTTACAGTGTAAAGAAAATGTGTACTTAGGCTAAACTGAATTACCTGAATTAGAACTGTTTGAATAAACTGAATAGTTTGAAATAAAAATGTTTTTGACAATTAAACTGTGTACTCAAACTAAACTGAATTGTTTGAAATAGAACTGATTATTTACATAAAAATGGATTTGGCGTTAAATAACCAACAAAGTTGATATGCCATAAAACCCTACCAACTAACTAAACAACCAAATGAAGAGGTACGAGCGATTAGGTGTTAGTTCATATAGGACCATCATGAGTGAAAATAAACCGTTGATGTTTTTGACTTAATGAATAAACTGAAAATAGACGGACACGATGAGTATGATATTTATTGTGCAAATATGTTTGAAATTATTATAATCCACTCATTGCCCAGTCCGATGGGGCTGTAGAATACACTGACTGTATCTCTGCAGAGGGGTAAGACAAGTGTCCTGCGTATGACACTGAATGATCTGATGGTGAGGTTCCGGTTGTGCAGGAACTTTTGATAATGTGGAGAACCCCTTCGTTGCCATCGCTCCCACGTCTAATCTGGCCCAATGTGGTAGCACGTGATAAAGCCCTATCCATGATTTAAATAGAACTAATCTGCGTACTTATGCTAAACTGAATTACTTGAAATAAGACTGTTTTGATATTTAAACAGCGTAAGTTGAATTGTTTAAAATAGAACTGGTTGTGAATTTGATTCTGTACTTACGCTATACTGAATTAGCTGAATGAGAACTGTTTGAATAAACTGAATAGCTTGAAATAGAAATGTTTTTGACAATTAAACTGTCTACTCATGCTAAACTGAATTGTTTGAAATAGAATTGATTATTCGTATAAAAGTGGATTCGGCATTAAATAACTTACAAAGATTGATATGCCATAAAACCCAAACAACGAACAAACTATTTCACTTTGGAAAAAAACAACTGTTTTTCTTTGGTTAAATGAAGTCAAACAAATAGTTTGTTTGATGCGTGAGATTAAAACAGGAAATTTAAAATGACAATACATATCTGAAGTTGTTTTTTTTTTTTTTCAATGATAACAAATTTACTGTTGCTATGATTGCATATCATACTTATAAAGCGGAATAAGGCGATTACAAATGCGGATGGTATAAAACTAAGAAAAAAGAAAAATGGATATTATTGCTTTTAATCTGAATATAATATAGATATCGTCTTAAGAGTATTATTGGCTTCTTGGATCTTTCGCCGATAATGTATATGTTAATTAACATTCTGATGCTAAAATCTATAAAATGCACACGGATATCTAATTTTAAAATGAAAAAAGGGTATTTTCATATATTTTTGCAAGTAGGAACAAGCGCAAGCGTTGACATGCACGCATGCGCATTGGCACACGTTCATAATGGTTGATTTTACCTGAGATGATGAAAAATACTGGAGATATAACATTAAATTAGCTACAAGGATCATCTGCACAAATCCTAATCGGATTTTTCACTATGACTAACGTAATTTTATACTATATCTCCGTGTAAATGGAAAAGCATATGGAAATGTTCGAAAGAAAAAGAAGATTTGAATGCATTCTATATTTTTTTAAGATTATTTTTTCTGAAAATAATATTATAATGGCAGAGGAAACGTTTTCAGATTATAAAATTGACTCATGGTTAAAACATTTTCAGCATCAGTGTCATTGACAGTAATTGTATCCGTACACTGAGAACGGTAAATATCAATCTTACATGATTCGATTTTTTGAGTTTTAATCCTAATCAAGCCAATTAGCTTTTACTGTTCCTAACTGAACATGGCAACCAAGTACACTATTTATTTTTAAACTATATTTCTGAAAACAGGTATTATTTTTAAAAAAATATTGATTTTTTTATTACTTTTACTTAAAGCTGTTTATTGATTCATTTTAGTTGTTAATTTCTTCTCTTGGATGTACATAATTAGCTTAAGGTTAAGACTTAGGTTACCTTGTTTCACTGCTTGGGTTTGGTAATGAACTCAGCTAGAAGCTAATTATTTGTTTCTATTTTATAGCAGCCATTATCATATACTTGAATAAGTAAATCGTGCATAAGTCTTAAATTCTATTGCTTCATTGACTCATGCTTAGAGAAAGCCAAAAGGAAATTAACAGAAACATTTCGATTACTAAGATAAATTGATAAGATGGATCTATAAAATTCCTGAAAAATAATTATTCAAATAAAGTGCTAATATACTCATTGGGAAGAAATACTGGTTTATTTCAGTTACAAATATCCGAAGTCGAAAGGAATGTTTGATTTATTCTCTTTATTTCAATGGCATATAAATCTTTTTGAGTGATTTAATATCAATCCATGCTGGTATGTATTGAGAAACGCTTCGCTCGGACAGGAGGCACCATAAGGTCAATTTTTAAATCAGAGTTTAACAGATTTGAATTTACAGATTTCCTTCTCCGAGACTGGTTGCCTAACCAAGGCTGAAGAACTCAGTGTACCTTACTATTTACTCATAGCTGGAAATAGAATAATTGAATTCATACTTTACCCAAGATTATTAGTAAAATGCAATCAGCCTCGTCCAGGGTTTGAACTCGGTTCACCCGGTCTATTTCCTACGACGATGAAATTAATCCTTTTAGAAGAGCAATCGTAGAACTATTTTACCTATAGCATGGGGTTAAATGTTTTCTTACTGCACACTAGGGTGTTCATATAGTATTATATTATTGAACGTAATAATGCAGCTGGAGGTCGAACTCGCTTACTACGATGTTACAGTCCATCACATAAGCCACTACATTACGAGGAATTTCCTTGTAAAGCAAAGTACTTAAGTATTCATATTACGAAGGCCATTCAAGGTGAAGTTAGTCAAAAGAGTTGGACATAGGAAGCACCATTTACGGTTGCATATTCTTCAAGGGAATCTATACTGATTCATCCTTTCATGCCATGGAAGACTGTCAGCGAGAACTAATTTACAGACCACTGCTCGTGGAAACTTTTTTTTACCGGAGAGTTTGTGCGTTTGCATCCAGGGATTGTGTCTTTGACTCAGGGTTATGATGGTAAAGTCATGTTTAGTTGGAGAGTTTCCGTGGTGTAACGGCTTTAGTGTTGGACTGCAGCCTCAAAATAATCAAATTCCAACTCCATTCACACTAGGGAAAGGCTTGAACCGCTTATCCCTAAAACTATTGGTTATATATACTCATGCTGTTCATCTACAAGGATCACTCGGACTTTAAATAGCTCACAAAAGTTGATATGCCATTAAGCAAAAAAAAAAAAAAAAAACAACAAAAAAACTCCAAACCAAATCATGATTATTCCATTTGGAAATATTGACGAAAACATGCTTTTCTGCATGCAAGGCATATTCTTCGGTTAATTCGCATCGTCACCAACATTTTGATGGAATTCATCTATTCAAACCTGAAGCATTGCAGTTTGTTTTAAAGAACACCATTTTGAATAGATTCCAAGTAAATACTTTTGTCGGATCAAAATAACTGTTGCTATAAACCAATTCCAAACAACGCAGAACTTACATTTGTATATAAAAAAAATCTGAGATAATCATATAAAAAAATTGCTCTTCTTTACAGTATGCCATCCGCTTATTATTATTATTTCCTTTATCAAGTAAATTTTATTTGCAATGAATTAGAAATAATAGGCATGCATCTTTTTCTTAAAAATCTGTTAAGCAATGAGAGTATTTTATAAGATTTAATTACAGATCCAGGGTAATTAAGCTAGCGAAAGAAATAAAATAATATTTGGATTTAAAAAGTCATTTTTCTTTTATCTTTTATTTTATTTTTTATTCATCTATATTTCCTGATCCGCAAAAGGATAGAAAATTTGAACTTGTTTAAAAGAAATTAAATTTGAATTTAAAACGTAAGCTGTAAGTAGATGAAGATATTTTTTTAAAAATCTATAAATTACTTTTATTTCTTATAATACAAAATAGATTTGCTTTTAAATTGAATAAAGCACAGAAAATGTGTTTTTTGGGATGCACATAAAAATGTCATTCATATCAGTCATTTTTCCTTCTTGAAAAAATACTGTTAAGAGAAATAAATAAATAAATAAATAAATATGATATTGATCAAAATAAACAGCTTTAAATCGATTCATATTTCATGAACATTTCATAAAAGTAAATATTTCAGACATTCAATGTATGCTTTGTAAGATTTTCAAAGTATATACTAGAATAACTAGATGTTTATCCATCTATTTACTTATACATATCTGAGGGGTGATCTAAAAAGTCAAAATTATTACCGGATTTCGAAAAGGGATGGTTTTAATTGAAGAAATCAATTAATTCATAAACATTTTGAACAAATCGATTATATATTAGTAAGCATCTGGAAAAACCTGATTAGAATCGAATATAAGAACAGTTATTAGTCGGGATTGTAGCTTTACTTATATATATATATATATATATATATATATATATATATATATATATATATAATATATATATATATATATATATATATATATATATACATATATATATATATATATATATATATATATATATATATATATATGATACTCATTGGAATATAGGGAGCATTCTATGATAAAGAACAGATAGTTTGAATTATTCGGAATAATTATATATATTAAAGCATTCAGCTTCTTAGCAGTAATAGTCTAGAAATTATATATACATGATTTTATATATATATATATATATATATATATATATATATATATATATATATATATATATATATATATATATATATAAGATTTAACCATGAAAGTACACAATAACCGACTTTGGGGAGTAAAATTTAGATCGTTCAACTATTAAATTGAATGAAGACAACTAAAAAATTATGCTTAGATCAACAGGTAAGTTAATATTCCATGTTTCTTAAGTTTATACTCATTTTATGGTTATCCTATTGTAATGATGATATCATTTATTGCATTAGTACATACATAAGTTTGTGTGTTTGCGTGTGTGTGTGCGTGCGCGCTTTTTTATGGTTATTTTTATTTTGATATTGATTCCTGAAGCCTGTATGTTTTAAACGTAAGCGCTTAAAATGATTCTACATTTAAGCATTATTCTGAACATTTAATTTGCCATGAATAAACTTGGTCACAGTTAAAAAGTAGATTGAACATATAGCGTTAGTATTGATTTTTGTGATTTTGTATAACATTCAATCCAAATTGATTTTAATGATGATATTTTAATATTCAGCTATTAGAATCGATTCATTTGGAAGAATAGATTGCCGGGATTTAGAGTCATTTAATCCTTTCTTAAGGTGTTTTGTGGTAAGGATTTTAGGAAGTAATATTGATCTAACGTCATAAGACTTTACGATTTACGTGAAGATTTTAGATATATGTTGTTTTTTTTTTTGTCTACTTTATAGCAGTTAGATTTGTGTCTTTGTTAAAAGTCGTGGCGTCTGATGCATAAAAGTAAAAAATACGAATAATTTTCATATAAAATCTATATGAATGCATACACATTCATATACAGTGTAAGTAATTTAGTTATAAGATACATATGAGTACATACATACATACATACATACATACGTCATTTTGTATTCTTTTATTTTAAGATTACTTTTATTTTTTATAAGTATATATATATATATATATATATATATATATATATATATATATATATATATATATATTTGAGATTGCCCAAATTGGGTCAGAGCTGTTACTGTATTATCTTGTGCAATAAATAATATTGTATTCACAGTTTGGCTCATGCGAAAGATTCACACGGTTTATAATATTTCATGCATATATATATATATATATATATATATATATATATATACAGAGAGAGAGAGAGAGAGAGAGAGAGAGAGAGAGAGAGTGAGAGACACAGAGAGAGAGAGAGAGACTCGCCAAATTGTCTCATTACATGACTTGAGAAGTAATTAGGTTTTTTTGCAAGCTCACGTCTACAACTTAGACCATCGGGAATCTTCTGTGATTCAAGCAGACACCGGATATGTTTCAATAGACGCCTTCTGCTTAGGGAGGGGTCCATAAATTCCCAGAGCTGATCAAGTTCATTCTGTTAAACAACTCAGACGAAAATTGAACATTGGTAAAACTTATTTTAGTTTCAGTTAATTTATTTTTAGATGCACAATTTTACAAGATTTCCTCGAGGATCGGAAAAAGAAAACATTATTCTCTCTTGTTAGTTCTAAAAAAAAAAAAATGCAAAAATGTATTTCTTTGCAAGTAATATATATATATATATATATATATATATATATATATATATATATATATATATATATATATATATATATATATATATACTGAAATACGAAAGCCTATAGTTACGTGAATAAACACGACTTGTATCTAGGTATAAATAAATCTAACAATAGTCAAATATATTTTTGCATGAAAAATTCCTGTATTTCATTGTCATTTTGAGTAAATATAATGTTTTGAGGATAGGTTAAATCGTAGTTTATTCACAAGAAGTCACAGATTTGTGTCATACATCTTTCAAAGTATACATTACTCTGTTTTTTGCATTTTTACTTACACTAATATCATCAGAGAGGTGAACTTACTATTACAGTCATCATAGTTGGAAATCTGTGATCCGATTTCAAATTCTTGACGATGATATTTGCATTTCAATTCCATTTGGAAAATTGATTCCATCTGATCTTCTCATTGAATTGATTAAACTATTAATACTTTCTGCACTCTCACAATTTCTATCTCAACCTTTTTATACAGGTCGTGGTGTAATGGTTAAAGCGATGCACTGCGGAATCGTAGTACGCGAGTTCGTACTCCAGTCGCGCTATTACGTTCACTTTCGGGCAAATAACGTTGGGAAAGGTATGAACCCCCTTATTCTCCCTCCAGCTATAGGTAAATAGTAGGACGGACTAGGTTCTTCAGCCTTGGTGAGGCAACTAGTCTAGGAGAAGGAAAACTCTGAATTCAAACCTGTTAAACTCCGCTTAAAAATTGACCTTGTGTCTAATCCTGCCCGAGCGGAGGGGTTGGTAAATAGTACCTTTTTATACAGTGAAATTTCACATACACACATGCCGACCAAGATATCTATCTATCTATCTATCTATCTATCTCTCTCTCGCTCTCTCTCTCTATATATATATATATATATATATATATTTCAGTTCAAACATAATAGGCTTCGCTCTGGCGCAATAATTGTCATTGTAAACTTGCACTTTGTTATGACTGAGTTCCTGATACATCTTTTACGTCACCTAAAATCCCAGGGTGGCTATGAAAAATGATTCCTTGACAAAAGTGGTTGTTTCAAAAATCCTCGAATATAGCACGTTTTTATAAAGCAGTAGACAGATAATCAAATAATTTTGCATGAAAATATCTCGGTAGGCAGTGTTGCATCGGCTTTCAAATATAAATGTTCATGAACGTTCTCTACTGACAAACGTCTCATTATAGGAACCAAATTATTGGAGTATCATTATGAAACAACACAGTCCTTTTGATTGATTATTGAACAACAGTGTTCCGTCGCGATGTAAATATGTTAAGTTTATCCCGTTGCCACTAACGGCAGACATAATGACATACCCGGTCAATAGGAAGGATGACTTCCAAAAAAGCTGTTATACATTGAAAAAGGTAGCATTTTGGCGAAACATATTCTCTCGCACAGGTGCCAACCGGTGAATTTAGTTATATGGCTGGATACATAGATCCGTAGTGAAGAATTCGATCATACATCTCTGAGAGAATGGCTTGCTTTTGGCTCATGTTTATACAAGAAATTTCGCTTGACTTTCAGAGTTAAAGTTAATCATTGTTACCAACCCCTCCGCTCGGGCAGGATATGACACAAGGTCAATTTTTAAGCGGAGTTTAACAGGTTTGAATTCAGAGTTTTCCTTCTCCTAGACTAGTTGCCTCACCAAGGCTGAAGAACCTAATCTGTCCTACTATTTACCCATAGCTGGAGGGAGAATAATAGGATTCATACATTTCCCAAGGGTATTAGTGCTATGTGAAATGCAATCAGTCTCGTCCAGGATTTGAACTCGTATCGTCGTGTCCAATTCCTACGACGATAACCATTACACCACGGGCACCTCCTAAAAGAGTTAAAGTTAATGCACGTTCTGGACATATATCAAAGCACAGTCTAGTTGGCGGAATTTGGAAGATACTGGTTACAGTTTCATTTCAAGATAAACGATTTTAGCTACTGATTTTTTGAAGAAATTGCAAGAGGAATAGGAGCATAATACACGTAATCAATTATACATATCATATTTACCAACCCCTCCGCTCGGGCAGGATATGACACAAGGTCAATTTTTAAGCAGAGTTTAACAGGTTTGAATTCAGAGTTTTTCCTCTACTAGACTAGTTGCCTCACCAAGGCTGAATAACACTGTCTGTCCTACTATTTACCCATAGCTGGAGGGAGAATAATTGGATTCATACCTTTCCCGAGCGTATTAGTGCTCTGGGAAAGGCTATCAGACTCGTCCAGGATTTGAACTCGTATCGCCGTGTTCATTTCTTACGACAGTAACCATTACACCCCGAGCACCTCCATACAATATCAATTATACATATCGAGTGGTCGTAGATGTGCAAACCTAATCAAAAGACATTAGTATTGCAAATTCAATATGAAGAATTATCTTATACATTCGGATCTTGATACCAACATTTTTGTGGAAAATGTAATTTTAATGGATACCAACAGTTTAGATGAGTCATTTTTGTCATAGAACGTTATTAAATCTATATTACTTAAGATT
>OY757904.1:28578011-28603011 GCA_963585895.1 Sepioteuthis lessoniana
GGTTAAACAAAATAGTTAATGTAGGCTATGTGGTGACAGAGACGAAATGATCATAATAAGCTAATGCAGCAAATTAGTTAAGAGGGAGTATAAGGAGAGACATGACTGAGTCGGCAAGGTGATCCACTGGGAAATGTACAAGAAGTTTAGATTTGACCACACCAACAAATAGTATAAGCACAACCCAGCACCTGTCTTAGATGATGACACATATAAACTCCTATGGGACTTTGACATACACACAGATAACCTAAACACGGCCAGAAGACCAGACCTAATAATAATGAACAAAAGAAATAAAAGAGAATATGCAAAATTGTCGACTTTGCTGTCCTTGCTGACCACAAAATAAAACTGAAAGAATGTGAAAAGAAGGATAAGTACCACGACCTTGCTGGAGAATTGAAAAAAACTATGGAACCTGAAGGTGACAATTGTAATTGGTGCGTTTGGAACAGTAACTAAAGGGACTGGAGGACTTGGAAGTTAGCGGTCGAGTGGAGACCATCCAAAATACTACTTTATTGGAGACCATCCAAACTACGACCATCCACTACGAGTGGGGACAATGCAAACTACTACTTGCGGAGATTGCTGTCACTCAAACTCCAGTGAAAGGCCATCAGCTAACGCTGATGTGAAAAGCTCTTATAAGTAATAATAATAATTATAAAAATGATAATGATAATAATAAGAAGAAAAAGAAGATAAATATGCAGTGTTGGATCCTGTCTCATATCTTTTTTTTTATCATGGTTTTCCAATTAGGCAAATGATTTTTGAGGGAGCATTTTTGTAAACGTTTTTGATTTACATTATTAAATATTCTGTGTTTACCGTCCAATCACAATGTTATATAATAGCCGAGGCATTTCGGTTCATGCCTTTGAGTTTGGTTAGGCTGAGAGCCTTTCGGCTCAGCGCATGGGTTGGTTGGGTGCAACATTGAGGCAGGTGTTAACGCGGGCGCGCGCGGGCGGATGGAGGTGTCACTCAGATGTCATAATAGTCCGAGACGAAACGGAATGACAGGGTGCAGGTGACGTCACGCACCGGAAGCGCGTGGAGGTTTGTGTGAGAATCTGAAGAAAGTCAGAGTTGAGTACTAGACGCTAAACGAAAAGGATCGACTTTTGGAGCTCGCAGGGCCGCTCGAGTTGGGGGCCAAATGAATAAGACAGCATAGAAGATTGGGTCTCTCCTTGCGTCGATATCTTTAACTCAAAGTTAATAAAAAGATTTCGTACCTGAACAAGAACTCGTTACGTGTTTTCGAATTCTGAGATTCCTATGTTCGTTATATGTTCTATCGTAATGAACATTCGATGTCCATTTCACCCATTTCGCACATAGCGTTAATTGTGAATATGGTACAACAATTGCATTGTTCAAAACTGTTTAAGATGTTTCTTAACTTGACTTTCTGTGCTGATCCCCTTTTCTCTAATATAGAAAAGCTATTCCAATTATAATCCTTTACATTAATCTATTGACTTAACGACTAAAGCCAAACAGTTCAACACACTTAGAAAACTTATCTGCACCCTAATGAAATAAACAGCAAATGCTTAGTTTAACAATCTAATTATTTACTGCAATGAAATGGTCAATAGTCTTGGACACCTGGGTTCAATCCCAGGTCACGTCGTACCAAAGACTTTAAAAATTGTACTTGATAACTCCTTGCTTAACAATAAGCAATATAAGGTACGAATCAAGGGTAAAGTGGAGCAATCCAGGAAAAGGAGTAGCGCCCTCTCCTCTACATCGGTGTAGAAGCTATCGAAAAAGGAGCCTTCTGGTCGCGCTCGACTACAGTTACCTAATTTAATGGTTTATTTTAGAGTTATTGGAAGGTTATATGTGACAGGAATTCAAGTGTCTTTCTCGTAAAAAAAAAGACTGTGCGTCAATGACTAAAGAATATAGTTATATGAGGCTTTTAATTTAATGTACTAATCGCCACAATCATTGTCACAAAAAAAGTGTTCAGTGTCTTTGATAACGATAGAATGTTTATTGTCAGAAAGTTAAAACGCCACCTTTTGGGGCGTACTGAAGTCTGGAAGATGACTGAGAAGGAGTACATCAACAAACATGGACTAAATATTGAGCTAAGACAGTTTACTGATATAGATGTCTTTGCCGCTAATCAAAATTTAAAAAAAGATGTCTTCTGTGGTGCAGTGTCATCACCAAATGGATGTTGGTACCACAGTCAGGTGTCCCGGCTATGTTGCTGCTAGCTATATGTCTGTTGGTGACAAACAACCAAAAAGACAACTCGATATTTTCTGAGAGGAAACTTTATTATTTTAATCACTACCCGCAATGTCTATGACACATGGAATGATTGAAAATGGATAACAGACACATCATGGTAACTTATCATCGTCGGAAGAACAGTTGGTACTCAGATCATTGGTTCCTTGTTCTGTGTTTGCAACCCATTGGCCAAAAGAGAAAACAGAGATTAATCACGATATCTATTTATCTATCTATCTATCTATCTATCTCAATATATATATATATATATATATATGTGTGTGTGTGTGTGTGTATGTGTGTGTGATAAAAAAAGTGGGAATTTGGATAAATCAAACACAACGGGTTAAGTTGTAATATAGAAGAACTAACGAAATATTACCACTGAACCTGTTGCAAGTGTATAATTTATCAAATTTTTCACTTTATATAATCTTGTCAGATTCAGTAAAATATACCATTAATCCCTATATATATATATATATATATATATACCCACACACACACACACACACACACATATATATATATATATATATATATATATATATATATATATACGTGTGTGTGTGCGTATGTGTGTGTCTGCGCGCGCGTGTGTGTTTGTGTGTGTGTGACCACAGCTTTATGATATGAGAGATTGAATTGTAAACACGTACCATAGTTTCCATATGTTTATAATGTTACTGTGGCACTAATTGCATATTGCTACAATCGAGAGACCTTACTATGTCTTAAGTTGTATCAATGGATAAAAATTGATCTCTTTGATATATGTCTCTTTTAATTCTATTATCACATTATATGGAGATACTAAGAAAAGGAAAGAGATATACACAAAATGAATCCTGGTATAATCCTAAATGTTGGGAACTCCATTTAATAGAGAATATTTTGCTCTAAAATACTTGGTCGAATAATTAATGGAGTACACAAGTTCTTGCGCAATACCTACGATTTTGAAGACGAATAACGCTAATTTATGCCTGGATAAAGTTAAAAGCGCAGAGTGGCGTGGTTTTCTACATTTGTGAACAAGAGACAAAGTTGAATGTGATCAGATCATATTTTACGTTGGCCCTATATTTTCTGTCGATGATATTGAGCAATATTTGATCATGAATATAACAAACTTACAATATAAGTATGTTTGTATGCATATGAATACGAACGTATATATATTAACATATGAATACTAATATATATAAATATATATACATATATATATATATATATATATATATATATATATATCAATATACGTACATACCCATACTTACACACACATATATATTCATAAATATAGAGACACACAGATATATGAATATATAAATTTATATATGCGCACGCACACACACACACACACACACACACATATATATATATACTCAACTAGTCAAAAGTTTTTGATCCACTTCTAATTATTTATTTCGCATTGTGTTATTTTTAAAGAAACATGTTAAACACTACAATGTTTTCATTTATTATGCTAAATACGAGTCTTCCTGAGACACATTAAAATACAAATTAAAGAAAAAATCCGAAAAAAACATCTTAAACATTTTTTCATCAAAATGTCCCCCTTTGGCCGCAATCACTGCTTCACAGATTCTCGACATTTTTTCCACCAATAACTAGAGGTAGATAAGAGAGTCATGCACATTTTTTCCAGGAAATATTTGTCAAAGGTGATCCGTACTTGTGCCTTGTTCAGCGCTGATTCTTCGTTCAAGTTTATCTCATACAATTTCAGTGGGACTTAAGTTCGCTGATTGCGCCGGCCAAGACATCAATTGAAGGATGTGATACCTATTTTCTTTTAATCTACCTCTGGCAGAGTTTACTAGAATAATTTGGGTAATTATCTTGTATGAGTAAAAATCAATGAGCCATAAGCCGTGTTCCACATCGGATAGCATTGTGCTGCAATATACTGTGTTAGCCAGTCTGATTCGTATGACTATTACCTGGTGCAACTCCTCAACTTTGCAATTGGAAAAAGCTCCCTACACAATAATTGAACCTCATCTATGCTTTTCGGTTGGTGTGGTACATAGAGTTGCAGTTCTTTCATTAACTCATCTATTTGAGCACAAGATCTTGAAATTTGATTCGGTAATTGAAAGGAATTTATTCCACGGGTCTATTTCCCAGTCATTGAGCTCCTTGAAATTGTTTTACTTTCTAAACAGTTTTCTGACTTCGACTCTAGATTCGCAGAGTGAATGTTGACATATATTTTCTTGGCCTTACTTAAGTTGTGCAGGGATTTTTGGAGCAGTCAACCTTCTGTCTTACAAACAGTTGGGTCTAATGAAATTGTCGTCTGCTTTTGTTGTTGCTTTTGTTCTACTAGCCCTACTTTTCATTTTGTTTTTCCCCGTTTCCAGATGTCTCCTAAATGTATTATCATGCTCTGTACTGAAGAACAAACAGAAAGCAATCAAATCAATTTTTCAAAGGTTATCTGGTTATGATATGGTCAAAGTTACAGAGGTATACTTTCATTTTGTATCATGAATGAAAACATTGCGGTATTTGAATTTATTCAGTAAAATAACTCCTTTACTATGAGAAATACAAGTTTTGAAGATGGCGATATATATATATATATATATATATATATATATATATATATAAAGTAGCGTTGCCTCGAGATTCTTCCTTTCTCGAGCTTTATTTACTATCTTCGTTAGTATTAATCATTGTTTATGCTAAAGTAGATTTCTGATTTTATCGATTTTTTAAATCTTATTTTTCCTTTTGGTATTTGATGTTTAGTTTTCTCTGGGGATTCATAAGATTTGGCCCGTTGATATTTGTTGGGTTCTTTTTTTAAACTAGTAATATATATATATATATATATATATATATATATATATATTAACATACATACGCATACCTTCACATATATATATATATATATATACATTCACACACACACACGCTGATATATATATATATATATATATATATATATATATATATATATATATATATATATATATATATATATTTATATAGCCTTTTCAGCTTGGGTTGGCGAAAACCGACTGCGTATCTTCAGAGGAGTAAGACACCCTCAACAGGAGTCCTGGATATGGCATTAAACCATCTTATGTTGAGGCTCTAGTTTTGGTGATTTAAGGAATGTGTAGCACCCGCTCATTGAGATTACTCCTACGTCCACTTTGACTCATTGCGGTAGCACCTGATGGGGACGTATCTATAGTTCAAACAGAAGTCTTTGACTTCTAAACTATTTAAAACAAATGACGTATGCTAAAATAAATAGTTTTAAATAGAACATATTTGTACATTAAACATTGTGTAAACAAATGTTGATGCTTAATTGAAGTGTTAGCGATATATAGCAATACTTGGAACCATTTAACTGTGAAGAAAAATTATGAGTCATGTTTAATCGAATAATTTGTGTTAAATAGCTATACCTGAAAGATTTATGATTGGAACTATTTGACAGTGTGCAAATGAATGAATAGAGTTTAATCGAATAACTATTGTTAAAGCAATAATTGCAACCACTTCAGTGTCTGCAAACAAATAATTATTATTGAATAGAATTATTTTGTTAGATAGCAATAATTGAAATCAGTTATTTCTGTTTAAACAATAGTGAAATTAATGTGCAAAGGAAATAATTCTAATGCCTGTAAAAATGAAATTACCTGCAATCTATAAACGTAAAAACATATGTACATCCATTTAACTGTTGGACAACCAATGATTAACAGTAGTTTTATTCTTTTCAGATAGATACTTAAAACCATGTAAATGTGAAAATAATGATCTTAGGCTTGTTTAAAATTTTATCAAAAAATGTTTGCAAGTCATATACATTTGATATATATGAATAAAGAGGGAAAATAAACAAGCTACAGTGGTTGATTATGTTATAAAACCAAACCAAACTAAACTATATTTTTAATATAATATAATATAATATAATATCATATAATATTTATATCATATTATATTGATAATATAATTTAATATTTACTATTCATATATTTATACGTTCGCTTTCGGGCAAATACCCTTGGGAAAGGTATGAACCCCCTTATCCTCCCAGGTATGGGTTAAATAGTACCACTACTGCTCAACCAACAAAGGTTGATAAGCCATTAAAAACAAATAAACCAAACTATTCATATATTTATTAATTCTGTTGATTTCACGCAGTAAATTTGCATTTACTGATAACCAAATATCAAGAAGCATAGTTGCGATTACACAAATACCTTCACACCTAATAGTACATAGAGAACAGGGTTGTACATGAGAGACACATCACAATTCGTTGTACTTTGTTTGGTTTATAATGCTTCTTTGGAAATTTATATTAAGACAAACAGGTCGTTTTTTATGTTACGTTTCTTTTTATAATTTTTCCGATTTCTCATGAAAGCATCACCGACCGAAATTCTTCTGAATCGTTAAACACAAATTGGCACAATGTATGATCTAACGTGAATAGTTTTAGAATTTGACATTTTGATTCCTGAGTCACTCACAACGAAAAGTGTAGAATGCATCACGAATAATTCGTTATTTGAAGCACATAGTCTCTCTTTCTATCGATCAATATATACATATACATGTATATTTACCTCTGTGCATTATATATATATATATATATATATATATATATATATATATATATATATATATGACTAAATATTTGCAAAAACACACACACACACACACACACACGAGCGCGCGTGCACAGACACATATATGTGTGTATATATATATATGTATATAATATTTTCATAAATATACAGATAGATAGATAGATAGATAATTGGGAGATTGTATCTCTGAGAATAACTGTAAATATGTGGCTTAATTGCAGCTACCATATCGAGACAACTCACTATGCATCTATTTGCTAAGAGTTCAATAGCACAACGTCTAAAAAACATTTCAGCCAAAAAATTGATTTTCGAAAAATTCTTACCGAAAACACATCAATATTAGAACAACAAAATAAAAAACGAAAATCATAAACTCTCAAGGGGCTCCATATCAACTCAAAGTCAATTGAATGAATTTCGAATCAAGTACTAATGCACTTAAATATCTTTAGCCTTTGCAGCTACTTATATAAACTAGTAAAACGCTACAACACACTAGTATAAATAATAGACATTTCAAACTAGTTACGTGCATGCAAAGGTCACGTCGCTTTTACAACACACACCCCCCTGATGATGGTAGAATATTTGGCAGAATGTACCAGGGTAACAATTAGTTATGGGAGTTCCATAAACCAATTCCTGCCAGATACCATAAAATCAATTGCGCAACTGGAAAGGACATACACAAAAGTGTGTAGAAAACACACACACATGTATATATATATATATATATATATATATGCTATAAATCCAAATGATGATTATCATCATCCATAAAGCACTTTCCTAATGCATAATAATAACCTGGAGAATCCACGTGAGATGATGTCTAAACTGTTTGACTGTAGCTTCGGAGTAAATGAATTCAACATGCAGTCATACTATTTTGTTCCCTTTCGGACTAATACCCTAAAAATCAATGTCTTTATCCCTTTGCGGCTGGATAAATGGTATTACTGGTGTTCTCCTAAAATTATAGCTTTGATATCAAATAGCGCCAAAATATTGATATACAATTGATCAACAGAAAGCGACTCAGGTCGTCGTGTTCATATGTTATGTCAATAAACACTGCATCACTTGCAATATATATATATATATATATATATATATATATATATATATATATATATAGTAATCTTTGTGAATCATGGTAATCTTTCAATGGCTATGTTTTTATTCTCATCAATAGAAGAAAGCAGTAGTTCCCAGATCGAACTATTTAATCCTGGCCGTTGTTCTGTAGGATTCGTAAGGTCAGTTCCTGGTTAGCCATGGCGTTGAAACGGTATAGGTTTTCTCCGCTTGCCTTTACGTCAACCATGCTGCTTCCCATGGCGTTCGAGAAAAAAATCCTCACCCCTCCTGCCTGTATTAAGTTTTAAATTACTTAATGTCCACAATCATTTTTTTTCTTAAATTTCATAAGAACCCTTATTCATGGTTTATAACATACTTATAGCCATTCTATTTTTACTCTAAGTTAGGTTTTCAAATTCTAATAAATTCCAAATTTTTAGCGTCTTTTACCTCTTTTTACAAGGTTCAAACTGGCTTATTGGTCTAGTAGGTAGAGTGTTCGCAAATGGTCTGGGAGACCGGGGTTCAATCCCAGGTCGCGTCATACCAAAGACTTTTAAAATGGTAATTCCTTGCTTAACACTCAGCAGTATAACGTACTATCAAGGGTAAAGTGAAGCAATTCAGGGAAAGGAGTTGCGCCCTACCCTACTCCTCGTTGTTGTAGCTATTGAAAAGAGACCCTTCTATTCATCCTCGACTACAGTCGCCGACTTTACTTACTTTTACAAGGTTCAACTGTTTCTTGAAATTACAGTATTTGTCTTTTTGCATTTAAATCACACATAATATACGACAGTGTTTTTAAAAAGAATAAATCATTTCATTCATTTTAAAATAGCAATATAGTAAAAGACAAAAAAAATATCTAACTGTCACTGACCTCTGCCAAAAGTAAAGTGGATTTCCCTTGCATTTGGTAACATCTTTCAATTTTTCGTACAGTCCGTCCATTCTAATGTCACCTGGGGTCTTTAATTTTTCCTCTTTTATACAGATATACACGTGTTTTCCAGCGCTTGTGGGTGGGGAGGGTTATTCAGTTATTCCATTTCCTTGTTTTCTCTCTCTCTCTCTCTCTCTCTCTCTCTCTCTCTCTCTCTCTTTGTCTCTCAGTTTCTCTAAATATTTCCTCATCTAACGCGAAATTTTACAAAAATAAAATCTTTAATGCATTTTAAAATAATATAGTAAAAGACAAACATATCTAACAGTCAGTTGACCTCTGCCAAAGGTAGAGTTGATTTGCATTGGATTTGGTTGCAGTTTTCATTTTTTTAACACTGTCCGTCCATTCTAATGTCTTAAACACGAAAGTAAAAGTCCGCTCCTCGGATGGAGATACAGACAAATTCGACATTGTAGCAGGTGTGCTGCAAGGAGACATATTAGCCCCATATCTGTTAATCATCTGCCTAGACTACGTGCTTAGAACGTCTATTGATAAAATGAAAGATAACGGTTTCAAGCTGGCAAAGAAAATAAACAGATGATACCCCGCCGAAACCCTGCCACATAGTCTGGAATGAGCAACTAGTAGCATAGGCCTCAATGTCAACGCAAACAAGACAGAATATATGTGCTTTAATCAAAGAGGCGATATCTCCACACTAAATGGTACTTCTCTGAAACTGGTGGACAAGTTCATCTACTTCGGAAACTATCTCATCAATCGAGAAAGGCATCAACACGTGACTAGCAAAGTCATGGACCGCGATTGATAGACTATCGGTCATGTGGAAGTCAGAGCAGACGGATAAAAAGAAAAAAGCAGTTTTTTCTAATCAGTGGTCGCGTTCATACTGCTATATGGATGCACTACGCAGATGCTTACTAAAGGTATGGAGAAAAAGCTTGACGGGTATTACACAGGAATGGTGCAAGCAATATTGAACAAGTCCTGGAGGCAACACCCCAAAAATAACAGCTATACGGCCACTTACCACACATCACGAAATTTATCCAAGTTAGACGTACTAAACATGCAGGACACTGCTCGAGAAATAAGGTCAAACTAATTAGCGACATACTCCTGTGGATGTCTTTACATGGACGAGCAAAACTAGGATTACCTGCTAGAAGTTATAGACAACAGCTCTGTGTAAATACAGGAAAAAGACTTTAACACCTACCGGGAGCAATGGACGATAGAGATGGGTGGTGAGAGAGGCTCAGGGGGATTCGTGCGAGCTGCCTGACATATATATATATATATATATATATATATATATATATATATATATATATATATATGTGTGTGTGTGTGTGTGTGTGTGTGTGTGTGTGTGTGTGTGTTCAATTTTTTTCTGTTTACCGTATTAAAAAATGCCTTTCATACATTATTCAAAGAAAAGAAAATCATGACAAAAATCACGAAGACCTTGAATATATCAATGTTATTGAAGTCAATATCATGCGCATCAATGATAATTTACTTTTGGTTTCATCTTTTAATAAACTGGTACGTGTATTCACACACAGAAACATAGAAATACATTGTGTTCCCTGTAGCAGGATTTAGAGCATGCTCTATTGATGTTCACCTTGTATTTTCTTAGAGTGCAGATAAAATGTTTTTTATTGAAGAATATGATCAAATAATAACTAACTTTCTCTTGGAACCTATAACAACATCATTACTATCTTGATTTTATCTCATGGACCAAGATAACACGTTTTACCCGTGGTTTTCAGCTGACATATGTTTATGGATACTTAAGCATATATTTGCATACAAACCTTTTGCATTTTGTTCCGTTCGGATTAAATAAAATTACAATGTACATTATAATGTATCTATAAATATTGGCATGAATAGGAATGCCGAAAATCAAAGCAAGCAATTAATTTCTCATAATGCATAGTATTAAAAAGCATTTAAAATTATATTATTTTTCATAACATATACACTCTTACTACTTCAGTAAATATGAAAATTTCGAATACACTAGCTGTTTTCCTTGTAAAGAGTCAAGATCTCCCACATTAGAGGTTTTAGGATTAGTTAATCCGATTAAGATATTAAGTATGGAAATAATTTTTCTTTGAAGAATTAAATTAATTTTAATATTCTCTGTCTGTCAGTCTGTCTGTCTGTCTCTTTCACTTTCTGAAAACGTCTTCCTTGATTCATCGTATGTTACTGTTTTATCGAAGTTAATGCTAATTATTTTAAATAATGTTGGTTGAAATTTTGTTGGGATAAGTTAAAACATAAAGTTTCGGCCGCTTCTCGGATTGGTAGGTGTGAAAAAAAAATGACGTTATCATTTGAATAAGAACTTCATAGTTCTTGAATACATTTTTTGATCAGTCAAACTTTAAAAATGATTTTCCAGGTTGAATCAATTCTATTCTCAGATATGCAAGGGACACCTAGGGAAAGCCGAAGAATACTGTGGCCGAAATATGTTTTAATTAAAAAAAAAGATGAGGACAACAGTTGGGAAAATTACAACTAAAATAATTTATATCAAGCCTCATCACAAAAATTCAGACCGGTAATTCTTTTTAATCTTAAATATGCTGTTGTGGGGCTTAAAATAGACTGACTACATCTCCTATTGAGGGGTAATACCTCCCCACAAGAAAGTGTATCCTGGTTATAAAACTAGACTGGGTATTTAGTCCTTGGTCTACTCTGGCTCAGTATGCTATAGGTGAAAAAAAATCTTTTTTTTTCAAAATTATTCATATTCTCTAGGATAGTGTTCAAAAAAGAAAAGAAAAGACAACCTCTTAAGAAATAAGTAAATGATCTCTAGGGATAAAATAATTCAATACGAGTTGACATACCGTTAAAATCTATTAATCAATCATTATAGAACTTTAATGAAAGTCCATAAAAGTATTACTATTGATGTGTAGAGTAGAAAAATAATAATAACAACTTGGCAGTAAACGTGAGATATTTCGTTCAGGAATAACAAGAGAATCTGTTTGTTTCTACTAACAGATTTATTGAATTAGTCACTTTGAAATATTATTAAATTTTGAGATTTAATAATAGCATGATGTCTGTCACCTAGAAAAGAAAGCATAACATACAAACGATGATCTATCTTTGTTCAGATAATAATGCAATTTTAAATTTGTCAATTAGATAGAGTCTCTTTTAGACTGTTAAATGTGTAATAAAAAGAAATGTGTTTACGGAATAATCATGTAATTATTTTGTATTATTCCAAATACGTGTTTTCTGATTTTTGAAGACAATAATAACAGTCTTCTCTCTCACTCTCTCTCTCTCTCTCTCTCTCTATATATATATATATATATATATATATATATATATATATATATATATATATATTGAAGAAGATGTGAACGTAGGTGTAGCGATGACGTGGAACGATATCGGCAGGTTGACGATCGTGTCAGGATCTGATCTGTCTGATAAAATAAAACAGGATTTTTTCAAAAGGGTACCTATGTCATTAGTACTGTATGGCAGCACCTTCTATACCCTAAAGAAACTCTTACAGAAAAAAGCTAGAATTCGGCGTACTCCTTGAATATATATATATATATATATATATATATATATATATATATATATATATATATATATATTGCTATTTTTATGAAAATAAGTGTATTCAAAATCAGTCAGAGAACAAATATATCTAAGTTCGTCCGGTGACCGCATAAATAGATAAATTGGCAGCATTGATTCTATGGTAACAAAATCTTACCTTATATTTGCGCGTGCGTGTATGGTTACTCTCACACACACACACACACAAATTTATATATATATATATATATATATATATATATATATATATATATATACTACTTTTCTGCCTGAAGGAAAATAAATACTGCACGGTACAATATACGTCATCATTTTCATATTTTTTAAAACAAAATCTATATCATGACACAGTGTGGAAAGGGACATTTGTTTGGTTTATTTGATTTAGTTTGGTAGATTGTGCTTCGAAGGTTGTCGTTAGTGGTTAGCGGCTGTTGTAGTATCTGACTCCATTGTTTTTTTCACACCTCATTTAACTTGTGTGTGTGTGTGTGTGTGTGTGTGTGTGTGTGTGTGTGTGTGTGTGTGTGTGTGTGTGTGTGTGTGTGTGTGTGAGGTACTTTTCGATTGATACTTTTCAAGTCTTTTTGAAATTGTTAAAATATTATCGACTTTCATCTCGAAAGAGAGGAGAATAAAATATTTGAAGCTAAAGTGACAAATTTTTCAACCACTTCTTGAATACACAGGGTCGTCGCTGAGTACTAATAGCAGCAAAGCATGTCAAAATGTTACAATTACAATCTCTAAATCCAAAGATTAAAGCTAAGAATGACACAGCACAGGTCTTCGTGTATAAGCAGAAACGAACGAGGAGTCCACACTTGATGAATACACAGATTTGTTGTGAGCATTATTTAGACGAATGTTTCTCTGTTTTGTGCAATGCTCGGTCAAAAAAAACCTTAACGTCCTTGAAGCTCTTTCAATTAGTTTTCTGTGGCCGACCTTGTGTAGGCGGAGAGAACTCACCCACAAAATAGAGTCATTGCGGAGTTTCTTGCTATGACATCATATTTTTTCTTCTCATATCTTATGTATTACTCTTCACAATCTTTTGTCGATTTCTTTCTCATAGACGATTGTTTTCCTTTGAAATGTGTTGGCCGAAAGTTTTCTCAAATTTTATTTTTATCGGTTTTAAATTTACTACTTATTAAGAACATGTCTCCATTCCCTCCCTCTCTCTCTCTCTCTCTCTCTCTCTCTCTCTGTATATATATATATATATATATATATGTGTGTGTGTGTGTGTGTGTGTGTGTGTGTGTGTGTGTGTGTAATTAACAGGATTTGGTTTGGTTTGGTTTTATTGCTCATCGACCATTGTAGGTTGTTAATGCCAAATCAATTTTTATACATATAATCAATTCTATTTTTTAAAAAAAATTAGTTTTGCATAAGTATAGCTTTTTTGTTAACGCGCAGTTAAATGTCAAAACAGTTTTATTTCAAACAAATCAATTAAGCTTAAGTACGCAGTTTCATTGGCAAAAAAACAAAAACAAAAACAACGAAAAAAAAACAGTTCACTTTCAAACAATTCAGGTGGGCATACAAAAACAGTTCTATCGAAAACAATTCACTTTTGCCTAAGTATGCAGTTTAAATTTCAAACCAGCCCTATTTCAAGCAAATCAGTTTAGCATAAGTTCACAGTTGAGTTCTATTTGACCCATAGATAGGACCCATGTGCTACCACTCTGGACCAGAGTGAAACTGGGAGCGATAGCAATAAAGGGGTACTCTGCATTCTCCAATGCTCCAGCATTACTGGAACCTCACCATCAGATTGTTTAGCATCATATCAGGACACTGGTGGTGGGGGGCTTTCTTCTCTGCAGAGATGCAGTTGGCGTATTACACATCCCCATCCGACTGGGAAAATTAATAGGAGGTGAATGAGCGAATGTTATGAAAATCCGTATAAAATTTCTCCGCATTTCCCTGTTTTGGAAAAAAGATCGCTGACTCCAGTGAATAATGTACATGTTTTCCTGAAAATTTATCCAGGCAACCACACGCACACAAACACTGGCTCACTCACTCACAAACAACCACATTCAGTCGTATACACACACACACACACACACACACACACACACACACACACACACACACACACACACACACACACACACACACACACACACACACACACACACCTATGTAATCGTACATATCAATTTTTTACGGTGGAACATGTGATTTAAAATTCTGAGAATAGAATGACTGACATTAGCAAGTTAATTAATGATTAAAATCATTTCAGATGCCGTAGTTCATTCAGTCGAATAGAAAAACAATCATACAAAATTGCAATAATTGTCATTAAGATATTTTTAATTTTTCTTTTTTTTTTTTTGTCTTCTTTAGCATAAAAGATAGAGAGAAAAAGATACGAGATAAAGAGTTACAGCCGATTCTATCCTTTCACTTAATAAACTAAACACTTATCTTTGAAATCTGATTATAAGAACAGCTGAAACATATCGTTTACAAAAACTTTCTCCCAAACATAAAGAAACGGTTCTTTTTTTTATTTATTGTATTTTTTTTACCTTTCATTGACGTCAGGTGTTTTCTATAAGTGGTAAAAGGGAAAAACTGGTCCATTAACATTAAATGGATGGGTGAAATAGCAGCACCTCATTTGGTAATGGTCTCTCTCTTCGTAAAGCAAATGTTGTATGTTAAGAAACAGAAACCGTTTATTGATACTTACATTCAGTGTCTTATTTTGACACAACGTTGTTCTGTCTTTTTTTCGATTTTATTTCCTTGTTTCATAAAATGTGAGCATTCGTGGAGTATTTTAATGCCAAAGCCATTCCTGTAGTGTAGAGTTGCTAGAATATTAATCCTAAAAGGGATTTACAACTTTCTCAAAGGAATTAGTCCGAAAGTTAACATATTAGCGCGACTGGAGTTCGAACTCGCTTATTCAGATGCCGCAGTCCAGCACTTTATCCCTTACACCACAAGGACTCTCCTCCGACTCAGAAATAACCTTTGAATCCTTCCTTATGATCTATATCAGTATTGTTTTAATAGTATTTAAGACTAGTAAAGGGAGACAATAAATGATTATACCCCTAAGGGAATGACCTTGTAATGTGTTACATGTCAGTTTCAGAAACGTATACTTGACCACTTTTGACGCTGTTATTTCAACAGCAGAGACACTTTATTGAAACCTGCCCGCAAAAGTAAAGCTATACGACGATATTAAATGAATTAATCAAGTTGTTTTTTTTTTAAACTTTATCATTTGCACGCCATCAACATTCTGCTCGTTCATGGAACAATATTCTTTTATATTTTTGTGTCCTTTTTTTCATACCACTGGTGTGTACATTGTAAATATTAAATATTCTTGTATGTAAAAATGAACTTATCAATAGATCCCTTCATTTCATCTAAATCTTTCTCTCTGGAGCCTCAACATCATCAAGTTTTGTATCATATACATATCTCTCGTTGGACGGGGATCTCTCTTTGCAGAAATACAGGCGGTGTATTCTACATACCTTGACGACCGGGCTCCCACATTAGAATATAAAATCAAGGAAAATAAAATTCCAATTAATATCTTGATTTTTTGAATTATTTTTCTGAGAAAAATCTTCTTTTTATATATATAGGATAACTATTTTCACTCCAATTCAGTGTCTAATTTTCATAAAATTTTGTGGCAATAATGGAAAATTATTCAGTGTTTTCACTTTTTGGTCTATATGTATATGTATAGGTATAAAATAATTTAAGTATTAAGTGTTCGATACCCTTCTTTTAAATTTTAAGTGTCTTTTGTTCTCAGTCGCATTAAAAATGTTCAATAATCGATTACATATTGGATAAAGTACAATTGTGCTGGGGAAACTTTTCGCCCGACATTTGAAGAACCAATAAATGTCAAACAGATGGACTATATTACAAAGATGGTCTGACTGTTAACAATACACTTGGGTCGACCGGAAAGTTATCGGTATTTTTACGGTGGCTACAAAATTACATCCAGCCAAAAACTACCTAGATATACACAAATATATCTATCTAAGATATACGTACGCAATTATAGATTAATAGTCAAAAGTGTACATGGAAGAAAATTGAATTTTTTCTTCACAAATAGGCATCAAAACAATATATATATATATATATATATATATATATATATGACATGATGACGATGATGATAATGATATATATATATATATATATATATATATATATATATCATTATCATCATCGTCATCATGTCGTGCTACCCGCACGGATATCCCTGACCCTCTCTCGCCACTTCTCCCTATCATTCATCACTTCTAGCAGATCTTCTGGGCTACATCCCGTATCCTCACAAAGCCATTCCCCTAGAAGAACAGTAGTGGTGCTATTTAACCCATAGCAGGGAGGATTAGGGGGTTCATACCTTTCCCAAGGGTATTTGCCCGAAAGTGAACGTAATAGCAGGACTGGAGTACGAACTCGCTTATTACGATTCCGCAGTCCATCGCTTTAACCATTACACCACGAGGATAACCCCTCTGAAGACTTGAGGAGACTTGCAGTCACTCAAACTTCAGTGAGAAATAATCACCTAAAGCTGGTATGAAAAATTCTCAAAGGAATAAATAATAATTATTAGCAAGAAGTATATAATTGCGATAAGCGAGACAAGCATGATATTCCTTTACCGCTAGATTGCTCTGTTCCTTTTATGTTAAACTGACACCTTTCGGAAAATGTGATTTCCTTGCTAAGAATCCCAACCCAATCCCTCGTTAATGTTTTTCATGTGTAACTGTTTCTTTGTCTTTTGTTTCCTGATAACGTTGCCCAGATATCACTTGTCCGCATTCAATGTCTTTATTCTCGCCTTCCTTCGTATCTTCTCCATCTCAACTCAACCATAAGGTCGTTTTTTTTTGTTTTTTTTTCCTTCTTTACTCTGAATTTTAACGATGTCGTTTTTGAATTTTCCTTTACGTTATGTTTTCATTGCTATCTTCGTTAAATGGGCTACTTCCCCATCCTTTGAGGGCACTTCTGGTGGTGCAATGGTTTGCAAGCTAGACTAGCAAACCAACACGAATGTGTTCGAGTCTCATCGGATGCCCCCCTTCATTCAGCCCTGTGCCACATTGAAGTAAAAAGCTGCGTAAATTACTAACTCATCACTCTTTGCTTTCTATTTTTTTTTATGGAAACTGGCAAGCAATTTATTTTGATTTTTTTTCACTTATATCTAATTATGTCTTTATACTTAATGTGTAAAAGGTTGTTGGGTACTTTCTTAACCAAATAGAACATCCCACTTTTTTACGGACTAAATTTATCTTGTTTGAGAAAAAAATGATGCTCTATTTGATATTGGTGAATCAACATATTTCTGGATCATTTTCCAGAATAAAAAAAAAAGCGTGTAGTTAATAAGGAAATGATCCTAACTTTTCATAGTCTCGTCCACTCCTAATGAAATCTAAATCGTTCCTTGTCTTCAGCGAGTAACTAATTGACTCACTGACCTTTTTCAACAATCGCCAAGTCTTGCAGGTGACCATTTCTCACACACACCGTGACAGTTCCCATAATTGACCCTCTGCGGGTATCAGCTTTTGTTGGGATGGGAAGCACCCTCTAAATGACATATTTCTCCTTTTGTTGACGCAATCCTCAACAATTTTCTTCTGTTTGCCTGCCGTCTTGCTAGAAAAATGACCGATACTTATTCACGCTTTGTTACACACATTGTTTTTTAGGACATACTCATTTTAATTTAGTGACGGGAAAATGATATGCGAGCTCATTAGTTGCAATTTATAAAGACAAAACAAACCCAATTTTGAAGTTTATTAAATTGTCAGTGTTAGATACAGTTACATCCTGTACTTTTCATTTTTTTTATCTCACATTTACAAAATACATACGTACGCATCCAGAATTCTGGCAAAGCCAGAAATCCGGACCACACCCAGTTACAAACTAACTGCTACAGTACCTTAAATATATGGACATCTATATATTTTAAATTGAATTATTGTCATTTTTTTCGTTTAAATCCTATACATATTTTTGTTTTCTATATCATGGATGGGTGTGAGTGTATGTGAGCACCGCAACATGTGCGAATATTTGAATCAATTTCGCTTCTATTTTTCGGTTAAGTTTATATTCTTCCAGTTTGCTATTTTGACTTTTCATCTTGTTTTCAATTCATGCAGAAAAATGTTTTTTTCATTTTAAGCATTTCACTCCAAACATTTAAAAATTATCTTTTTTTCCTGGCTCGATTTCTCATTGTCCCTTTTCGATGCCTGTCCTTTGATAAAAGGTTTTGTTTTTTTTTCACGACAGGATCATATTGGTTTTTCCTCTGCTTTTCCCATTTTCATTGTTTTTATTGTTTACTGTTCTTAAACTTTAGTATTTAATTGTATTATTATTGTTATATTTATTTTAGTTTATTTTACAATCGAAGAATCTTTGGACAAAGTCTTTTCTACTTTATCTAATTTATTTCTTTGAAATGGTAAATAGGAAAACTGTTCTTTCTGGTTCCTTGGCTTGCATTAATTTTGAACCTCTCCAAATTTTATGATAGCCATGTAAGCTTACCATGATACGCTTCTCAGATTTCAATATTTTTATATGAATAGATTTAATTTTTTGCTTATTTTCAATGGTGAAACATCCCAAAATATTCAAGTATTAATATAAATATTAATGTATAATAAAAACACCTATATATATATATATATATATATATATATATATGTAGGGGGTTATTGGATATTCCAAAAATAAGATAGAATAAGGCTGCTCACGACTTTCACTTCCACGCACACTTCAGATAAGTCGACACTTTTCTATATTGGTTCGCCTGAACTTGTGTGCGTGAAACTCCAAACTGTTAGTGATCTTACTTTATCTTATCATTGGAAAATCCTGATATTGCTCTGCGTTTTGTTCATGTAGCACTCTATTTTACTGTCTAAGATCCTTTATAACGTGTCTATGCATCAACTTGCCTGTTTATATTTCTGTCTAACTGATTTTCTCCTTCCCTCTTAATCTATCCGTTCGTCTGTCTGTACAGCACCTAATAATTAATTGAATTTTCCCAAACTTTAATCTTTTACATACCAAAAGTGCGTGTGGTAAGTGTTCGTTATCTATCTTCTTAGAATATCATCATGCAAAATAATGGCTTTTATCATAAGCGTGAATACTGTCCCATACCATTTGTCGCTCTACGTAGCATGTCAAATAAATTACTGTTTGTAACGCAAAAACAATGTTTGCTGGCATCTTACAATAAATATTTGTCATACGAATTCTTTATTTCCCTTTTCTTTGTCTTCAATAATGGAAACGATGTGTTTGCTGGCAAACAGAAAGATTGAGTGGCAGAGAAGGAGAAAAATAGTTTCTGCCCTTAATTCATAAATACAGTAAAAATGATATCAATGCTCATATGTATTTTATGAAGAAGTATAAGGACGGATTCATATCGATAAACCACATTCTGGATGGTCAATGATATATAAAAATACAATAAAATCGTAGATTATAACGAAATCTGAACATATCAAACAGTCCATCTGTTTCGTTTGCTTATCTTCCCAAAGTGTGTACGTTGTACGTTGTTTTTTTTTTTTTGTTTTTTTTTGTTTTTTTTATCAGTTCAAGTTATGTACAAAGTTGCAGTAATAAGATTTATCTCCTTCAATTGCTCTTATTCTAATTTTTCTTCTTACATGTTTGTTTAAGAGTTTCTGTTTTCTAAATAAAGCAGCTACAGTTCCTTGGTATTCAATAATCATTAATTCTGATCAATTAGTCAAAGTTTTTCGGCCTCAGTACTTTGATACTATAAACAGCTGAATTGTAAATATTTCCGTAATTAATATTTCTCATATTAACCTCTCTATTTATGCTCCCTAAATTCCGCTTGTAACATTTTCGGTTAGATTCTAATTATGTAGGTATGCAAAAGTCTACACGTCTTCGAAAATCTTGGATCGTTTTTATATTTATTGGATGAGTTTATGTATCAGAACAAAAGTAAAATCGAGCATATCGAAAACGGATTTTGAAGTAAAGCTAGTTCGGTTAAATGGAATGCTAGCGTAATACAATCATCCTAACGTGTATATTTTATTAAACTTTCTCTCTCTTTCACACTATCTCATATATATATATATATATATATATATATATCATCATAATCATCATCATGTCGTGCTGCTAGTACGGATATCCCTGACCCTCTCCCGCCACTTCTCCCTATCGTTCATCGCCTCTGGCTGGTCTTCAGGGCTACATCCCGTATTCTCAAAAAGCTGCTGTATGTAAGTTCGAGCTGGTCGTACTGGTTTTGCTCGGCCATATGTGGAGGTCCATCATTTATGAGCACGCCCCTGCTTCTCCAGCAGTGTCCTGCATGTCTGGTTTTTCTAAGTTGGATAGTTTTTGTGATGGGAGTCAGGTGGCCGTATACTTGGTTCCTTGTAGGCCGTTGCCGCCAGGACTTGTTCAATATTGCTCGCTCGCTGAAAGATTTATATATATATATATATATACAGAGTTATAAAATATATTTTACTCCAGGAACCTTCAATAGTCGTTGTAACCTTTGGTTTGTGCAAAAAAAAAAGCATCATAAGATAACAATTTACTTGCCAAGTATTAAATAAACCTTACGAACTCATAATTGAATGCAGCCATATTTAATGAAAGTAACGGTAACTCATATTTGAATGAAGCCATATTTAAACACATATGAAAAAAGTTAGTGATAGAAAAATTGATAGTGGTAACAATTTTAGGATAAAATTAATAGTATCAGTATTACTCTTAATATCATTGGTAATGTAATTACGGTAATGATAATGAATTAGCAATATTTGTAGGAATAATTATTTTGTATTGTTAATTATAAAACTTTTAATAATAAATAATTGTAAAAATATTTATCCTATTTACCAACCCCTACGCTCGAGCAGGATATGACACAAAGTCAATTTTTTAAGCGGAGTTTAACAGGTTTGAATTCAGAGTTTTCCCTCTACTAGACTAGTTGCCTCACCAAGGCTGAAAAACCCAGTCTGTCCAACTATTTACCCATAGCTGGAGGGAGAATAATTAGATTCATACCTTTCCCATGTGTATTAGTGCTATGTGAAATGCAATCAGTCTCGTCCAGGATTTGAACTCGTATCGCCGTGTCCAATTCCTACGACGATAACCATTACACCACGAATATTGTAAAAAATATCAATGAAAGTAACGGTAAATGGAATGGTCGGGTGTTTGGGTTTTATGGCATATCATCAACCTTTGTAGGTTATTTAATGTCAAATCCTTATTTATACAAAACAGTTCTATTTCAAATAATTCAGTTTAGTATAAGTACACAGTTTAAATGTGAGTACACAGTTTGATTAACATGAACATTTTTATTTCAAATTATTCAGTTTATTCAAACAGTTTTTATTCATATAATTCAGTTTCGTATTTGTATAGATGGCACCCTAAATGGTACTACCACTCCGTGTTTTAATGGACTTGATAATAATGGCAGTGAAAAGATACATGGCATTTCCCAAACATCCCGGATTAGAATTTTACCCTCTGATGGTGTAGTGCTATATGAATGACACTCTTTGGTGGGGTGGCTTATCCCTGTGCAGAAATGCAATCGGTGTATCTTACAAACCCAGCCGAAATCATTTGCTACAGAACGCAGTGTGAGTTATTTTCTATTGAACTCGATTAGAACTTATAAGTAAATTAAAGTTGGCGACCCTATTCGAGGGCAACCAGAAGGCTCCCTATTCAATAGCTACTACACCGAGGTGTTGTGGAGGGCGTCACTCCTTTCCATGGATTGCTCCAGTTTACCCTCGATACGTACCTTATATTGCTGAGTGTTAATCAAAGAGGTATCAAGTACCAGTTTTAAAGTCTTTGGTATGACGCGACCTGGGATTGAACCCAGCACTATTCATTGGAAATCATTTACTAAAAAAAGCCTAAATAATTATTTATTAGAGGAATTGATTGGAGAATATTTATAATGAGGTTTTAGTCGAAATCTTTTGCTGTAGGAATACTCGAAAAATTATTTTCTATGAGAATCCATGGGTAATTATTTCTTGAGGATGTTATAAGAATTTTTTTGCAATGAAAAATTAATTGGAAATCACTTGCTATAGAACACGTAGATAATCCATAACTATTGGCAGAGTTTGGAAACCAATTCCTCTAAGTAGACAGTTATAACAATTTACAATAGAAATTGATTGGAAACCATTTAAATGAGATTTTATTTGAAAATTACGTGGGAGTCCACATGGTCCACAGGTTGATGTGCCGGATTGTGACATTATCGTAAGTTTGAACTCCGGTCGAGTTATTACGTCCTTCTTCGGATTAATAATCCCTGGGAAAAGTATAAAACCCTTTACCCCCAATCTATGGTCTTAAATATCTCTAATGTCCTGGAAATATGAATTTAGTCTTGAACAACCCCACAAAGTTAGATATGGCATTAAAGGAAGAAACCAAACAAAGCCGCAACATGTTTGGTTGTGGAGGTGTCCGTGGTGTAATGGTTACCGTTGTAGGAATTGGACACGGCGACTCGAGTTCAAATCCTGGACGAGAATGATTTCATTTCACATAGCACTAATAACCTTGGCAAAGGTATGAATCCAATTATTCTCCCTCCAGCTATCGGTAAATAGTAGGACAGACTGGGTTCTTCAGCCTTGGTGAGGCAACTAGTCTAGGAGAAGAAAAACTCTGAATTCAAACCTGTTAAACTCCGCTTAAAAATCGACCTTGTGTCATATCCTTCCCGAGCGGAGGGGTTGGTAAATATGATAATGCAACCACATAGAACCTAAAATCAAGAACCAAAATCGTTTCGGAGAAATCAATCCATGACATCACACAGTTTGGCTATCCGTGTTCGTCCAAAAAACCTCGAGGTCGACTCCTCCTAGGCAGTTGACTTCATACAAAGACGGAAGATGGGGCAAATACTTCTCGCCTATTCCCAAAGAAACCGTCACTGCCACAATGATGCTAGATAAAAACAAGGAAAGTAAAAGTTTGCTCACCGGATGGAAACACAGAATACTTCGACATTGTAGCAGGTGTGCTGCATACCAGTTTATCATCTGCCAAGACTACGTGCTTAGAACGTCTATAGATTTAATGAAAGTTAACAAAGGAAAGAAGCAGAAGATACCCCGCACAAACAATTATGGACGCACTTCAAGCAAATTCACGTGCCCTCGCCGAATCCCTGTTACATAGCCTGGAACGAGCAACAGACTTCATAGGCTTCAATATCATAAAATAGAATACTTGTGCTTTAATGTGATTTAATCAAAGAGGCAACATCTCTACACTAAACGGGTTTCCTTCGAAACTAACCCTCACCGACCTTGGAAGCAGCGTCTCATCAATCGAGAGAGACTTCAACACGCGACTAGCAAAGGCAGGGACAGTTACGATAATCTATCGATCATATGGAGGTCAAACCTGATTGATAAAGTGAAACCCATTTTTTTCCCAAGCAGTGGTTTGTGTTGATACTGCAATATATGAGCACTATATGGACTCTATCTAAACATTTGGAGAAAAAGCTTGACAGCAATTACACCAAATGCGAGCTGTATTGAACTAGTCCCCAAGGAAACAACCCACAAAACGGTCACCTCAGAAGTACGTCACTTATGAGTTCATCTTTACTTCTCCAGCAGTGTCTGGTTCTTCTAACTTGGATAGCTTTCGTGATGGGTGGTAAGTGGCCATACAGCTGCTGTTTTATGTGGTGTTGCCTCCAGGACTTGTTCAATAGTGCTCGCAGCATTCTTCTGTAGTTGCCGTCAGGCTTTTTCTCCATACGTTTAGTTAGCGTCCAGATAGTGCATCCATATAGCAGTTTGAAAAAAAAAACTGTGTTTCATTTTATCTGTCAGGTACCGAGACTTCCATCTGACCGATAGCTCTCCATGTCTTTGCTAGTCGCGTGTTGATGTCAGTCTCGGTTGATGAGACACTGCTTCCTAGGTAGGTGAACTTGTACATAATTTCAGAGAACAACCGTTTTGTGTGTAGATGTCACCTCTTTGATTAAAGCACATATATTCCGTCTTGTGTGTGTTGATATGGATGCGTATACCTGCAGCTGCTCCTTTCAGACTTTGTAGCATGTTTTCGTCTCAGGTGTGTTTATTTGCCAATTTAGTTATATTAAACCCATGGATAGGACCCTATCAGGTGCTCACACTCCAGACCAGAGTGGACCAGGGATCTATAACAACGAAGGGGTGCTCCGCAATAACCAAAGCTCCCGCATCACAAGAACCTCAACATCAGTTTATTTATTGTCTTATCCAATACGCTATTTTTCAGAGGTACAGTAGGTGTATTCTTTTTT
>OY757904.1:28608011-28623011 GCA_963585895.1 Sepioteuthis lessoniana
AAGACGACGTTGAAAAAATTTCAGTTGTATCAATGAATCCTGTTGGCACACAAAATCGCTTCCAAGATATCACTTGGGTGTATTTTTGAGAGTGCAGTAATATCCTAAGCAACCTGGTAAGAAAATCAATTTTACACGCACAAAAGTTATTGGAGGAAGTAAAGACGATGTGCTTAGTTACAAGCTTGTATAAAACGATGCGCATGAAGTCTCACTGTTGCATACTAACAGGATAAATGAAGAAAAGAGAATCAGGAAAGAGTAATACATGTTCACGAAGTGGAATATCCTGATACGCATATATATATATATATATATATATATATATATATATATATATATATATATATATGGGGGTGTTGGTGTGTGCGGAAGGGAAAATCACCGTTTATACTTTTATATGGTTGAGAGCTGGAGTATATGGCTGCTTTTTGTATGTCAGTATGGTTTGGCAACATGTGGGATTATCTTTGTAATGATGCAATTCCGTGGCTATATGGATAAATCTGTCTCACGTATACTGATTCTGCAATTGTTTATATACCGATAATTCTAATTTACTCCTTTCACTCTCTATCTTATCTCACACTATGGCTCTCTCTAATATATATATACATATATATATATATATATATATATATATATATATATATATAGTGTGAATATAAATATCTATTCATATATTCATCACTAATATAACCCCTCATTCCTGATGATGGTTCAGTAGAACCGAAACGCTATAGTACCGACTTTGTTTCTCAATAAATCTCTCCCTTTACTTGGATTACCATGTTATCATTTTTTCTTTACAAACTGTCGTATTATTTTCTTTCATTCTGTCCCATTGAGTAAGAAGATCCAAACCCATTCTCCCACTCCGATATCTCATATGTATACATCAAGATGGTTTGCAGATGCAAAAACTCACTCGAAAACAAGAAGACTCTTATAACCAACAATATACTAGAAAAAAAAATCATACCTCCCAGCATGTCCAACGTTCTTCGTCCATCTTTACATTTCCTGGATTACATAAGTATTTGCCTTGAGGCATGTATTCGTGTTTTGGGATTTTCCCAGGCATATATGTTTGAAGAAAGAAAAACAGACTTATAGGATTTGAACTTCGTCGAAAACAAGGAATGATTCGAAATCCATCTCGAGGAACATACGGAACGTGGATACTGCACAATATTTCTAATTAGTCAGCTGATGTCGTTTAAAGCAACAAACGCTGATTCATAGATTAAACGGCCAAACTTTATCGTCATGAATAGCCAACTTTTTCGTGTTATACATATTTTCCAAAGTTTTTACATATTCTTTATACTTTTTACTTATCCATCGTTAACCTAACATCACTAATATAACCCCTCATAGCCCTGATGATGGTTCAGTAGAACTGAAACGCTATAGTGACGACTTCGTCTCTCAATAAATCTCTCCTCCTAATTGGTTTACCATGTTATCAATTTTTCTTTACAAACTGTCAGATTAAAATTCATTCTTTTCTTCCATATATATATATACATATATATATATATATATATATATATATATATATATATATATATACAAACAAGTTTTGTTAAATACGATTGAACAATATTTGGTAAATATTTTAAATTATATTTTTTCAAATAACCTTCTTGTTTTTCTTTTGCCGGGATCTAGATAGTAAAGGAATTGTCCAATATCTTTTGCCCAAGCGCTTCCTTGCTCATCATCAGAGGTACTGTTGTTTCGAGTTAACAGTTTGAGCATTTTTTTTTCTATTTTAATTATTTGTAACGTATTATTGCTGCCTGAATATACACTATTCAATTTATATATACATACATACATACATACATACATATATATATATATATATATATATATATATATATATATATATATATATATATATATATATATATATATATATATATATATATATAGCCATATTTTCTTAAGAACACATTACACCCATTATTGAGGAATCTTATCTCTCGGCAAAAGATATAGTTGGTTTAGTCTATGCCCCACCGGAAAGGTGTATATACGCTCTTGAGTGTTGTCCCTATGAACTGCTGTAAATGCCATTTGTGATACCTGCGAAACTTTATTTCCCTTTTCTGAGATAAGTCTGACACGATAGTAGGAGATTTTTTTTTTTTAGTATTTTTTGTGAACTTCGTTATATAACGTTAACCCAAGTCTCTTTTTTTCATATTAAGCTCATCATATTATGAAGATTTTACAAAACACACACACACACGCACACACACACACGCGTATATATATATATATATATATATATATATATATATATATATGCGTGTGTGCACGGGTGCGTTTATGTGTATGTATGTGTGCGTGGATTATACTCGGGAGATACGTTTTTGTTTCAGACACTAATAGATTCGATTTACGAGTGCGCACTTTCGGGAGTTTTTGACTAGGCTAGTGAATTTAAAACTTTCCAGCGTATGGATGGGTGTGAACATGTTTGCTTTCTCCAGTCAGAGAATGGATGCCTTTGTTCACCAAATAATCGCTGATAGTGATTTAACTAGCAGTTCTGCTGGACAATTACCGGAACGAAAGAAGAGGAAAAAAAATAAAAAGTCGGTTTGTGGAAACCTTAATCGGGAGATTAGCATATTTCGCAGAGACAAAAAGTGCTCGAGGAGATAAAGTCACTTATAAAATATTGGAACGTAGAGATGGTTTAAAAAAATTGTTAAAATAATTAACAAAAAAAAACAGTAAAAAAGGCATACAAAACTAGCAGACGTAACCCGGAAGATCAAACATTTACAAAATCTTTTATTCATATAAATTGATCGATCTTTATTCAGCTACCAAATGTTCCCTGATATACGGACAATTTGAAAATGCTTACATTTCTATGGAAGTTCCTTCATGATATTATGTTTTAAAGCCTCTGCCTATTCACTATCCCTATCAAAATATTTTCCCCCAGGTGGTCTCAGTAATAACGTTTCAGTTTGTCTGTTCAATAAACTCCTATGGAAACGTTTAGTTTTGTTGAGTACACAACACATGTCTTGTACAAAATAATTTTAATTGTTGCACCATTGTAGGATCTAATTGATGACTACCCCGGGAAATTCACCCATTATCAACAAGTTTTTGTGTTTTTCCAATGAACAGATTATTTGTTATTTGCTTGATAGCAAAAGGAAGGTAATTTTCTTGTAATAACAAAAGGGGGAAATTTAGGGGCTGACTTTAAAGATAAGCAAACCCTTCCCTAATATATCTGTATGACAAAAGTAGATCATTTTACATCTATATCGTTATATAGAAGCTTTAATGAATATGTAGATAATAAAGAAAGTGATTGATAGCTTTATATATCTGAACTAGAAACCAAAGCCAAATAAAAAAAAGAAAGGAAGGAAGCTAGATGTTTAGATGATAAAAGGCAAAGAAAATTACATCCATACCAGTTACCTTATATCTATCCAACTCAAACTTAAGTTTATTTTATAAAGTTGTAATCTCCAGAAAGTTGTTTCCTCTCATTTATAGTACATTTCCATAAAGAGACATAATAAACTTTATATGAATCAGTTCTCACCATTTAGCACATGTCAAATTGAAAATAATGTATATACATCAAATGACTTTGACACAGCATATGTTCTGTGAATTGAAAAGAGAATTGATTTATTAATAGAATCATGGCGTACAGGCAAAAGGCATATTCTGCGAAAAGGAACGTTATGTTTTAACCTAAATATACGAGGAAATGTTTTCACTCAGAATCAACGTGTGGAATTCAGTGTTTCTTTTAGTGTTACTAAAGACAAAAAAAAAAAAAGAAAGAAAAGAGGAACGCGCAAACAGAAATAACATATGTTAAACGTGCTCTTTTTTTTTTCTTTTACAAAGCCCACAGGGATTTTACTTTTGAAGGATCGCTTTGAATACAAGTCTGTAGCACGTACTCCTATACTACAAGCCACAAATACACACTAATATATATATATATATATATATATATATATATATATATATATATATATATATATATAAGTGTGTGTGTGTGTGTGTACAGATGTTTGTAAGCCTAAATAAAGGTAAGCAAGCAAAAAGCAATTTATAATATCGAGATCTTTCTATGAAATAAATAATTCAAAATGATATAGCCTATAAAAATCATATAACTATAAAGATATTCTCAGGTAATTATAGGTTGTAAATGTCTTATTATAAGCCTTTCACAGGAAGATAATTTTTGAATCCTTGTCGAACGGGCGAAATATTTTCATAAATTTGTCAAAATAGAATGTTCGAAAAAGTAATTTAATTATATATATATATATATATATATATATATATATATATATATATATATATATATATATATATATATATATATATAAGTGTGTGTGTGTGTGTGTTTAAGAATGTCGTTCTATGTCTTCTATGCTTCGCACTGACTTTAGATTTCCTATACACTATTCAAATTTGTATGGACCTAAACTGCACAGTAATTTAGACAAAAGTCTGAATTAATTTTTTTAGTTTTATAAGAAATGGTTGTGTGTTGCTACTATAAATAATCAGCAATGCAACTCTGTGTGAGTATAAGAATTTTCTGAACGACCACTCACCCAAAAACACACACATAGTCATCCACATATAGACTGTTTAGTTTTATCACAACTCTTCAGTGTGACTAGACACGTTAGACGCTTGAAGCTGGAATCCAAACCCGCCCAACATTACAATAGACTTAATATCATACCACTTAATCGACTAGGGGACCATGTCAGCGCGGAAATTATAAATCATTATGTAACCGCTGTCGTTTGCTTACATTTTTATCCCTTGCCGGATACCAGAGTGTTCAATTCATTCGAAGAGCTTTGCATTATGCAAGTGGCCGCCATATATATATATATATATATAAGAGAGAGAGAGAGAGAGAGAGAGATCACCAACACATTGTAAGATGCCACAATGCTTATATGGTTAAAGTAGTTGACTACAATCGGTTAGAAAACATTCTGATAAAACATTCACAGTCTTCGGCCAACTCCTGATAGTGCTACGTCCATAAATGTTCGTCTAATTCGTGGCAGATAGAATGTTAATGGTACTATTTACCAACCCCTCTGCTCGGGCAGGATATGACACAAGGTCAATTTTTAAGCGGAGTTTAACAGGTTTGAATTCAGAGTTTTCCTTCTCCTAGACTAGTTGCCTCAACAAGGCTGAAGAATCTAGTCCGTCCTACTATTTACCCATAGCTGGAGGGAGAATAAGGGGGTTCATACCTTTCCCAAGGGTATTTGCCCGAAAGTGAACATAATAGCGCGACTGGAGTACGAACTCGCGTACTACGATTCCGCAGTTCATCGCTTTAACCATTACACCACGAGGACACCCCTACATGTTAATGGTGCACAAGAATATGGTGTCTTTAATGTCACTGTATTCTTTATTTGAGCATGTATTTATTGGTAAGTTTGATCTAATATTCTAAACGTTCTATTGAGTGAACTTAAACAAAACGATGAGGTTGTAGTTTAATTTTCATTCAAACACACACACACACACATGCACGCGCAAGTATCTTTACATATATATATATATATATATATATATATATATATATATATATAGATTCATATGTGTGTGCTGGTTTAAAGAAAATTAAACACCAATGCCATCATATATATATATATATATATATATATATATATATATATATATATATATATATATATATATATATATACGAGTTTAATTTAATAAACGAAAAGTGTTTTTGAAAGAAAGAATTGTTTTAAATGTAATTTTTTTCTATAAATCTTTATTCTGCATTGTTCAGGATTGATTTATCAGTGAAATGATTTTTGATACGGCGAAAAAGTATTTTAATCCTATATTCAATTTTATGGTATTTAAAGTAGTGATAAATCAGATTGCTCCACGTTTGGACAGTGTACTCATCGATTGAGCTGAGGTCTCTCATCAATTCTTTAGTGACTGAAAAGTGCAAATGATGAAAATTTACAGAAGAATGTGTGATTCATATGGATAAGCATGTTTTGATCAAAAATACGTGCAAATGGACTAAACATGTGAATATCGCAATCAGTTTTAATCAAAAAGATAGTTCATGAAATAAAAACTCACTGACAATAAGATAAAAAATCAATTTTCGGGCGGAGCGATCAATAAAGAATGTCAGGTTGAGAGTCTGCTAGAACATAAAACCCACCGTCCTTTTTGGTTTGGTTTCTTTGTTTTAATGGCATATGAAACTTTGTGGGTTATTTAATACCAAAGCTAGCTTTTTAGAAGAACAGTAGTGATACTATCTAACACATAGCTGGGAGGAGAAGGAGGTTCATACCTTTCCCAAGGGTATTAGTCCGAAAGTGAACCTAATAGCGCAACTGGATTTCCAACACACATACTACGATTCCGAAGTTCATCTCTTTAACCATTAGACCACGTGGACATCCCCGCGTCATTATTAATTTTTTCAAAGCGTACAACTTTAAACATTGCTTCGTATTGACATCTACTTTGGCAAAAGCCATTTTTATATTGATTAACCAATATATATATATATATATATATATATATAGAGAGAGAGAGAGAGATGCAGGTGACTCTAAAAAAACAGAACCCATATTACTTCTACAAAAATATGTGTTCTGTTTTTTTTGGGTCACCCTGTACAAATGATTATGAGAGACTCAAAATTAGACATTGATTTCTCAGATCTAAAATTCCTCACAACTTTAAGTTTTATAAATGGTATGTGGACTGGGTAAGTTGGTGAGGAATTTTTAGTAGAAGACGATCTTCTTCTGTTCAATGTCCTTGGAATTTCAAGTCAATAGTTTTAGACATTTAAGAAAAGCAATCGGATTACTTTTTTGTTTCTTTTTGTTTATTTTTTCTTTTTTATTTTGTTGTTGCTGTTGGTGGTGTGTTTGGTTTAATTTGATATTAACAGATGTGCAATTACTCTTTTTCCTAAAATTCCTAATTCTTCCCTAAAGTAATTGAATTTTTTAAATGCATCTGCTATTTTGTATTAAATGCCAATCGGTTGGCAAAATAGTTTCGATATTGGAGGAAAATTAATTAAAACAGAGTTAAATTTGCTCTGTTGAATTTATTTTCTTTTTCGCTATTACCAGATCAAATCCGGCTCCCGTTTTCACTAAGGGAATTAATTCATCAACGTTTGATTCTCTAAAGAACAATGAAAACGTTAAATAACTTTTTTTTTTTTAAATCGACTTTTTATTATCATTATGTAGGATCTGATTATAAGCAGATCGTTGAAAGGTGATATAGGTTTGGGGAAATAATCAGAATCTTAATTAATATTCTGATTTCAAATGAAAAGAAAGGAAGAAAAAAGAATTTTAAAGTCATGACAAGTAATTTAAATGAACATAGAACGACGCATATTAAAAGTAATACTGAGTAAGTAAAGAAAAGGTGTGTGAATATAGAGAGAATAGAAAAGAAAAAAAGAAATAAGAAATTATACGTTGTGAGAATATAAAGAGAAAGAACGCGACGAAAGGAAAGATGAATCATTTACAAATCCCAAAGGTGCGATAGATTTACCAGAATATTCTGAGACGAAATGAAAAAAAAAAAAATTAAAAAAACATCAGCAGCATCCACAATAACAACAACAATACCAACAGTAGCAACAAAAACCATGAAGTGAAGAAGCAAAAAGATGTTTATTTAGTTGAAAATATTATTCAAAATATATTGAGAAATTAAAACTGGAAATGAACCCGAAATAACAGTAATAATAATAATAATAATAATAATAATAATAATAATAATAATAATAATACCTCGACCTGCCTCGAGAATTGAAAATACTGTGGAACATGAAAGTAACGACTGTGCCAATTGTGATTGGTGCGTTAGGCACAATATCAAAAGGATTATTAAAAGGCCTTGAAGACTTGGAAGTTGGCGGACGGGTAGAGACTATCCAAACGACAGCATTGCTAAGAACGGCCATAATCCTGAGACGAGTCCTGGAGACTTGAGGAGACTTGCTGTCACTCAAACTCCAGGGAAAAACCATCTGCTAACACTGATATGAAAAACTGTAAGGGAGTAAATAATAATAATAATAATAATAATAATAATAATAATAATAATAATAATAATAATAATAATAATAAGAAGAAGAAGAAGAAGAAGAAGAAGAAGAAGAAGAAGAAGAAGAAGAAGAAGAAGAAAGAAAGTGAACAGAATGTTAAATACTTGATACAGAACTGAAAAAATTATGGAACAAGAAGGTGACAATGATACCAGTCATGATTGATACTTTTGGTACAGTCACCTAAGGATTATTTAAGGGACTGGAGGACTTAGAGGTCCGAGGAAGAGTGAAGAACATCCAAACTACAACATTATTGAATACTAAGAAGAGAACTGGTGACTTTAGGAGACTTGATGACACTCAAACTCCAGTTAAAGTCCATCAACTAAAACTGATGTGAAAAAACTCTCGATGAGTAAATAATAAAAAAGCTGTCGAACATGAAAAAGACTATTGTACCAATTGTGATAGGTGCTTTTGGCACAGTAGCTAAAGTATTATTAAAGGCCCAAGAGCACATGGAAGTTGGCGGACAAGTGGAGACCATCCAAACGATAGCATTATTGAAGACAGCCAGAATACTGAGAAGAGTCCTGGAGACTTGAGGAGACTTACTGTCACTCAAACTCCAGTGAAAAACAATCAGCTGACGCTGATGTGAAAAAACTCTAAAAGAGCATATAATAATAATAATAATAATAATAATAATAATAATAATAATAATAATAATAATAATGATTATAATAATAAAGGAATATAAGACTAGACATGACAGGGTCGGCAAGGTGATCCACTGGGAAATATGCAATAAATTTAAATTTTACAATACAAAAAATGCTATATGCACAACCCACCACCTGTCTTAGAAAATAATGCACATAAACTCCAATGGGAGTTTGACATAAACACGGATCACCTAATCTCGGCCAGAAGTCTAGACTTAATTATAATCAACAAAAAGAAGAGAACTTCGCAAAATTGTCGACTTTGCTGTCCCGGCTGACCATAGAATGAAATTAAAAGAATGTAATAAGACAGATAAGTACCTTGACCTTGCTATGGAATTGAAAAAAATATGGAACATGAAGGTGACAATTATACCAATTGTGATTGGTGCGTTTGGCACGGTAACTAAAGGATTATTAAAGGGCCTGGAGGATTTGGAAGTTGGCGGCCGAGTGGAGACCATCCAAACAACAGCATTATTGAAAACGGCCAGAATACTGAGAAGAGTTTCGGAGACTTGAGGAGACTTGCTGTCACTCAATCTCCAGCGAAAGACCATCAGCATCAGCTGATGTGAAAAACTATAATGAGTAAATAAATAATGATAATATGAGAGCAAAAACTTTTGGATATGATAGATAATGTTATTTCCTAGAGAATCGGCATATCCGTTGCATGCCAAATGAAAGTCCTTGGAATCCATTCACGATTTATTTTGTATCTGTTCTTTGAACAGAATAACGTGTCCACGAACAATGCCAAAGGAGAGTAAAGGCACTTGTCTGTTTTACTTTCCATTATCAGTAAAGCTTTTTTTTTTCCATTTTCGGATTAAATATACTGACAGTATTCCCTGAAGAGTTGTTAGACGCAGCTAAATGGCGTTTCCTGTGCATGCCACTAAATTGTATACGATGGGGAATTTCTTGTTCAATATATCCGAAGGGTGCAGACTATTGTTTTCATTGCTATTAATCCCAGATCCACTTTGACCCGAATTGTAAGTAACCGTTAAGGTCTAATATATGGGTCTAATAGCTCTTTTTAAAATACTAGTAATCAATGGGAACATATTACAAAAATATTTTAAGGACCAGTTACCTTAAAAAGTTAAAAATATAAACGTACATTGAATATGATTCCCTAGTATGGCATCCCTCTAAAAACTCAATCATTCAATCAACAGTCACCTCACTGGTCACTGAAGAGATACACGGAATTTCTACAATAACCAATCAGTCTGCTAGACAATTTTGCCAAACGCTTTTCTAACGATTGAATGAATGCTGGTAACGTAATTTAAATAAAGACATATATGAGAAAGTGACGGAGAGAAATCAGAGATGAATTGGTAGGGGAAGAGGTTAAGAGAATTTATATGTGAGTATGCGTTTATGAGAGAGAGAGAGAGAGAGGGAGGGAGGGAGGGAGGGAAAGAACGAGAGAAAGACATAGATAGATAGATAGATAGATAGATAGATAGATAGAGAAAGAGAGAGAGAGAGAGTTGGAATGAATTGTGAAAATAAAGAATAAACATGTACATGTCTCTCCAGGAGAAAAGATTTGGAAGTGGGAAAGTGCAAGAAACGTAGAAGGAGGGATAAAGAATGAAAGCGGATTTAAATGAAGAAAGTGAAAGCTGCGGCATATTTGGCAACGTTCATTTAAGTGTCAACGCAGTGAATCTTGGTGAATGTTCAATTTAATGCCAGTTTCAGTCAGCGAGCTTTTCAATTCCATAATTAATTTTAGAGTTGCGTTGTCAGATTTGGCCTCGACATTTTAATTGATTGTCGACCAAATTCTGGGGAACTTTTATCCGCCCGCTGCAGACACCAGCAGCTCATCAGATAAAAACATAGATCACTCCCATTACCATCATCTGGATTTCTCAAGGATGGGGAATCTTATTTGAAGATACATGAAGTATCTTTTAATCTTGGAAAGTTTTGGAAACAAAGAGAAGGAAATGTTGACGGGTCCCCATCTCTATTGAGCAATTTTAGCATTGGTATATGCACTAGAATAAGTGAGTTGAATAACAAGGTGATTATTCTTGAAGAATATTTATGTTTCATTTCAGTTCAGATGAATACTTGGTCCGTCTCGATAATTTTGGATGTACATCGTACATGTATATGCTCGTTCAGCGTTGTCAAATTAAAAACTGAAACCTTTTTATCAACTCCTTAGAGAAGCGTATTATAATTAAGACAAAAATATATTGAAACTATATAATAGTTGGTGCACTTCCTTCTTTAAATGAAAAGGAAGGAACAAAAAAAAGCGAATGATAATTTTCGTCTAAGAAAGTAGAGAGCTTTTATCGGAAGCGAAGCAAGTATTCATTTTCATTGGCCGGGGGACATAAGAATAGCTGTTTCCGGGCTGTTAACGCTACATGATAAAAAGTTGCGAGGGAAGAGACATCACAAGTCCCGTTGGCGCATTTTACCATATAGCCACCTGTACATAGATGGATATAGAGGTACTCTAAGTTAAACGGGTTTTGTCGCAGGAAATGGAATTGGTTTCCCGAGTTCAAATACTGGACGAGGATGTTTGGGAAACCTTTTGCGATAATACTCTAGGGATGTTCTCTTTTTCCGCAACCAGCTATTGTTAAATACTTGCAAAGACTTAGCTATACTGCCTTATTTTGGCAACTAGTCAAGGAGAAAAATAGACTCTGAAATTAAAATAGCTTTACTTCACTATATATATAGATATATATAACTAAGTAATTTCATTATTAAATATTCTATAATTATACTGGTGTGGAAATTCCAGATAATAAAATTTGCCAAAAAATTTTTTACACAAACTGGTATCTGGGGAATAAATTCCATAAAACAAAGAATAGACAAAATGTACGCGTACTACTTGAAAAATTATCAAATAACATCGCAATGCCTAGCCAAAAAAATAATAAACAACGACATAATTCCTCAAACTAAATATAAGAGTGCTCAATACACTAAGTAGACTGAAATATAGATTCTATACCCTTAACTCCCCCACCTCTATCAGGACCGAACAGAAGTTCAATATATATATATATATATATATATATATATATATATATATTCTCACGCACAACACAACAATATTAGAACATCAAAATAATAAACAAAAACTACAGATTCTTTAAGCACTACACATTAGAAACATGCAACCGACACTTAAGAGAATTAATTTTCAAACCAGAGCTAATGTACTTAAATGTCTTTCGCTACTGACACTATTTATCGAAAACCATTTAAAAGCAAACGCTATATACTCCAACTTTAAAGACGTTCTTACATAGTAGTAATGCAAAAACAAACGTTACATCAATTTTGTAATAGAAACTCCCCTGATGATGACCCAAAGTCGGGCAGAAAGTACTAGGGATATTTACAATTATGGAAAATGCATCATTCAATTCCCGCCAAATACGATAAAAGTAATACGCCAATACGAACGGATCAAAAAGAAAATATGTAGACAGAAAATATCTATTATGTTCAACAAAATTTGCATATATATATATATATATATATATATATGGTCGGTGGGTTGGTTTGTGTTCGCTTGTAGCTTGTCTATGCATTCGTACGTATGCATTAGGCTAAACTAATAACTCCACAGTTTGATCCTATTTACCCAACCCCTCCGCTCGGGCAGGATATGACACAAGGTCAATTTTTAAGCGGAGTTTAACAGGTTTGAATTCAGAGATTTTCTTCTCCTAGACTAGTTGCCTCACCAAGGCTGAAGAACTCAGTCTGTCCTACTATTTACCGATAGCTGGAGGGAGAATAATTGGATTCATACCTTTCCCAAGGGTATTAGTGCTATGAATGAAATCATTCTCGTCCAAGATTTGAACTCGTGTCGCCGTGTGCATTTCCTACGACGATAACAATTACACCACGGGCACTCCACAGTTTGATAAGCTGTTATTATTTGAATTATCAAAATTTCACTGCAGTACAGTACTTCTGTGTAAAAAAATTGAAAATGTTAGTTATCATTCGTTTAGCAATGTAGTAATATACTTTAATTGGTGATAGGAGACGTGCCGTATATCTATTTAATGCAATACAACATGCGTTATTCCCTCGAGTCATACATGACAATCTTTGATCATGTTAGTTTGTAGAATACGGAAGTATTAGGAAGACATGATGTTATTTGCATTGATAGGACATTCTATGTTTTATTGGGATAAGGAAAAATAATCAATGACCAAATCAAGATGGATGTGGAATTTTTATTTTAGCTTATCTTATATTCTGATTTCCTTATTTATTTATTTATTTATTTATTGGCACAGCTAGAATTCAAGCATAAATCACTTTGTTTTATGCTGTAGAAATTTGGGAAGTGCGTATATGTAGCTGTGAAGAAAAAATACCATTATTAGTCCAGTAATTTTGAAAAAATTAAAATATTGTTATTTTTGTTATCAAACATAATTTAATCAGTAGAAATTATGAAATTATTAAGCCGAGATTTATGATCTCATGCTGTCATTGTACTAATATATACAGAACCGTTTGTATTGTTACGGTTATAGTCGAAGGAAATGGACTCGTCGAGTCGGATTAAATACTGGAATAGGCTGTTTGCTTTTCTCATTGCACTTACGTTTTTGGGTAATGCGTGAATAGTAATGTTCTACCTGCAGATTTATTGGTTTGCTTTAGTTTTATGGCATTATCGGTCTTTTGATACCAAATCTATTCTTATAAATAAAAACAGTTCAATTTCAATCAATTCATTTTGGTTTGGCTTGTTTTTGGCATAATAACCATTGTAGGTTATTTAATAGTAAATCTATTTTCATTAATCGAAACAGTTCAATTTCAAACAATTCAATTTAGTAGGAGTACATAGTATACATGTTAAGAATTGATCTATTTCAAGCTACTCCATGTAGTCAACTTAGTTGAATGGTTCCAAATATCGATATATATCACTAACATTTCAATTAAACATCAGTAGTTTATTTGCATAGTTATATGTCAAAACAGATCCATTTCAAACAATTCTGCTTAGCATAAGCTCGCTGTTTATTGCGATTTTACCCATTGATAGGACCCTACCCGGTGCTACCACTCTGTGCCAGCGTGGACCTAATAGCGATGCCAATAAAAGGGTACTTTGCATTTCCCAAAACTCCGAATTACTCGAGCCTCACTATCATATTGTTTAGTTTCATATCCAGGACATTCTTTTGGACAGTCTTACTCCTGTGTAGAGATGCAGTCGGAGTATTCTACAGCCCCAACCTACTGGGACGTACAGATTTGAGTAATTTTCGAGAAGAGAAAACTCTTTAACCTTCCTATAGCGTTTGCTCTTGGACGAGAACAACTCTGAATTCCAACCTGTTTATGTCTTCCCAAAAAAATGATCCTTTGTAGGATCCTGCATGTGTGGAGGGGGTGGGTAAATATATACCTCGGATTCCTGTTAATAGGTCCACATCAAACATGATGTCATCAAAGTCAATAAACAATTGATTTGATCAAGCAGATAAATATTTTATCAGTGAAACGAGAGACATAACTTGGTCAATCTGGTGATAGTTTGATTTTTAGAGTTTAGTTAAATTAAGTTAATTTATGTCACAAGCTAAAAGAATTGTTTATCTGCGGATTCGTTTTTTTTTTAAAAACAAATATGCATAAGTTTATTATATATTGGATCACGATAAAATCAAAACATATTATTAAGCATTATTAAATGCAATTTCTACAGTATTTCAAATCTGTGATAAAAAATACGAACATATAGCAGTCCAAAAATAAATAAACCTCTAAAAATTTTTGGAAATAAAAATTGGGTACGATCGTCTTAATTCTTAAAATCCTTCTTAAGCCATCAAAACGTTTTCTTCATATCTTATTACAATTGGAATGATCTTTGTTCAAGCTAGAGAGGATGAAATTTTCAACTTACCTATCTTTATATATCTGTAGCTGAGAAGAATATATTTAATTGGTAGGCATGTACATTTATTGGTGAATATGCATTGCTATATGTAAGGAGAATTGCACATATTCAGAGAGGTGTTAGTATTTATCTATGTATGAATGTTCGGCCCAAATTAGGGTATATTCATCCTGTTGGAATATCAGGGCAGTTCAACCAAAAGAAAGACA
>OY757904.1:28628011-28658011 GCA_963585895.1 Sepioteuthis lessoniana
GAATCTTATGAAGATTCTTAAGTACACAAGAATATAATGTAATTATAATGTAAATATAATCGAATGAAGAATCTGACATTTTGAAAATAGAATATAAGGAAGAATAAAATACAATGAAAATTTCAGCGGATGATTGAGTGAAAATAAAAGAAATCTAAAAGATGGATAAATACTTAAACTTTGCTTGAGAACTAAATAGTACGTGGAATATATGGGTGACAGTGCTACTAATAGTTGTTGGTGCTCTAGGAACAGTCATTAAAGACAGGAAATAGAATTGGAAAAGATGGAAATCGGAAGAATAATCAAAACAATTTAGACTACAGCCTGGTTGAGATCGGCTTGAATACTGACTAGAGTCCTGGAGGCCTGAGGAGTGCTTCTATCATTCAGATTCAAGTGAAAATCCACCCGCTAAAGCTGGTGTGAAAATTCACAATGAATAAAATAATAAATGGAAAGCAGAAAATTACAAATGTCGGAGGGAATAGAACTACGAAATCGAGAAAAAAATCAGAACGCTGGAAGAAAAGGAAACTTACAAATAGATTGGAACATTGGAAGTGGACACCATCAAACATACGGAGATGAAGGAAAAAGAAATGCCAGAGGAGAACGAGAAAACTACTCGAAACCAAACTACATAGCAGAAACCTCATCAAAGGGATTAATACCAGAGCTGTACTCCGAGCAAGATATTCAGAACCATTCTTAAAGTGGACGAGAGAAGTACTTCAATAAATGGAACAGAGAACAAGACAACTCATGACGATGCATAAGACCTTACACCTCAAAGATAATGAGGAAAAAACTGAATGTGTGAAGAAAAAGAAGGACCATGATGACTCGCCAGTGTTAAAGCTAGCGTTGATGCATCGATAAAATGACTAGAAGATTATATTTTAAAAATGCGAAGGGAGACAGATTACAGTGACAAGAAACATTACTGACAACACAAGCAACAGCAGATTAAAAATGACATGGAAACAAAACTGGGGAAAAAACAAGTGTGTGGACATTTCAAGCGACAAACAAGCAAAATCTCACACGAGAAAACTTGGACGTGGCTCAGAAAGGGAAACCTTAAGAGAGAAACTGAATCATTTTTGATAGCAGCATAGAATAACACCATGAGGACTAGTGGTGTCAAAGCAAGAATAAGCATGATGCAAAAAATGGCTGTTGTAGGTTATGTGGTGATAGAGACAAAACGATCAATCATATAAAGGAACTCTTCAAATTAGTTCAAAATACAGTAAGCCAAGAAAGAACAGGATGGGGAAATGTGATCCGCCGGGAATTGTGCTGAAATTTAGATTCGACCATACAAACAAATGGTATATGCGCAACCCAGAATCCGTCCAAGTAAATGAGAAGCACAAATTTCTAAGGGATTTTAAGATATGAACTGATCACCTAATCACGGCCAAACGATCAGTCCTAGTGATAGTCAACAACAAAAAAAAGGAGAATCTGCCGAATAGTGGACTTCTGCCGAGCATGCTGATCAAAGGGAAAAACTAAAGGAAAGCGAAAAGTCTGCTAAGTACGTAGATCTTACTAGATAACTGAAATAACTATGGAATATGAAGGTGACGGTGATATTAATTGTAATTGGAACACTCGGAACGGTCACCAAAGTATTGGTTCTAGGACAGGAAGATTTGGAAATAAAAAGACGAGTGGAGATCACCCAGACTACATCTTTCTTGAGATAGGCCAGAATGCTAAGAAGAGTCCTGTAGACTTGAGGAGACTTGCTGTCACTCAAACTCCAGTGGAAAATGATGAATTAACGTTCATGTGAAGAACTCTTAAACGAATAAGACTAGTTATAAAAATACATATATTATTATCGAATGATAATATATATTATGATATTTTAATCAGTGTATAATAAAAGAAAAGAATATATAATAATGTTTCCTAATATAAAAATTTACTGTCATATGGTAGTAAGTATTCCGATCTATTGCAAATAATTTTCAAATTCATCTATTTGACGTATCGATGGGTAATGGCAATGAATGGATACCTCACACTTCCCAGGGCTGCTGAACTGTAGCCCTTTCTTCAGTTTGGCGTCATACACAAGACACTCTTCTCCTTTAAGATTTGCATCATCTATGAAATAGATAGGATATTGCTGCGATCACTTGTGGTGCAAATAGATATTACCATTCTTTTTTAGCAATGTCATGTGCACGGCGTTGAATATATACTACTATTCATTGAAATTATTGTTTCTACGATTTAAAAAAAATTGTGGGTTTGTGAAACTCTTACCCCGCCACCAGGTAAAAGATAGGATAGAGAAGAAATTTAACGCACCTGCATGGTATTATGGATGTTTTCCTTACAGAAAAATGAACACTCCACTCCTTTTCTGGTTATATTCTTGTTTTTAATTCATCACGGAATTATACAAAATAAATTAAGATTAGTTTTGGTTTAATGCTTATTGACTTGAAAATAGACACGTCAACACTTCTCGGGGTTTGCAATTGGTCTCTTAAAATCCGTGCTTATATAATTTCCTTACCTTATGATTACGTAGTGAAACGTCAGTTAAATAATTTAGTCATTGCTAAGTCCCAACATATCAGCTGATACTACAGAATCATTTATCTTAGAATATTAATTACTTGTTGATTCTAAAACAAACTGTACACTTTCGAATTTGGTTATTGTTATATGCTTGACATCACCAAGTAAAAGAAATGCCCACTCAAGTTTTGACTGTTATCACAATTGAAATCTCGAAACTTTAAATTACAGTTTTAACTAAAAAAAATAATTCAACTAAAATAATTATCTGGAATCCTTAATTATTCTACATGAAAGATATTAGCAAAAAATGAAATGTAAATACCCTTCACATAGATTTGAACTCAAATCGTCAATCAATGATGACCATTAAGACAAACATTCACCATGTGTGGGTATGCGTATCTATGTATATGTTTGTATATATACGTGTTTATATGCATGTTCATGTGTGTGTGTGCAAATTCGTATGCATGTATGTAAGTGCATTCGTGTGTGTGTGTGTGTATGTGTGTAAGTGCATTCGTGTGTGTATGTGTGTGTGTGTGTGTGTGTGTGGAGATAGTGACCGCCAAATGTGGTCAACTCATTATATATTACATGAATTCAAATCACTTCGTTCAACACCTTTGATCTAATTTGCAATATCTGCAATTTATTTATTTTTTTCCTCTTTAGTTTTCTTTTGTGGTTCTTTCCGACTTTGATATTTTCTAATATGTGTATCTTTGTTGTTTTAGCATTATCTTATTTTTCTCTGTTCTTTTCTTTTCATTTCAATATTTTGCAACTAATACGCATCATTCTTCTGATTATTTCACTTGACGTACATTTTGCTTTACACTTCCTTTATCTCCGTTAAACAAATCGCCTCTAGTGTTGCAGGTGTGCAGATGAAAGTAAAGGTTGCAAGAAAAAAAAAAAAAAAATGAAAGATGGAATCATCCCAACCACAACAAACAATGAAAGTAAACCTTCAACAAAATTTGTAAACAATTAAAAGAATATACCAAAATTCTTTATAGTTGTATTGATAGGTACGCATGAATAGCGAAAATGTTATAATTAAATAACTTCTTTCATTATACCAAGGAAGGCTGAAAGATTCATAGGCTGAAAAGTTCATATGATGACATCATATCTGCTGCTTGGGACTTTTTTTTTATCAAAGTAATCCAAGCTCTGTGACACCAATGGAAGACAATGGTGTGGTTTGGTTTCCTAGATTAGAAATCAACTAAGCTTTTTTTGTTTGTTTGATACAACACTAGGCCGTACGAATCGGTTACCCATTGAGACTCGAACTCACTCGGGAAGGTTTGCTCATCTAGATTACTAATTATTGCCACACCCAAGCGTCCCTGATCTTCATGTTATATGCAGTATCAATTTAATTTGTTTATGTAATATCAAATCAACTGTTGTCTTAAAGGGTAATATTTAACCAATAGTTAAGGGGATGACACTGTTCAAAACCCTTTCCAAAAGTATACGTCCGAAAGTGAATGTAATTGCTCCACTGGAATTCGGTTTAGTTTGGCTTGGTTTTATGGCATATCAACCCCTGTAGGTTATCTAACGCCAAATCCATTTTTATGTAATTAATCAGTTCTATTTCAAACAATTCAGTTTAGCATGAGTACACCTTTTAATTGTCAAAAACATTTATATTTCAAACTATTCAAGCAGTTATATATAACGATTCCGTTTTGTGTAAGTACATTTTCAATGTCAAAAACAGTTTAATTACAAACAATTCAGCTTTGCATAAGCACGCAGTTTAAATGTAAGTACAGTTTAATTGTCAAAAACATTTCTATTTCAAGCTATTCAGTTTAATCAAACAATTCAGTTTAGCATAAGTACGTAGTTAGTTCTATTTAACCCATAGATAGGACCATATCAGGTGCTACCATACCGGTCCAGAGTTGACCTGGGAGTAATGGCAATGAAGGGGCGCTCCATATTCTCAAAGGCTCCAGCATTACTGGGACCTTGCCATCTGACTGTTTATTGACATATCCGGGAAACTCATTGGTGGGAGTGGCAGTCAGTGTATTCTACAGCCCCAACCGCCTGGGCAAACTGGTGTTCGAACTCACTTATTATGATATTCCACTCCGAAATTTTAAAAAACTTCGCTGGTTGGAATTAGTATATAGAGCTCAAAGGCAACTCTATAGGGAAAAAAAAATCGTATTCATCGAGATTATCGTGGTCTGGCAATGAACTTTTCGACCAACCGTTGTAAACACCTACAGAAAATGCACCAGCAAATAAAAAAAAACACCTTTTCATTTGGGATTCCCGCTTGTAATTTAGTTTCAAGATTCCATTGCAAAGGGATAGATTTTACGTTCTTATCCAATCATGACAGATACGAGAGTGTGGCGTTTGATATTAAACCTATATTTTTCATAATGATAGAAAAAAATTACACAAAGGAAACTCCTCCATAGAAAAAAAAATCCTATCCCTTTTTGAATATCTCTTCTTTTCGATTTATCGATTTATCTCTGATCCTTTCTTTTTCTCACTGAAACATCGACCCTCTAAATGAATCTGTTAACCTTAATAAATCACAAGTGTAGCACACTGTGCCGATTGATCTCGCTGAATATGAAACAGATTTACTAGAATATCTGGATTACAATAGCACAGAGTTTTAAGATTAATTTAATCTTTATTTCTCTCCCATTTTCTTTCTTCCTAAGGACATGAGCTCGCATACATGCAAATATATATACTGATAAATACTTATTGTACACAGTTCGGAAGCAAAACATGGAATAAGGACAATTGCACGAATAACCTGACTACGGAGTGCGGAAGTAAGATATGGAATAGGGACGATTAGCTGAATTGTACCATAGCCAGATTCGGATATGCGAAATGGACATATAATGTTCATATATATATATATATATATATATAACATAGGAATCTCGAAACACGAAAACACTTACGACTTCTTAGTTCAGGTACGAAACCTTTTATTACCTTTGAGTTTAAAGGTTCTTCGACATAAGGAGAGAGGTACACATTCTTTCTATTCTGGCTTTTTCATCTGCGCCCCCCATCTCGTGCGACACCTGTCCAAGGCCTCCGCGAGCTAGCGAAAGCCAACCGTCTTCTCCCGAGGCCGGTCTCAACTCAACTCACTGACTTTTTCAAAATCTCGAAAATCCTCCGCGCGTGCGCTTCCGGTACATGACGTCATTCACATCCACTGGTCAACCTTTCTATCGGATTTTTATTTTGACATCTATGAACCACACATTCTCCCCGCGTTCACGTTAACAGCTGCACTCAGGTTTGCACCTAACCAACCCATGTGCTGACGCGAAAGGTTCTCAGCCAAACTAAACCCAAAGGCATAAAACGAAATCCCTCGGGCCATTATATTACAGAATGACTTCACTACTGGGTGTGGAAGTAAAATATTGAATAGGGACAACTGGATTAATGCCTATACTACGGGGTGCAGAAGCAAAACATGGAATAGGGAGGATGGTTTGAAATCTTTACAACATGTTGCAGAAGTAAAATATGGATTAGCGACGATTGGATGAATGCCTTTACTACAGAGGACGGAAGTAAAATGTAGAATAGGGATGAATGGATGTATGGCTTCACTCCTGGGTACGGAAGTAAACTATGGAATATGGACGATTGGATGAAGGCCTTTACAAAGGGCACGGAAATAAAATATGGAAAAGGGACGATTGGATGAATGCCGTCACTACGGCATTCGGAAGTAAAATATGGAATAACGACGATTGGAGAAAGGCCTTCACTACTGGATGCAGAAGCAAAATATAATAATTTTTTACATGTTTTTTAATCTGATTAGTCAAATTTTCGAAAAGAATTTGATAAATCTAAATTTTCATGATCCAGCCCAAGATGAGTAATCAAGAAAAGAAAACACAAAAAAATATGATCTGCTTAACGCTAAAACAAAGCCAAAGTTTCTTTGTCTACCGTGTATATTGCAGAAAAAAGAACTTTTAGGAAAAGAGAGTGTGGAGGATCGAACAAAAAACGAAAAGAAGACTTTTTAATTGCTTGTGAGGCAGTGATTAAGAAGAACCCCACATCAATAAGAAAACATGCTAATGAATTGAACTTCAGGAGGAAACTCTGATGACAGGAAATAAAAAAGATTTAAGCCCAGACCTTATGCCCCTTCATGACAGTATATGAGGCCTTTTAGAAAACAAAACAAATTCAACTTCCAATCAAAATATTGGTTCGCTATAAAGGAGGAACGGAATAAAATGCCTGAAAATTTATTTTGACAGTATGCGAATCATTTCGAAGACGTGTTGATAGAAATAATTTGGGTGACTATTTTGAGTAAATTTACTGTTTTATGTCTATCATATTTTTTTGCTTGTTTGTTTTTTTTTAGAATTAAAATTAATCCTGTTCTTATGATAGAGTCGTTTATTATTATACTAGAATATTCCTAATTTTGCTTCTGCACCCTGCATATTTTGATTCAAACCTATTTTTCCAGGTTCTCACTGAATGTGCCAATTATGTATTTTGAATATTGATATCATCAATACAATCTTCCGTTGTCCTTGACTCGACATTCTGCAATTTAGATAATGTATTAAAGAAAAGAATTCATGAAAGTAGAATCATGTTTATGCTTCTGAGTGCATTTGTATATTCATACTATGCATATATCAGCGTTCAAATATATGCTTACACAATTATATATATATATATATATATATATATATGTGTGTGTGTGTGTGTGTGTGTGTGAGTGAGTGTGTGTGTGTGTCCATGCGTGCGTGCGTCGTGCGTGCGTGCGTGTGTGCGTCTTCACCGTTGGCCTAAACTAGAAGGAATTGAATTCGAGCAACAAGGAAACGTACATGACATTCCACAGCCGTTCAGTGCATTTGGGGTATTGTTTCTAACGTTATTTTAAACTTCAACAATATCCTTCTATATATATATATATATATATATATATATTATTGCACTTGCAAAAATTAAATATGACTGGATAAATCGTATGCAATTTAAAATATTCTAAAATTATAAAAAGCCAAATCCTTCCTTTACCTTACGTCTCACCCGGAAAAAAAGCAGCTATGCATCGTCTTCATGACTGAGGCATAAAACATATATATATATATATATATATATATATATATATATATATATATATATAAATATATCCATGCACATGTTTGTGTGTGTGACCATGTATGTGAATACATATATATCATCATTACCATCAAGTTGTACTGCCGGCACGGATCCCCCTGACCCTCTCTCGGCACCCGCCTCTATCGTCCATTGCTTCCGGTAGGTCTTCAAGGCTATATCCTGTATCGGCATGGAGCTCTTGTACATAGGTTCTAGCTGGTCGTCCTGCTTTTGCTCGTCCATGTGAAGGGGTCCCCAAGAGTACATCATTTATGAGTTTGTCCACACCTCTCTAGCAGTCTCCTGTATGTCTGGTCCATCTAAATTGGAAAGTTTTCGTAATGAGTGGTAGGTGGCCGTACAGATGCTGCTTTGTGGGTCACTACCTCCAGGACTTGTTCAATATTGTTCACAGCATTCTTGTGTAATTGCTGTCAGGCATTTTTTCCATACGTTTAGTTAACGTCTATGTAGTGCATCCATAGAGTAGTATCAACACGACCGCAGCTTGTATAAAACTGCGTTTCATTTAACGGTCAAGTCTGACTTCCATATGACCGATAGCCTATCGATAGCTGTCCATGCCTTTGGTAGTTGCCTTCTGATGTGTGTCTCGGTTGATGGAACGCTGCTTCCGAGGTAGGTGAACTTGCCCACTAGTTTAAGAGAACTACCATTTTGTGTGGAGATGTCGCCTCTTTGATTAAAGCACATGTATTCCATCTTGTCTGCGTTGACATGAAGACCTATGACCTGGCGAGAGTTGTTGGTCCTGACTATGTAGAAAGGATTCGGTTTGTGCGGTTGTATTTGCCAAAAGAGTTATAAAATCGGCATAGTCCACGTCCGTATTGGTTTGTGCGGAGTATCTTCTGTATCTTTCCTTTGCCAGCTTGAAAACCCAATCTTTCATTTTATCAAAAGACGTTCTAAGCACGTATATAGGCAGATGATAAAGAGATATGGGGCTAACGTGTCTCCTTGCAGCATATATGCTACAATGTCGAAGTAGTCTGTATCTCCATCCGGGGAGCGGACTTTTGCCTTCGTGTTTTTATATAACATCATTATGGCTGCAATAGTTTCCTTGTGTCGGCCTTAGGCGAGTGGTATTGGCTCTATCTTCCCTATGTGTATGGAATCAAAAGCACTGGACACGTCGACAAATATTGTTGACTCTAGGTGTTTTTACACGTACACATTCTAGAAATCGACAGATAATCCAAATTTGTAATGTCGTGTATCGATTTCTCCAAAAGTCATGTTGGTTTTTCCTAAGTATCTTCTCAATTTTGGGCTCTATGCGGTTACGTAGTAGAGTATTGTAGATTTTGGCCGCTATGGATGTAAGGGTTATACATCGGTAGTTCTTTGCTATTCCGCGGTCACCCTACTTTGGGAAGGGGAGGATGCATCCCTTTGTCCCTCTGTCTATTGTGTTTTGGTAATATACGGCACTATAGTGTCAGATCAGTATGTTGTCGAATTCTCAGGTCATCAATACTTCGGGAGTTATTTCATCAAACTCTCTGCTTTTCTATTTTTAATTTTTTTAGTACTAAGTCGAGTTCTTCTTGCGTAAACTGTTTTAGTTTGATGTCTAATTGTTTACTAATAATTTTTGTGATTAGTTCATGCGTGACTTTCGGAGGTTTTCCGACTAAGTTATCGAAATATTGTTTCCCTATATGTATTTGTTCTTCACAGCTGGTAGCTTTCAGTTTAGCTTCTGTAGTGCTCTTCCTTCTGCTCATTTCGTCTATATTTTGCCATGCTATCTTAGACTTTCTATCTTAAACCGAGTCTCTAATCTTTTTGATCTGATTTTGTATGTATTCTGTTTGTTCTTTAGTTATATGTTAGCTAATTTATTTTTTACCTTCTTAAGTTTCAGGGCATTGATATTGGTTAGTTTCTTCTAAATGAATTTGGAAGCGGTTTTCATCTCTGTACGTTTTTTTTTATAACCACTAATGTCTCCCAGGCGATTCTAGGTTTAACTCTTTGTTTAGTTAGTATGCATTCTGCGGACATTGACGGCATTCCCTTATTCGTCATTCGGAGTAGGTGTTTCTGATATCTCCTGTAGTGTATCGAATTTGTTTTTTTAGTGTTAACGAATATTTAATCTCTAATATCCCTGTTGTTATGCTGGGACCATTCATTGTGTACGGTGGTTGTTGTTCGTTGTCGCATTCCTTCGTAGGCTTAGTTGTATCTTTGCCCTGACAATTCGGTGATCGGAAAACTCACCCTCAAAAGAGGAATATGCCTTGCAATTGAACGTGCTATTATTCCATTTCATATTTATAAAGACGTAGTCTATCTTTACTTAAGTATTATTTGTGTCGGTGTAGGTCCATAGTTTTCCCTTTCTTTTCTGAAATTTAGTATTAAGGTATGTTCTTCTGTTTTCGAGCGTGGAATCTGTTAGATGTTTCCCATTTCATTTGACGAGCTGTGTAGGTTGTATTTGTGGTTTACGTTTTAACCAATTTGGGCATCCATGTCTCCACCAATGAGGAGAACGTTGTCTCAGAATGCTTCGAACAAGGGAGGGTAACTCGTTTTAGAAAGCGATGGGGTCAGTTTCTTCACTAACATTGGTAGGGTTGTAGCAGCAGATGATTGTTGCGCAAGGGTTGCCATTAAATGTAGTTAGCATCATCTTCGGTTTTATTTTCGCGATGTTATTTAGTGATTTTAGGGCCCGTGTTCCTATAAACATACCTACACCTCTTATTGCGGTTTTAACAGAGTTTTTCCATACAGATGCAGAGATTAACGTTCACGCATTGCGGCATCGTGATATTTCATATATTCGCAAAGAATGTATCTGTGTTCTTGTATGCATATTATGTCTATGTTATGATCTATCACCGAAGCTGTCAGCTCCGGTAGTTAGCTTACCCAGTAAGCTGGGGCTGTAGAATACACTGACTGCACCGCTGCAGAGGTGTAAGACCCCCCTAACGAGTGTCCTGCATATGACACTAAACAATCTGATGGTGAGGTTCCAGCAGTGCTGGAGCTTTGGGGAATGCGGAGTACCCCTTTATTGCCATTGCTCCCAGGGCCACTCTGGCCCGGCGTGGTTGAACCTGATAGGGCCCTATCTATGGGTTAAATAGAACTAACAGCATACTTATGCTAAACTGAATTGAGTAAACTGAATAGCTTGAAATAGAAATGTTTTTGACAATTAAACCGTACTTACACTTAAACTACGTGCTTATGCTTAACTGAATTATCTGAAATAGAACTGTTTTTCGACATTAAAAGTGTATTTACACTTAACTGAATTATTACATATAACTGCTTGAATAGTTTGAAATGGAAATGTTTTTGACAATGAAACTGTGTACTTATGCTAAACTGAAGTGTTTTCAATAGAACAGATTATTTACATAATAATGGATTTGGCGTTAAATAACCTAAAAAGGTTGGTATGCCATAAAGCCAACAAACCAAAGCAATCCAGTTGTTAGCCTATTCTATTCAAAGTTTTAACGTTGAATGTCTCTGTTCGTATAGTGCGTTTGTCTTTTAGGAATTTTTTTTTTTTAGTTTGAGCTCTGTAGCCAATTTTTCGAACACTGGGGTCAGGGTTCCAACCTCAGCAGGATGTGCCCCTTTTTTACCCATGCAAAGAGTGATGCGGTTTTGACAAGTGGTTTGAGTGTGAGTCATGGTAATCTTTCTATGGCTATGTTTTGATTATCTGACTTTTGAACCGTAGGATTCATACGCCAAATATATATATATATATATATATATATATATATATATATATATATATATATATATATATATATATATAATCCTCATGTTTTGCCCGAGAAATTGTCACAAAAGATGACTTGAGCAAGAATGTCTACCATGAATACATTTTTATATTTCATAAATAATTGCATTAATATTTTGTTTATTACTTAATGTCCATTCTTTAATATATAACTTTGACCCATGTTTTAATTTTAAAAAATTCCAGATATTTTGAAATATATAATATATTGCTGGGTAAAACACAAAGTTCCGAAAATCAAAGGGCGGCAAATTTACAGACAAAGCCAGTCCCACCATTGTTTACAACAAAAGTTTGCATTTTGACAAGTCACCAATTAACAAAAGCGAAAGGAAATAAATCTTGCATTATTAAGTATATCCGCATATAAAATATTTTCGAACTGTGCTCTCTAAGTCAGCACAAAAGTTTTTATGCATAAAAACACCCATATTTGATATTTTAATCATACAGTAAAAATTATTAATCTCCCTTTTGTTATATATTCATGCAGTGTGTATATATATATATATATATATATATATAGTTTGCCTTTTCAGTTGAGTAAATAAAAAGAAGGAGTGTAGAAAGAAAGTCTTTCTATTCAAAAAGAACTGAGAAATGAAAAAAGAAAACATCAGAGAAATATCGATAAAAATAAATAACAAATCATTAAAAGAACACAAAATAAGGTTCAATGAAAAGGATAAAATTTTAAAGCAATCAATATAGATAATATGATAAAGGAGCACAATGTTAATATATCTTACCAGCTAGTTTTTTTTTCCTCCTATATCTACTCTTGTTTAATCATTCTATATGTATTGTCATTTGGTTAGTTTGATTTTAAACAAAAAAAAGGCTTCGTTATTGTGTTAATGGTCACTTTTAAAGAAAATTTTGACTGGGCACATCAGTTTAAGTCGGAAAATATGAGGATCTCCGATAACAATATGTCGGAAAGGATTGGATAACAAATGAATTTCCTATCGAGGTTTTCTTAGCAACTCAACATCTGCATTATTGGACTTTCTCCATCAGACAAGAGGAAAAAAAAAAAAAAATGACCTAAGATAAGTATCTAGCTGCATCAGCGTGGATATAACAATCCCATAGAGAGTCATCAATCCAACAAAGTCTGATGGTATCGTAGGTACCTGCTCGAGCCCCCTCGGCACGTGGTAATGATGCCTCAGCCCCGAAACTATGCCTGAACCCAATCATCACCTGATGAAGGCTTTGTTGAAAGCAATGCTGATCTACAAAAATCGGTCATTCTAAGATACTTATGTGTTTGTATGTGTGTGAGAGTGTGTTTATATGCATGTGTATATGTGTGTACATATAAGTTTATTATATATATATATATATATATATATATATATATATATATATATATATATATATCATAGGAAAAATATATGTGTGTGTGTTTTTTTGTGCATATATGTGTGTGTGTTTACATACATAACTATATACGTATGTATATATGTGCATATAGAGATATATATGAATGTTTCGGTGCATATATACACATGTTTATGTGTTTACCAAGGTATATGTGTCTGCATATATTTCTGTGAGTATTCATATGTGTGGGTGTATATATTCATCTACATATATATCTATCTATCTATATATATGTGTGTGTGTGTGTGTGTGTGTGTTGAGAAAACTTTAAGAGTCACGCATATTTTACAGTTTTCACATACTTCTCATGTTTGTATGAGCCTCAACAACAAGGAAATTAAGACATAAATCTGAATTAGTCTTCATAGTTCTCCGTTAAATGGTATTCCATTGCCAAAACAAAACCTTCAGTTTTGGCTTTTCTTTCTTGTTACACTTAGAACTTTTACAACGACCCCCGTAAGTATGCATATTTTTTTCATATTTCAAATTTCGTCGACAAAAAAATAAAATTAGCTACACATATCTGATACGTGACCATTAAACGGTGCCCGAGTGTATCGGTCTAGTGATCATTATTAGCGTAAAGAATTCTCACATTTCACCTGCAATATCAAATTACTTTCAATAGGTTTGAAATTTTTTTAGGTTAATTAAATAATTATTAAATTAGCAACTTTGATACTCACAGACTGTTCAAAATATATCTTAATACAGTAACAATGACTACAAAATATTATGATTTTTATAGTTATTTTACACTCTACGAATTTTCACACCTGTTTTAAATGCTGTGTTTTGCTAAAATTATTGTCAGTAAGTATCATCAAGTTAGTAGAATTATTTCTGGTAATCTATATGAACTGTTTAGTGTTCTGAATAATCTTGATTTTTCCACTGGTTTTCAGTTCCCTCAGTCCCTTTTCCATACCTTTCTGAGCTATCTTATGATCATTTACTACAAATGCTATCCTCGTCACCCTTTAACCTCTCTAGGACGACAAAATATACTTTTGAAAAAATTATTTGTTTTTGAAAATCAGTAATAGGTCCTCGTGAGGATCGAATAATCTGTTTGCATCTCAGATAATTTATTGAGTTTCATATTATATGATACTTTCAAGATGGTGCATTTACCATGAGTTGGCACGCCAAAATGTAAATATCTTGCACAGTTCCCAGAGGATCTTTTTTTTTTTCTACCAAGTTATGTTCACTCTTGAAATACTTTTGTGCGATTTAGATGCATCCTCTTGTATAATTGACTATTTCAGTTCTGTCACCACATAAACTGCAGTCGCTATTCATTTGCGAATTATCAATTTTTATTTTGATAAAATTACATTTTATAGGTTTTTCTTTACTGCTATGAAAATGGATTCTTCTTCTTCTTCTTCTTCCTCTTCTTCTTCTTCTTCTTCTTCTTCTTCTTCTTCTTATTATTATTATTATTATTATTATTATTATTCCTTGAGAGATTTTCACATCAGCGTTAGCAGATGGTTTTTCACAGGAGTTTTAGTGACAGCAAGTCACCTCAAGTCTCCAGGACTTTTCTCAGTATTCTGGACTATCTCAACAACGCTCTAGTTTGGTGAGTCTCCACCCGTCCCGTTATTTCCAATTCCTCCAGTCCTTGTACCTATCCTTTGGTCAGTGTACCTAGAGCACTAAGTACAATTGGTATAATAGTCACTTTTATGTTCCACTGTTTTTTTCAGTTCCCTAGCAAGGTCCAAATACTTATCCCTTTTTCGCAGTTTTCAATTTTACTCTGTGGTCAACTAGGACAGTAAAGTCCACAATTCTGTAAGTTCTCACTTTTTCGTTGATCATTATAAGGTCTTATCGTCTGGACAAGATAAGATGATTCGTTTGTATCTAAAAATCACAAAGAAGTTTGAGTGTGTCATTCTTCAGTATAGATTCTGAGTTGTGCATATACTATTTGTTCATATGGTTAAATTTCTCTCACAGTTCCCAGTGGATCACATAGCCGACCCAATCATGCGTAGTCTTATACCTCTTCTGTGGTGGTATTATTATTATTATTATTATTATTATTATTATTATTATTATTATTATTATTATCTAATTTTAAGCTTTACTTTCAGTTTCTGACAACCCTTCACCAGGTCATTAACTTAGACGTAGCTTGAGGGAAGATAGCGATTATATGATTTCTAATTATTTCATTCAATTATATTTATTTAATTATTTGCCTAGACATTTGGGTGTTAAATTTTTTCATTCACATCGACATTAAACTTTTAGATAAGCACTTTTTGTAATTCATATAGACTGGTTTCTTTAGAATTTTCTTTACTGTTCTGGTTGTTCTTTATATCATTTTTCAATTCTCAATATTATTATTATGATTATTATTATTATTACACCTTTAGATTTTTTCACATGTGTTAGCTGACGGTCTTTCACTGGAGCCTGAGTGACTGCAAGTCCCCTCAAGTCTCCAGGACTCTTCTCAGTATCCTGGCCATTCTCAACAATGCTGTAGTTTGGATGGTCTCCACTCGACCACCAACTTCCAAGTCCCTTTAATAGTCATTTAGTTATTGTACCGAATGCACCAATTATGATTGGTATAATCGTTATCTTCATATTCCATAGTTGTTTTTAATTCCCTAGCAAGATATCGATACTTATCCTCCTTTTCACTTTCTTTCAGTTTTATTCTGTGGTCAGCCGGTACAGCAAAGTCGATCATTTTGCAAGTTCTCTTTTTTTTTTGTTGATTACTATAAGTTCATTGGGGTGCCCTCGTGGTGTAATGGTTAAAGCGATGGGCTGCGGAATCGTAGTAAGCGAGTTCGTACTCCAGTCGCGTTATTACGTTCACTTTCGGGCAAATACCCTTGGGAAAGATATGAACCCCTTATCCTCCCAGCTATGGGTTAAATAGTACCATTACTGTTCTTCTAGGAGAATGGCGTTGGCATCAAATAACCTACAAAGGTTGATATGCCATAAAACAAAGAAACCAAATACTATAAGTTCAGGTCTTCTGGTCGAGATTAGGTGATCACTTTGTATGCCAAAGTCCCATAGGAGTTTGTGTGTGTCATTCTCTAGGACATTTTTCGAATGTTCAAATTTAAATTTCTTGCACATCTCCAAGAAGATCACCTTACCTAGCCAGTCGCATCTAGTCTTATACTCCTACTTTGTTAATTTGCTGCATTCGCTTATTATGTGATTAATTGTTTCGTCTATCCCTACACAATATACATTTGCTATTTTGTGGCGTTTTATCGATTCTCGCTCTGATTTGATTGGTTCTTATGGCGTTATTTTGTGCTACTAATAGGAGAAATTCTGTTTCTCTTTTAAGTTTCCTTTCCTTTGCCACATCCAGGTTTTCTCGTGCGAGATGTCGTTTATTAGTCATTTAAAGCGCCCATCGAGTTGTTTTTCTTCCCAGTTTTCTTTTCTAGTTATTGTAATTCTGTTGGTCACCGTGTTGTCAGTATCGTTTTTGACGACTGTAATCAGTCCTCTTTCGTGTTTTCATATGTAGTCCTCGGGTCGTTGCATCGATGCGTCAACACTGTCTTCAATGCTGGCAAGTCCTCTTCCTCTCTCCTTTCTTGATACATACAGTCGTCTCTAGGGTGTAATGCCTTATGCATGGATAATTATTTTTATTATTATTATTATTATTATTATTATTATTATTATTATTATTATTATTTCACTCCTTGCGCGTTCTCCCGATAGGCTTGAGCTGATTTCTTACTTGAATGTGAGTGACAGCTAGTTTGTTTGTTCGGATAATTCTCACCGATCATAAATATATAGTGGTCTTGACGGTCTTGATTCTTTCTCCGATTTCCAATTCCAGCAGTATTTTTTCCAAACCTTTGCGGATCGTTCCTAAGGCACAACTGCCATCGGTACCAGTATAACTTTCATATTCCTCGATTAGTTTCATTCTCAGGCAAGGTATCAGAATTAATCTATCTTTTCTCTATCTTTTATTTTTCATTCCGGTTCACCGGAACAACAACAAATTATAGGCCATTTTATTTTTCTTTCGTTACCACTTAATCTACGCTTCTGATCAGGATTAGGTGATCTGTTCGTAACTCAAAATCCCAAATATTATAACGCATTTCACTCTCTTGCACGGATTATCGTTTGTGCACCTTCTATTTCGTAGTATGATCAAATTCTATCTTCTTGTAGAATTCCCCGTGGATAACTTTCTCCTCCTTCCTTTTGTACCTACACTTGTTCTCCTTTTGAGTTAGTTAGCTGCATTCACATATTACACGGCTAACAGTTTAATCTCAACATTACATATATCAATTGATTTAAGCAATCTAGAAAATATGCCACAAGGAGCTTATTTCTCGAAGGATAAGAGCTCTTTTCTCTTCAATATTCAATGAAAATATACATTATGGACTATGTGATATAAAGTTGCGGCCTGAGAAGAGTAAATTCTCGCTTGAAACTTACATGAGATCAAGGAGAGCGTTGTCTGAGGCGACTAGAGGCATGTTTTTGGCTTATAAATTCAGTGCTGGGTTGGCAGGTATGGTGGTAATGGTCACCGCAGAAGGTTTGGTCAGGTTTAGATGGCAAAGTATTGTGTTTTTTCCTCCTTGAACAGTTGTCTTTAAGTTTGGTCCGGCTAGTGTCTTCAAATGTGATGACATGATTGGTAATGAGATGTCAGGTGTCTCCGTTCTCAACGAGGGTGTTCCATCGTCTCTCTCTCTCTCTCTCTATATATATATATATATAGACAGAGACAGATAGACATACAGACAGTAAGGAGATGAATGAATAAAATACACATACTGAAAAACCAGAATCTAAATGTATAAAATTATGTTTCATTGGTATAACACAATATTACTCTGAAATATCTTATAACTACGCTGAAATACAGAATTGCATAAAACATGGCGTTGCTACATCATTCTCACAGGGGGCATGTGTCTTTGAGCATACCGAGAAAATGTGCAACCAAATGACATAATTAAAATTTAGATGCAACTTAGATTACAAACGCTGGGGACAAATACGCCTTTGTTTCAAAGAAAATAGATAGATACGAACAGTCTGATATAAATAATAAAAGAGTTAGTTAGTTAGATAGATAGATAGATAGATAGATAGATAGATAGATAGATATCTGTTGTAAGATGAAGACCAAAGCCTCAAATAAATTGTCGAAGCGTTACTCAGCCGTGTATCTGAGAGAAGCGAGGAAGGTCGGGATATAGCCAAGTCCATTCGCGCGGAAATAATCGAATTCTGCCGCATGTAAGTAGCCAATCGTAGTCGAACATGCGATTGAACGTGCGTAAACAAATGCTTATGCTTGCTTTGATCGTAGAAATCCGGTGGATGTAGAGATGGGTACGAAGCAGTCGCAAATTATAGTGTACGTGCCGGGAGAGGAGAAAATATGAAAGTTAACGTTGCAAATACAGTGAGGGGAGAATTGATCGAGCCATGTCTTGTTCAATAGATGCGCAAACATTGAATGGAAAAAAATCTGAAAAAAAATTATTGAATAAGTAAATAGGAATTTATCAAATTATATAGCTGCATATTGGTAGGCGCAGGAAACTATAATTTGATTTATGCAAAGAAACTTATATTTACAATAAAAAATGAATTAGTCATAAGAAGACAAATATAAAATATTAAATATTGAAGAACAAAATAGAGAAATGATGAAAAAATAATGCTGTGGACATCATTTAACATTCTATTCTATTCGTAGATTCGCTGCAAAAATATATATTTATCAACATAATATCCTTCATTGTCAATGCCTGTAATTTGGAGCTGAATATTAATCACACAATAGAAATATTATATAGAGAGAATTTTGCATTTAATATTTAAATAATGAATATTTTATTTGACATTTCAAGTCTGGCAAAAGGTGTAATAGATTCCATTGTTATTTTATTAGCAATGAGAGCACATTTATGTGTTTGTTTTTGCGGATAGATAGATAGATAGATAGATAGATAGATAGATAGATATGCAAACAGGCATACGAATACATAGAGAAGGTACTTGCATATATATATATATATATATATATATATATATATATATATATAGAGAGAGAGAGAGAGAGAGAGAGAGAAAAAGAAAGAGAAAGAGAGAGAAATGGAAGAATTGATTGATATAAAAACATACAGAGAAGTAGAGATGAACAGATAGTTTGATACGCAAAAACAGATCTGACAATGTAAGGGACCATGACAAACTGAGAATACAATCATATATCCATATACATATTCTTCAAAATAAATAAGAGACAACTCACCTTTTTCTCATGAGTAAATTAATCTACGCCTCAAAATACGAAAATATGATAATATCTTTTTATTTCAAATTCATTGTGGTCAAGATAAAAAAATAATTAATCATCAGTTGACAATCGAAAAAAAAATCATTCAACACTTTCAATAAATATTCCCCTAACAAAAGTAAATTCATCTTCACACGGATATTTTTGTTATCTCAAAGTGATATGAGGCTTAAAGATTGATTCCATATGCCGATTCATTTATGAATTGCTAGTGATGACTATATGCAGTCACTCGTTTCGGTAGAGAAGAATTTGACTTTTGTTATATGACACTAACTAAACCGTTCAGATTAATATGTTAATTCACGGTGTAACCTACTATCATTTATTTTCAATTATATAGACTTAATAAACAGGCAAACTGTAACATTTGCATTATTCCCTAACACAATGCCTATTCGTTCGGGGATATCTACTTGACACTGGCCTAGTGTCAAACTAAATTAAGCTTTATATATTGGATCTTCCCTAAACAGAGATGTTTAGCTAACTCGAGTATAAATCAATTTCCCTAAAGAAAGAATCGCTGAGGTGACCCCACTGACAACAAATCTTATTTTAACTGACGAAATTAGGTTAAGTTGTCTAGATCAGACAAAAGAAAAGAATACGGAGAACCATCGATAGGGTGGAAAGGACTCTTTGAGGATACGAGACAAAATCATGCCAATCAGATAAAATTCTCTCTTCGTTATTATACTTGATAGAATTTTGTTATCTGAATACTGAAATATTTTAATATCAAGGTGTATTGTATCAGCTACGTCTTTTGAAAGGTATGCTTTGAGAATAGGATTCAGTAGAGGCTTGAAGTGAAACGAAGACCTAACTATCAACTAATATTATGTGAAGAGTTTGAACGTGATGAAAACAACTTGAAAAATAAAACTTCTTTCTCGTTCTTCTTCCTACTGGTTGCATCTTTCGCTATTGGAAAATTACGCTGCTCTGACCCCCTGTTATTAAGTGAGTGTACGAAGTTGATTGTAAAAGGAAGCGATTATCGCCTATAATAATAGATGATCGGAAACGGTATGAAGATTAATGAACTTACAAGAAGCAAAATGATGGAAGTGAAAGAAGTTGAAAAGGTGGAGGATTAATGAAGTTCTTAAGAAGATGGCGGAAAAGCAATTCCAAACAGGCGGTGGTTGTTTTAATGATGGGGCTGATGATCGCGAAAAAGGACATAGAAACGTTAGTGAAGGTTTAAAAAAAACTATAAGTAGAGGTTTGTGGTTATATCAAGAGAACTCGTGTAGGAAACGTAATTGGTGATTCAATTTCGTCTTTGACATGGACAGTCATGCGATTGGAAGACGACGTAAGAAGACTGAGAAAAAATGAAGGTACAGAGAAAGAAGAGTGACATAGAGAGGGTAAAGTAGAATGAGGGGAAAAGGAGTAGAAAAAAAACAAAGAGAAATAGATAGTTCTAGAAAAGTAATAGATGTAGACGAGAATGAAAGAAAAAAAAGTAATAGAAGGTAAATGAAAAAATAGAAAGTGAAAGAAAGGAAAAAGAAAATTAGAAAGGGTAGATAAAAGAAACAAAATGAATAAATAAAAAGAAAGAAGTAAAAAATGAAGAATGAAAAATGCGTGAAATTAAGGAAGACATAAAGATATAAAGAAATAAGCAAATAAACGTAATAATGAAATGAATTAGAAAACTGATTATAATTGGTAAAATGTTAGAAAACAGGGGGATATGAAAAAAACTTAAATAAAGAAAGGGGTTGTGTTTTTTAAGAAAAAAAATTTAAAAAAGAAAGACTTAAAGGAAATATTATAAAAACGAAATTTAAAGAAACACAAAAGGAAATAGAACAAAAGGAAGACGAAATGAAATAAACCACAAGAAGAAAGGCAAAGAGGATATGATATGAAAAAAGGAATGAATAAAAAAAAAGAAAGGCAAAATAGATAAAGAAAGAAAAAAGCAGGCAAACACAGTAAAAAAAATCTAAAGAAGAAAGGCAAAAAAGAAATGTAATAAAAAAAAGAAAAAAAGAAATGGTATACAAAACAGAAGGAAGAAAACTAAAAGCGAAAGACAAAAATAAATATAAAAGAAGGACGAAAGACAGAAATAAAGAAAAAAAAGAAAGAAACAAAGAACTACAAAAGGAAATGTCATAAAAATAAAAAAAGAAAGACTAAAGTTAACAAAGACAGGTGAATGGAAGACGAGAAAAAAAGTTAAATTATGGGGGAAAAGAAAAAGAGCAAACAATGAAATATCGAAACCCAAAGAAACAAAGAAAGAAAAAACAAAACAAAAAAAAAAAACACATTTCTTTTTGTCTTTCTTTATACCCCTGCCATTTTCTATCAATTTTCCAATTACTTTTTTCCCCCTTTGAACATCTGTTTAAAATAACTTTTATGAGTCTGTTTCTTCTTTACTATTCATTCCATTTTTATATAAAATCTCTTTCTTGGAGGAAAGACTAACCAAAAAAGGACTATAAAAAATATTCAAGAAAGTTGATACGTACAAAATGAAAGAACCAAATGAACCCTTGAATAAAACTAAAACCACTAAGAAAAAAGAATACCTAAAACGGTGCCTTGTATTCAAAATAAAACGAAGAACAATTATGAACAACAAAGAGTCTAAGAAAATGTTATTATTCGCAAAACACTATAAAAGTCGTTGAGGTTGTTTGTACAAAAGAAAGAATTTAGCATAGAAAGTAAGAAAAGAATGGACATTAGAAATACAGAAAGCAGGTTTCAAATTGAAAAATATACTTAATAACGTATGTCTAAAGGAAAATGAGGAAATAAAAGATGATACAATTGATTAGAAGCTAAAGACTCATAAAAACTAAATTAAAAAAGCAAGTATACAATATATAGAACAAGGTAGAAAATGAATGAAATATAGGTTTGGTAACACACGTAGAATTTTGACAAAGACGAGGTTTTCGATGAAGGATGAGAGCATATTGAAGTCGTAAAATTGTGAAAAGAATAAAAAGAAAAATGGAGAGATCAGAGAAGTAATGATAGGTTCAATTTGAGTTAATGTAGTGGTTATATAACGGCGAATTTCGAACGCTATAATCGGTAAATACGGTGGTGATTTTACAATGGCGAATTCATCAAAGAAGTAAACGGAAATAAGCGACGCGCGTCTATTATTCATGTGAGTTCTTTCGATGAATAGTGCTTACGTATTTCCGCCAGACAAAAGGGTATACATTAAAGAGAAATATAAAATGTATTGACTCGAGCAGTATCAGTTTCCACGTTCTAATTTTGTTGTTTTTTTACACATACACACCTAGAAACATTTGTATTCGTGAGGTCCTCGTGGTTTAAAAGTTATAATCGTAGAAAATGGATATGGCGACCAGAGTTCAAATTCTGGACGAGGCTGTTTGCATTTCACAGAACTCTTATACTCTTTGGAAAGGTGTAAATCTAATCATTCCCCCTCTAGCTATAGATAAATTGAAGAGTAGACAAATCTCTTTAACCTTTTTTGTATACTCTCAATTCAGAACCGTAAAATCCACTTAGACATAATCTTGTTCCATATCCTGCTATTTTGAAAGGTTTGGCACACATATACATATATATGTATAATCACGAGTTCAACTCATTTCAAAAGCGGAACATAAATTCATTTTTATTGTATTTTATCACATCGTATCCTTATCTCTCTATCCTAAATATAACGATCATAATGACGAGATTTGATTGATATAATAATTTACAAAGTTCTTTTCTTCCATGTGGCATAAGGCCAATTGAATGGGGCACCCAATAAGACTCGAACTCACTCTTGTAGGTTTGCTAGTCAAGCTTGCTAACCAATACACTACCCGATATGTCCAGATTTGATTGTTATAGTAAATTACGAAGCTTCTTGCTTCCATGTGGCACAAGGCTGATTGAATGGAGCAACCAATAAGACTCAAACTCATTCTTGTAAGTTTGCTAGTCAAGCTTGCTAACCAATACACTACCCTAGATGCCCAGATTTTATTGTTATAAACCCATTTTTTGTTTTGTCCTCGTTCTTATACATATACTTTGTCGACGAAGCGAAGTTTGATATTGCAGGAATTTAACTTTAAAAAATAAATGGAATGGAACAATTACTGTACTTTACGCTACCTTAAAATTTTCTTTTAAAAAGAAAACCACATGTGACTCGGGCAAATGACAATGAAGGAACATCGTTACATTTAGAATTCACCACAGCTAAAAATCTACCCGTGTTTTAACGTTTATTTCGGAATCAGATTCATAATTTTAAACGAATCATAAATATAAATATAGCGCCTAATTTTTATGATTTCGTTTCTTTGTTTTAATGACATATCAACTTTCGTGGGTTATTTAATCTGTCGGCCATCTTTCAAAAATACCAGTAGGGGTACTATTTAACCAATAGGCGGCGGGGTTAAGGAAGTTCTTAATTTCCCCAAAGTTTATTAGTCTGAAAGTGAACGTAATAAGGCAATTGGAGTTGGAACTCATTTATTACCGTGACTCATTTCAGCATGTGAGCCAGAACAACACTTGGTCCCCCTCCCGATTTCTTTGTTATAATGATAGAAGTTCTATAGAAAGGAAAGCCACTAAATATTCTTTTATTCGTAGAAATGAAGTTTATCAGAAGCAGTAACACTGTCCTTTTATTTTTCTTACTTTTAATGTCTGCATCAACTAAAGAATAAGGGCCTTTTTTTTTAAATGAATTGCATTATATTTTCTATTATTTTTCTATAACTTTTGGTATATCAATTTTTAAAAAAGTGTAGTTTGTTTAACTTATCAGTTTAAAACTGTCTCTGATAACGAAGACATTGATTGCGACAAAATCATGGCACCAAGTTAGAGCTGTATATGATTATACACAGAAATTCTGCCCTGAAAATTATACCAGTGATTTCAACATTGGCTTAACGGAGCAAGTAAGGATTTCTAAACTTAAATGCTATTGGAGCAAACTCAAAATATCCTGTTGTAACATATACTGTCCGACAAAAAACTCCTAGCCGATGACTGTATATACCTAAACTTTCAGCAAATCGCAGATTTTGTCAAGAGCCCAATTTTAAGCGGAGTATAATAGGTTCAGTTAAAATTCTCCAAAATTGTTTTTCAAACAAGACTAAAGACCCTGTTAATCCGAATATTTACCCATAGTTGGATGGCGGGAATAGATGGATGTATACTTTTCCTAAAGGCCTTAGCGAGAAGTGGAGCGCAAACAGAATTGTCCAGTATTTTAACTCAAATCACCAATTCTATTTCCTTAGACGATAAAAATTTTCACTAAGCGTGCCTCCTAAGCCAATATAAGTACCAAGAAGTCTTCGAACCTCGAGTTAGTTATCTTATTTCTGTATGTTCTCCTTTCACTTTAACTTGGGTATGCCAGTATATATCTGGCTATAAACCACAGTAGGAAATAGGATTGGGTGCTATTCCAATAAAAATTAATTTTTAACTGAATGTAGTTGAACATTTCACCGTTACATATCACATGTCAACTATTCTGAGCCAATCGACCACATGTTTCTTGATGAATTGATTTGTTTCCGTGATTTTTTTCTGGTGTTTGCAAGTACGTTTATTGATTTTCGCAATGTTTGGTGAGAGAAAAAAGAAGAGCAGACATAGTGTGTGATGCTTTGTTTTCTTTCGGAAAAAGCTTCACTTGAAACTGTCGTAAAGCTTTTGAAGATTTTTTTTTTTAAGTAAGAGGCTTTCGGTAAAACACAAGTGTACGAGTGTTGTTCTCGGTTCACTCGTAGAAAAATAACACTTGAACACAAACCAGGAGGTAGTTGACATTTAATTTGTCGAAATGAGAGAAAAATATCCTGTTACAGTGTTCAACACTTTCTATTAATACAATCGTTGGACAATAGATGATATTTGCCCAGTCTGCTGGGTCTGTAGAATACACCGACTGCTTCTCTGCAGAGGGGTAAGGCTCCCCACTAACGAGTGTTCTGAAAATGACACTAAATAATGTGATGGTGAGGGTCCAGTGATGCTGGAGCTTTGGGGAATGCGGAGCACCTCTTCATTGTCATTGCTCCCAGGTTCACTCTAGTCCGGAATGGTAGCTCCTGATAGGACCCTATCAATGGGTTAAATAGAATTAACTGCATATTTATGCTAAACTGAATTGTTTGGATTAGAACTGTTTGACTAAACTGGAGAGCTTGAAAGAGAAATGTTTTTGACTATTAAACTATATTTACATTTAAACTGAGGGCTTACGCTAAAATGAATTGTTTGAAATTGAACTGTTTTTGATATTAAAAATTCACTTACGCTAAACTAAATGGTTTATTATAGAACTGTGTTTGCCTTTATGTATGTGTTAACAAACTCTTTACTTATACTAAACTAAATTAGCTGAATTAGAACTGTTTGAATAAACTGAATAACTTGAAATATAAATATAAACTGTGTACTCATACAAAACTGGATTTTTTTAAATAGAACTATTTGCATAAAAATGGATTTGGCTTTAAATATACGACACAGGTTGTTATGCCATAAAACCCAACCAACCAATTAATAATTGATGATATATATGAGATCTTTTTTTACTAGAGTTTATGCCAAACAATCGAATAGAAAGTTCAAAAGTGAAAATATTTTGGACTGAAGTAAACAAATTCTGGATTCTACGATAGAAGTAAATATTTTTTAAATTTTATACCAATGGGGACTTTAATTTTCACCCTGCAGAGGAGTTGACCCTCTCAATAGGGTTATCGTGAGTACAGGGTGCGGAAAAAAACGATGGAATAATTTTTAAAGGCTTTGTCAGTCTGATTTGGCCAATTTTTTTTTTTTTGGGCGGGGGAGCGACAAATCTAAATGTTTTGATTAGCTTGATTATTTGAGCATATTTCTAAAATTAAATTCAGCCCAAGAGGAGTGAGCAAGAAAAGAAATGACAAAGAATCTACAATTAGCTTAACAACGAAAATAAGCCAAAATGTCTTGGTCTACCCAAAAGAAAGCTGAGAAATTTTTTTAAACAGAAAAAGAATTTTTTAAGGAAAAGCGGTAGTGGAGGATTGAACAAAAAACAAAAAGAATGCTTTTGAACTGGTCTCGCTACGGTGACTTAGGACGCCACAATGTCAATAAGAAAGCACGGTAATTAATTCAAAGTTCACGAGAAAACTGTGGAGACAGCAATTAAAAAAATATTTTAGCCCTGATCATAACCCCCTTGAATACGCTATATGGGGTATTTTAGAAAACAAAACAAATTCAACTTTCCATTAAAATATTGGTTCACTTAAGACCGCTTTTGAGAAGGAATGGAATAAAATGTCTGGATAATTTATTTTGACGGTATTTCAAATCGTTCCGAAGATGTGTTGATACAAAAATTGAAAACCAAAAAAATGGTGACCATATTGAGTAAATTTACTGTTTTGTGTCTATATTCTTGTTTTGTTGATTTTTTTTAGATCAAAATTAATCTTGTTTTATAATTATTATATTATGAAATTTCTAATTTTGCTTCCACGCCCTATATGACGCTAAAATGCATCTGTTGATGAGTATCCATTTTTGGAGATCCAAGGTGTGTGGATTACTCCTTCAATCCCAGTATCATTCTGATCCACAGTGGTTTACCTCTTAGGGATCCATCTTGTGGTCAATCGTTTTGTTTTGAATGATATGTATCCCATAGGAATGTGTGCAAAAACAAAACAAAAATAATAGCTACTTAAAAAATGTCAATATAAATTGACAATGAACACAGTTTCATAAAGTCTGAACATGAATAACCACTGTTCACTTGAAATAATGTTAAAATCAACTTAATTCAACCTTCTCACACATAGCCTTGTGATCGAGCATAAAAGTCTAATATAGTAAAAAAGGGAAAAAAAACGTATGGAAACATACTTTTCGCTTTGCTTTGCTTTGCTTTGCTTTGTGTGTTTGTGTTTGTGTGTGTGAAAGAGAGAGAGAGACAGAGAGACAGAGAGAAAGAGCAAGAGCGTGTATATTGGGGAGTGTATGGGTGAAGAATAATATCAAAATGTCGCTAGTCACTTATTTATTGAAGAAATTATAGAATGTCTCATTTGTTATTTATTGAAGACTCTAATTATTGGTTTTCAGGAACAATTCAGCAGGCTTAAAATCAGAGTACCATCTAGTCGATTAATAAACCTACTTCGCAGTACTTTATTACCAGAAGGCAATCATTTAACTGAACCTATTTCTGGCTAATATGGTTCTGTTAAATAAGTGCCAATTCTTTCCCTTTCTTCTAGTCATGATTTAAAAAGTTGTGCTATATATATATATATATATATATATATATATATATATATATATATATATATATATTATATGGGGGTGCGCGCGTGTATTTGTGTGTGTCTACAAATATATACTTGGAGCTGTAGAATACACCAAGTGCTTCTCTGCAGAAGAGTAAGACTCATTAAACAATCTAATGGTGAGGTTGCTGTAATGCTTGGGCTTTGTGGAATGTAAAGTACTCCTTCATTGCTATCGCTCCAAGGTCTGCTCTGGCGACGAGTGGTAGCACCTGATAGGGTCCTATCTATCGGTCAAATAGAAATAAACTGCGTACTTATGCTAAATTGAATAGTTTTAAATGGTATTGTTTTTACGCTAAACTGAATTGTTTGGAATAGAAGTGTTTTGGCATTTAACTGTGTGTAAATAAAAACTATAGTTATACTAAATTATGTTGTTTGAAATAGAACTGTTTAACTAAACTAAAGGGCTTGAAATAGAGAATTTTTGATAATTAAAATGAAATGTATTGACATTTAACTGTATGTAAACAAAAAAAAAAATGCGTGATAATACCAAACTAAATTGTTTTAAATAGAACAGTTAATTTGTGTAAAAATGGATTTGGCGTTAAATAAAAACAAAAGTTCATATGCCATAAAACCGAAACAAACAAACGTACACGTACATATGTTAAAATACACACGTTTCTCTTTTCCTCTCACAGGACCCACTTTCCATATGTGTGTGGGTATTACACACAAACACACTCATATACTTGTGCATCCATGTAATTATGTTCATAGGCACCAACTTTTCATTTATACAACCTCTTAACGATGGAGTTTTTATTCTTCTAGATTAATTGCCTAAACAAGGCGCAAGAGCTCAGTCTGTCCTCCTATTCACCCAGAGTTGGAGACCATGTAACTTTGCCAATGGTAGTATCGCGAAGTGAAATGCAAACACTGTCGACCTGGATTTAAACTCGTGAAACGGATTCAATACGTTAGAACAATAACCATTACGAAAAGTACGCTTTTATTCATATATATATATATATATATATATATATATATATATATATATATACTAATCTAATATCTACCAGCATTCACGGTAACAGAATAAAAACGAAAAAAAAAACCCGCCAGGAACAAGAGATAAACTTTAGTAGATTTCCGACTCGCGATTAAAGTAAATTATATATATATATAAGAATAAAAGCGTACTTTTCGTAACGGTTATTGTTCAAAGAGTTCAACTCAAGGTCGAGGTTTTTTGCATTCCACTTCTTGCATATATATATATATATATATATATATATATATATATATATATATATATGAGATTTGTTGTGGCATTTCTAATGTAATTGTTGCAGTCGAAGAAAATATACATAGTGAATTGGAAAAGTTCGAATACACCAATTCTCCTTTTGGGCACTTTGACCTTGATATGGCAACTGGTATAAGAGAAGGAAATATCTCAATGCAACCTGTAAAAAATGACCATGCACCCTACAATGATCATGTGCAAGAACTGAGTAATTACATGAAATTGCCGTCTCTATATTTCTCTACGTAATGCTAACCATATTAATGAAATGGGAATAAATAAAATACGCTTTTCAAATCTTTGAAGTTTCAAATTATATCAGCTCTTCAGACGAACCAAAATCTCCGGCATCGAATTCAAAATATGCAATTAATTCAGTTTTGAGATAAACTTACATTTTCTATTTACCAGAAGATAAATACACCAAAGAACAAAATGTTTAATTTTTACGTTTAAGATTATTATTAGATAATCCATAAACAGACTTCCTTCCTTCTGGTTTCTTGATTTTTACCTTTTAGATACATTTATCAAACTCATATGCAGAAATTGAATTTGCTTTGCTGAATTCACCAGACGATACATTACAATTGTTGTGAAAGCTAGCCAATAAATAACAATGTCATTTCACTTTGAATTACTTTGTATACGATAATTTAAGAAAAAAATAATACATTATTTATTCCTACCGTTATGGGCACTATCGCCAATGTGTCCGTATAAGCACTGATCATTTCTTTCATTAGCAAGTAGATTTTAAAAGATATACATCTAATACACCCCCCATATATATATATATATATATATATATATATATATATATATATATATATATATATATAAGAAGTGTAGATATTATATACTTAGGCAGCAAATCGTTATCTAAACATATTTTGGTGAATACTGCGGATTGTTTCTTTTTGAAAATCTTTAAATGATAACTTTCGAGTCTTCTAGCTATTGTTATATCTGGGTTGAGATGGTGATGAAAGTAATCTATCGTAGCCCAAGAGGTTTCGGCCATTTACCTGGTCATCTTCGGGGTTGTTATTTTTTTTACTGGAAAGAATACATTTCTGTGGGACAAAAAGTTCCTAAGATTAAAAAC